>CM043017.1:137041109-137562778 GCA_023690525.1 Holotrichia oblita | reverse complement strand
CCGCCACGTTTAATCGTTCCAACTGTGACTTCTACCGTTTCTACAGGAAGCCGATCTTATTGGCTTCCATAAATTCTGACTTTTAACGTCTATGGAGGGAACCGATATTGTTGGCTTCTGCAAAATCGCTTGACTTATTCTTTCAAATGTCAAAGTGTTTCTAAGTCCGCAAAAGCCTGAAGATTTCATAAAATATATTAACTCGCGAGTTGGGGAGATATTGTAGTGATACCTGAATCAGTACCTTCAGAAACAATTCTGCCTCAATGTCATGTAACCCGTCACTTGAATACCGTTTATATTATTTAATACCAGCAAATTTTATGAGCATTATTTCTTTCTTTTAGCAAAGCCTAATATGTCAACAGTTTGACAGTTCCACACGATTATTTTACATTTTATAAATATTCCGATTTTTTTATGGAAAACACTGTAATAGATGTTTTACTAAAAATTGAAGGCCTACTTTTATAACAAAAAAAGCGTTAACTTGCGCAGTAATCTTATTAATTAGGTACTTTCATCATTTCTTTGCTGCAATTAGCTGAAGCGTCTAAAGAAAAATGCAATGTCTCGCTTATTAAGAACGAAATTTCCTTTTTGTTTTGGGAGCAGAACTACATATTTTGACAACATGCTATCGTTCCTTTTTCTTCTGATTAATTGAAGACCTAAGTCGATAAAAATGCTATATCGCAAAATTAAAGTTTCGCGAAAAATGCAATAAACAGTTTTTGTTTGGAACTTTTTCTTCTTTTAACTTATTAAAATTTTCTAAATATACTAACTAAATATACAAAAACTATCAGCAACTTTTGCGTTGTCAAAGAAGTACCGAATCACAAAAAAGTTAGATTTTATGTACATAGCACCCTTATCCACCTGCACGTATCACTTTTAGGATATTCAAATGAAAGATTGAATTTGATCTCGAATAAATGGCGATACAGAAAGACTTTAACCAAATACTTTTCTTCTTAAACAATAATCAATTTTTGGCATTAGTATTTACATTATAAAATTTCCTTAAAATAGATTCCCTTGCTTCTAAACTAAATTTGAAGCCTTGCACAATATATCGCTTTTGTTTACTACCTTTTTTGGCATGACTTTTCCTTTTTTTGTGAAATATATTCTAAGCCCTTCTCTCTAAACATTCAACAATTTACCCTGCGAATGAACGCAATGAAGATATATAGATTAAGCACTAGAAGCAGACCACGTGGTTTCGACTTTCCAGGTCTAGTCAGCGCAACTACGAATGCAAGATCTAATTTCATTGCCCTTCACATCATAACTTCAACAGTATAATGCCTCCGACAATGGACTAATTCCAACCCAATGCATGGTGGTAAGTTCACCCTTGAAAACAACCTCGCATGATCAGAACTGGCATAATTTTCAAAACATAACCTTTAAATTGACGTATCACTACCACTTGGAAACAACACATTTGTGTGGATAAGTGTTATGTTACAAAATTGTGACGTGATCACACCTTTATCCACTCAAATGTTCTTTAAATACTTAGACATTTGTAGTTAGGATTATTTAGGGATTATATTAATACCAGGAGAGTTCAGAAAATACACAAGCTTGTTTTTAGAAAAAAATATATGACATAGCACCTTTATCCACTTAGGTCTTCAATTATATGTATATGTCGCAAGATTATTTACTCTAATATTCCAATCTATTCAATCTTCGTAGTATAATCATTTCAAAAACTTTGATGCACTACACAATAAGCTTTGCAAAGAATTAGAAAACCAACTTCTTAAGAGTAGTCACGAAATTTACTGAAAAACATGCCAACACGAAAAAAAATAATTACCCAATTACATACATATATCCAGAACGACAAACAACTAGTGGTGTATCAAAGAAAGAATGAAATAGAAACCGAGGCGGATACCTAATTTTCTATAACAAGCAACATAATTAGATTACATTGTGTTTAGATAGTGTTTGCTGCTGTATTAATGCTCTTTATAGCAGAATTTTAAGAACATGAAAAATATTAAAAATGTTTTAAACGTGACGTCAATTCTAGGCGCCGTCGACCTTCCTTGATATAGTTACATAAGGTCAATTATAATTAACAGAAAAAGTAAACGTTAAAATACTTACTGTAAATAACAATTCACTTTTTCTCAGTGTTTTTAAGAGAATTAATCGAATTATGCAAGGTTTGTTTTTAATGGTAAGGTATAATTGAAATTAGTCCTTTTTTATAACAATATACCGACACTATTATCATTCTGTTCATATATCTCTGTTTGAAATATTATCAGAAATGTCATATTTGACAATCAAATATTTTGACAGCACCGGTGACAGATGTCAAAAATTTAAATTTATAAACGTTAGCGAAGGTGAACAAACTGCATCCATTTTTATGTCAGTATCACATTTTACACCGGGTTTGCATGTGTATTAATTTCCTTCTAAAGTTTCAATCATGTCACAAAACTACCACATAATGTTTTTCGTTAGAACAGGTGTAGGATGACACCTGTTGATATAATAACCGTTTAATAAATCGCGCTGATTTCTCCCACCCACCGACCTTTCTTTCTTTTTGCCTTTACAGCCGGTTGTTTTTCTTTTATTTAACTATGTACTACAACTCGTAGAAGCGCACGACACAAGTTAATTTCACTTCAAAAGCCCTCCAGGCGATTTTACCAGACGAGACGTCTTATAAGGTTGAGATATACATACATATACTGTTGTTCAAAACGTTGAAACCGTTTATTGAGATACAAGTTAGATCGCAAATTAGAATATGCATACACTAAGTATAGAAAAAACCATTAACTTTGATAACAGTTATAATAATGTGTTTAATAGTTGATAATAGTTATTTTAAGTCGTTTCTACTAAATGTATGAAAATATGAACCTGTAATTAGTCGTAAATACAATACCAACTTGTATTGTGTGCACACATCTCGTTTTATTGCTTTTAGAATTTTATGTGAGCTTTTAGTATAGATGGATAATCTATACACGTCGACTATAAAACATGTAAATAAATTTTTTAATTACTACTTCACCCCATATAATATAGCAACAATTTATAAACGTAATGGAACCAGAAGAGAAGAAAGAGAACAAATCTATCCAATTTAGAAAGACATCATATCTCAATTATTGTCTCCTAAGTAAAAAAAATACGGATCTATTGTGGAAGCAAGTGAGCAATGATGATAATAAGATTTACATTTACATTTTATATTTACATACGAACATTTACTGTCAATTTTAACTTCGTCTTTTGGGAACTTTTTGGCCTAAACGGTTCTCAATATTCAGGTAGACTCTCGGACTTTGATAAGGGCTATTTGAACGCTTTTGTTCACGACAATTCATTCCAACCAACAAAAGAGTTAAATGATGTAATAGTTTGTGCCCAATAGAGGTTAGTACGTAATTCCACGAAATACTACAAGACAGCGTGTCTAGCTTTTTGCTAGTTCGTAATCGTTAAGCTTATCAAAAACATCCATCGTTTTTGTTCTATATTATTATCGGGAACGAGAAATGAGAGCTTTACGTTAACACCAAGAAGAATTGTTTAGCCTTAGCACAAAACTCGTTTTGTAGTCGATTAGTATTTTGTGGATAAAACTAAAGAGTTTAAATTATTAATCCTGCACGCTAACCATAAAATGTAACTCCGAGCCTTGCAAATCATTTCACATTTTTACCATTTTTTTAATGTAGTACAAGTCGGTTCCTAATCATAATACTAATTTGAATAAGATTTCTTAATTTTATCCCAACACCGTTTAATATTTGTTCATAACTTCTGAACCATGATGTAGCTGCGGAGAACTTCTTTCCGAATCCAACACACTCTCACATGAGACCGGTCAACCCCAAAACACACATACCAAAACTCGAGATCGTGAATACAGACCGCGTGGCCAGATCGTCAACAGTGAAGATTGCACCTAGATTTTTTCACGTCTTGATGGACCGTAGGTACGTATCAGCTTTATACAGGACAGTGGCATATTAAGACCAAACGAAACAAGAGTAGAGAAGGAATGAGAAAAGTAATTATTGTTGACCTATAAGAGCGAAGCATGTGGAACATCGTTTCCGAAGATATGCTACGCGATATAATCTTCCAAATGATGCGTTGATTAACCCAGAGATGGACCACCGTGAATGATTCTGTTTGTAAACGTTAATAATATATTCAAAGATATATCAGTTAACATATTATTAAAATGTCTAGTAATATAAGAGAAAGCCGTGTAAATATTTCATGCGGATTTTTGTCTTAGATGTGTCAGACGAATATTTAAAAATACCATACCGATTAATTTGCATAAAAAAATGTGTTATGTAAAATTATACATATGCTTTCATGAATAAGAACAGGTTTCATCTTATATTATTCATTAAGTTTGCAAAATAACAAGTTATAAAAAGGTATTTACTTTGTTAGAAGTATGTATTAACAATAACGAATGACGACTGTTTTGACGCAACGGAAACTATTATAGAAGTGGTTATCATTGTACTGGAATATTAAAAAAATTTCTAAAATTAGAAACTTAAGAAAATCTACTCTATACACCTAACATTGCTTTACATTTTCATAAGAACTGCAAACGCTTTTTTAAAGGAAATAAATCAAATTTGTTCAGTGACCTTTACTGTCTTTCACCGAAAATTTTATGAAATTAATTTTTCTAGATTACTTCCTAAACCGGCCTCAATTTTTGCATTTATGATTTATTTATATTAAATGTACAATTACTATAAATAAATATGTGTACAAACCATATACTACATGCTAAAGCATTGCTGCTTCATTGGGTCATTTAAAAAAAATAGTTACATTCAACCCTGTATATCTTTCTAAGCAAGTTCAAAATAACACAATTCACAAGTCGTCTTGATCATAGTTACTATCACACTTAATTCTTCGATGCTGATTACTTTTCCCCTGACCTTTCTTTCCTCCATAACATTACAAGTGGTTTCTATTTCGTATCTTTGACTAAACGACTGACTGGGGGGAGACTATCGGAAGAGGATTAATTTTTATTTCTTGGACCACTTGGTCTGTTAGGTTCCATGTACACTTTCTACTGATTTCCGTGTGCTCTTCACCACTTTCTTTTAAATATTCAAGGCATAATTTGCCCAAATTTTCGATATTTGTTCTGAAGTTACTCTCCATTTATTATAACATAATTAATGGAAAAATTGGTATTATCTGTAATATTGTTTGAAACGTTTTTTACTTTTTCATCCGCAAAGGTCTCATTTCTCAAGGCTATACATAAAATATGAAGTTGTCCTCCAGTGCTACAGCGGAAACATGCGCAGTAATTTCAAAGAATATGGCGACTATCTTCCTGTTTCGACTTTTTTCACGAACCACTTTTGTTGGGGTTGACTCATTCTCAAAAAGGGTTATAGTAGTATATCTATGTTTCATCACCTGTGAAGATGTTGTACACCAAATGAGACGATCAAAGGTCAAAGCGATCTATTGTAGGTCTGTACCATCTCACATTATATTCTTTTTGAATTGAAGTCAAATTGTGGGGAATCCACTGCGAGCAAGGCCTACGGATCTTCAAATGTTTGTGTAAAATAATGTTAATTGCTCACATCAATCTTTAAAGTTGCTTGAATGGTTCTGACAGTAGTGAAGATCGACTTTAACAATCATGTTCCGAATAACAACAATATTTTTTTCTGTAACTGCCGTTTTTGGCTTAGGAACTCGAAAACTATTACTTAAGGAAAGTTAAACACGACTTGTCACCAAACATTCGATTGATTTCCTCAAAACATTTTTATGACTTAAGCCACGCTTGAAATAATAAAAAATCACCTATCGAAAATGTTCCTTGTTTAATTCCATGATTTATTGGGGAAAGAATTACTTTAAACTAATGTAACTTTCAAACAATCAGCAACTGTCAATATAACTCAACTTGTAAACAACTGTTGAAATCCGTCGTAATTGTTGTGATATCAACGATTTGAAAGGAACAGAGACATATTATACAAGTGTACTTATATACATGCATAGTTTTTGTTTTCTTCTTTTGTTACTAGATGAAAGATCTTATCTTATCGAAAAACTTTCCTAATAAGAAATAAAAATAAAGTTGTTTCTCACTAAATGTTACAATATCTTTATAACTCTCATACTATACTGAATCTCCTGGAAGGTATATTACAAAATATGCAAAATAGGAACCACATTCGTTGGTATTTCTTGTATCTATTACATAGTGACTATACAATCACCTTATATACTACATTCATAAATGACTGTTGGGCAAATCAAAATATGAACGCAGATCTACACGACTATATTTATGTATATAAGTGTGGAACGTACCTATATTCATTCGTATAAACTGTGCGAGAGAGAATATCAAGGCCAACTAGTCTCCGTGTATAGATGGTGTACAGCCGGTTCTTCTTTTGTCACGTGCGAAAGCAACTATACATATTCGCTTTAGCACACTCCATAAACAAAAGAAAAAAGACGAAATATAAACAGAGAAAAATCTAACCGAATTCCATATAGTGTCCTCTTGACATTATTCTACTGATTCTTCCTCAAGCGAACTACCTGCCTGTTTTTAATTGGTATTGGAAGATTTATAATCGTGTTTTGGTAAAACAGCTGATTTTATTTTTAAGACACTTTTACGAATGTTAATAGTCAGTTAAATTATGCATAAACGCAAAATTACAAAAGTAACCAACAATTACGACAAAGTAATATATTTATCAATAATTGATTACATTTTTTAATCACATACATATGTAGTACATATTTATCCTGTTTCAAAGAAATATTATACATATTAATAAGATGGTGACTGTCTCAGCGGGAAATCAAAGGACATATGAAGGCAATTCATTTACATTTAACATGCATAAATACTTAAAGCGTGAATGTTAATGTTACGTAGATGGAAATACATGAAGAGTACTCGTAAAACAGTATTTCCAATATAAATATACATACATCGCTGAATGTGACCTTGCTCATCTTTTTTCTATTATTTTCGCAGTATTTTTCTACAACAAATAAACAAACCAAACGTAACTTTGATGATGTCTACAATATTTTGCAAATATATCTAATTGATGATACACAAAAGATAATAATAGTAAACAAATATGTAATTATGTAAACCTTACTAATTGCACGTTAGTGGTTTTTGCTGCTTTTTTATACAGAACAATAAAAAATCATTGAGTAATTAATGTTTATATAACGTCTAATTTAATGAAATTTAATACACTTCAATGACTTAGCATCTCATTCTTGATTAATTACCAGTGAATGAGTCAATGAAACTGACGATGGTATAATCAATAAATTCAATCAAACAATTAAGAAAAACTGAAGAAGAAAGCTTAGAAATAGAAAAGCAAATTTTTATAAAACAAATAATTAGGTTCAAAATGCATTATATTATTTAACATAAAATGTGTCAGTATTTCAGATTCTTCAGATATTCAGTTCCATACGATATTAATGCATCAACCGTTAACTTTTTTAAAATATATTAACAATGTAATGAGATGTTACCTATTTTACTGAGCAGAAAATATTTTACAAATCTGATAGTCGTGCAAATTCAGCTTTCTTAGGAAGAATTCACATACATAAGTGACAGCCTGGCAAGTACTATCATTGTCATTATATTACTTGAAATATTTAGGAAATAGTTTTCTAATTTATTTCTAAATTTTCTAAAATTCATACGTTTGAATGACTATTTATAATCCGTTTATATAGAGAAGCCACAGGACTTGGCTGGAATAGAACATTTAGTTAAGCCATATAGACACGAGATGGCGCAAACATCTTTCCCGAAGTGTCAAATTTTAGTAAAATGCTCATAGTCATTACTCATTCATCTTACTCCTACCTCCATCCTAAGTCTTCAAAATAATAGTTCAGTTTACGATTGTATGTGTTTAGAAGAAATAAGAACAGTTCTGGCTCGATAATCACAGAAGTAAGAACAGCTGGCCATAAGCAAGGCAGTGCTTGTGACTCGGAGTTCGAATCTTGTCGGTGACGCTTTTGGCAACGTCTTGTAAGATCAGTACTCCGATTAAGTTTCCATTCGGTGTGGGGACATAAATTAACACCACAACATTATTTACAGCGAGGTAATGTTGTAACAAAACCTAGGAAGATCTTGACCTACACTCACCGCAAAAAATATATTTAAAGATACTAAAAAGGTTGTGGGGGGTTGTGTAAAAAAAATGAACTGATTATAATTTTCTAGATTCTAATCTCACAGTATTGTATGGTTTCAATAGATTAAAATATGGCATATGTTACTGTAACAAAAAACAAAATTTGTTGACTGAATAGGTGGATCTCAAGATCGGTAATCTATGACTCAACAGCTATTGGTTACGGTGATTCTTAATATTCCCTCATTTTGATGATGATTTATGAATCAAAATGAAACGAATACAGACCACATTAACACATCCACTACACAAAAATCTGTTGATCGGATAACACAAAATTATTGCATTGGTAAGTAAGTAATTTACCAACGTCACAAATTCTATTTGCCCAGGCACCGTTCTCCCATTCCTAAAATGTCTTGGTGGAACCGCCTTACAAGGACACCACTAACCATGTTTTCCGAACAAAAGTCCAAATGTAGGTATACTGTGAACACCTTAAGGAGCATATTGCAGCCACCACGCAAAATGCTTGTATTGTATTCAGTACTAAAAGCTTGTAGTATTTCTCTTTTGGCTACCCAAAAACAAAAATTGGTAAAAGCTGGCATCATGGACACCCACGCAATTTTTTCCCACATTGTTCATTTGGTTTTGGTTTGAAATGTGTTTTCATGTGTGCTGGGTGTTTAATTGCAGTGAAACTCTCGCGGTATAGTTTTGTATGTGTAAATTGCGTTGAAATAGCTTTGTGACAGCATCATATCGCCTTTTATAATCCCGCGCTGTTAATCATTTTGCTCCCAACAGCGAATGGTAGGTCGATTCGGATTTCAACTCTCTGAAAATAATTTACCGTCCCTCCAGTGAATTTAAGCCCGCTCCTATCGTCCCACCACAACGATAATCAGCTGCTTTATCACTTACTATTCCTCATATCTCAGATTCAACACAAATACCTTCTTTCAGTTTCTTTTCTGTTATTTTTAGTAACTTTTGTACATTGCTATTTCCTGTGCAATAATATCCTATCATAGTAGTCACTGCTGCTTAATGTAACTGACTATCCCAAAAACATATCAAGCGACAGTACTTGGTGTAATCTGCATTCCCAAATAAATAATTTCAAAATCCGCCCATAGATTCCAGAAATAATCTTCATAGTATCTTCTCTAATAAGATTTACAAGTTGTTGTACTCTCAGCCATACTACAAGTGTACATTCAAAGATTGACACTATTCAAAGAATTAAAGTTTGCAAACCATGCTGTACTATATCAGGTTTGGATCCAAGATAGTATTCAATATATATGAGAGACTAAGCAGTTACTAAATACGTTCAGAGAGATTCAAAACTGACGTGTAGGATTTCTGATTATGATAATAATCATGTCATGAGGGCTTCCGCTTCATCAGTAAAAATATGCAATATATACAACTACCACACAAGTCTAAACTGAAATTTTTAATTTAATTAATAATATGGTACTCGTCGTTTGATGACAGCAAACGAAGAAGTAAAAACTGTATCATCCAAATAAATATTAAGAATACCCACTTATCTTCTACACAGTTATGATGCAGTCCAATGCACCGATTTCATTTATAAAATGTTCTCTTCTTATGCGCGGTAACCATGGTGACTGTGACTGTTATGCGCCTAGATTATTTGAAGTTACGATGTTGGTAGCAGTCTGGACGCGGACGATGTGAATTGTGAATCAGATGTTTAAGAAAGTGACATGGGGAATTTTCGTAGTTCATGCACTGGATAAGTAACTAAATATTTGAAAAAATGGGCGTGATTTAGTTCCCGCCGCGCATGTCGATTAGCGATTTTTTCCTAACTGCAACCGGTCCATTCAAAAACACCGTAAATGACACAATTTTTTTCGATAATTAAATAATTAAACAATACTTGAAATACTGTGTATCTAAGCTTCTTCAGTAATCATTCATTTATTATTTTAATTAGAGTTAAAAACGTTATGTGCATAAATAAGTAAAAGAAGCACCAATAATATAGCGCAAAACTAGCATTACTAATTCACAATAGGTACGGTACATTATCGTTACTATTTTGTAATAATTTGCATAACGTATCTCCGGGCTATTATGAGTAACAAAAACAGTAATTTTGCAATCTATATAAATCTCGCGGAGTTAGAAACTGTTATTCGTAATTGTTTCTACACTATTACCTAAAATTTACACATGTTTACATATTTTCCTCTAGAAGTATATAGAATGAACATTACAAAACAAAAATATAGTATAATATAAAACTTATAAGGGTTTATAGTGTTATAAAATTATCAGAAGGTATTGCAAGGTTTTTAAAATATAAATTATATATGCGAAACGTAACCTGCCTTATCAGTGTGCAACTACCGTTTCCTTGTACTACACAGATATGTACAGTCACTGACAGAAGTAATGTCTCGCCCCAAGTAGCGCTGTGCATCAAAACTGTATTTCATTTCATAATCGGGTATGTTCCTCGTTGCATACTACCTTCCCTTATTGCATTATGTATTTGCATAAGCCAAAATCCTGTTTTTGCTGTTATAAAAACTGTTTTAGGTATTAACACCAACATATTTATGACATTTAAATTTAAGTTAGATTCATTTTACTTCTAGACATCATTTTAAAAAAATATATAATAAATACTGCTTTAGTTTTCGTTATTTATTTTTTTTTTTTTTAATATGTGGTGGGTGCTTAGTTGCAGTGACTCCGTAAACTGTATCGCTTGTCTGGCTATCACTGCAACTCTCGCGGTGTAGTTTTTTGTGTGTGTATGTTGTGTTCCATGGCTTTGTGACAGCATCATATCGCCTTTTATGATGCCGCGCTGTTAATCACTTTGCTCCCAACAGCGAATGGCAAGTCGATCCGGGATTAAACTCTCTGAAAAAATGTCACCGTCCCTCCAGAGAATTGAACCCCGGCACCTATCGTCCTCTCACAACAATAGTCAGCCGCCTAACCACTGCGGCCATCGACCCCGTTAGTAATGTAAAAACTTGTTACTTCTATTCCGGTCGATATTATAATAATTTTAATAGGGTATTTAAGGCTAAAAGAAGTTTAATTTACCCGATTTCCCATTATATTTTTTAATTTAAATCTGCTTTACGCTTAAGTTCGCAGTCGTTAAAATTGCGAAATGTCGACTTTATTTAACGATAATTATATTCAATATAATGATAACTCGGTAGACCAAATAAAAATATGTATTAAGTGCAAGTAATCAACTGATGTGTATTCAAAATAAGTAGCATAATTATTAAAAACATATTAAGCTTCGATAAAGTCAGTACTAGTTTGATTTGTTTCGTTTCGTAAAATAAGGAAACACATGTAGTAAATTATTTTACTTTTCAATAGTCGTCTAGGCATACTTTCTATGTCACATTTACTGTAATGCTATATTTTTAAATATTTATTAATTTAAGAGACGATGTGTTTCGTATATCTGTTTATTACCGTCTGCTCTTTTTTATCATTTTTATATATACCTACATTTTTCTTATGCCTAACTGTTACATACAAACATATATAGATCGCTTAAATCCATAGATTTAATAAAACATCGATCGACAGGTAACTCAAACCCGATATATAACAAGCTGCACTAAAATAATTGTGCTGCAATACTGGTGCACCTTTTTTATATACAGTGTGGTGCAACCAAGATGGGGTGGACGATTATAATTAAACGGTGAAAAATTTCGAAAAACCTTTTTCGGGATTTGGTTGCGGGCTACATGGACTACGTTTTAATAATAAATAAAAAAATAATATAGGTATAATAATAAATAAAAAATATTTTCGTTATACAAGGAGATCGAAGCGATCGGTGACGAACCAAACTTATGTTTTTTTAAATGGAACACTTGGTATTTAAATATTTCAATCGATACTGCTAATTAATACAAACAATTTGGTATCACATTAGTTGGGTCTAAAACCTATAGTTACGGAGAGAAAAGCGATTAAAGTTGAAAAAACGCTCTAATGTCGTCCATTTTTTATATGAACCGGAAATGAATACTAAAAAACAAAGAGAGAACTTCATCAGCTTTCTAAAAATACTATACACGTTACTCTTTGGCTGGCAGTTTTTAAGCAAATTTACAGCAAATGTAATATTTTCAGATTTGTTACTTTTAAAAATTTTAAGTCGTCATGCATTCACGCATGAACCTAATTAATAATAAGCAAAACATAAAATATTTAGTATGAAACAAATATAAGAAATTTACACCGATTTAACGACATGAACCTAATTAATAATAAGCAAAACATAAAATATTTAGTATGAAACAAATATAAGAAATTTACACCGATTTAACAACAAGGAAAAATATTGGTAATATCTCTTCATCAAATAGTAATAATACTTTAAAAGTGGTTACTAGTTCTAAACGCTAATGGAAATCGTCAGTTTACTTTCTCGTAAATATATTTAATTGTAAATTTATTCAGAATTTAATATGTGTTTTATAAATAATAAATTTGTAGCATACTTTGATCTATATATTGTTGGACTTTTTATCTTAGTTCTCTGAAATAACTATCTACTTTCCTGTTTTATGTTTGGTTTAAAAATTAGTGTTGTTTAAATTTCACCCAATTTTATTTATCTTGCAAAAATTTTATACCACATGAAAAGAAAAATAATTTCTACTACGTGTGATTTCTTATTTTACAAAACAAAACAAATCAAACTATTATCGACTTTATCGAAGCTTAGGTTATATGTTTTTAATAACTTTGCTGCTACTTTCAGCATTTGTTATATATATTTTTTTATGAACGAAATTCATATTTTGAATACACATCAATTGATTACTTGCATCTAATATTTTTATTCGGTCTATCGAATTACCATTACGTTGAATATAATTATCGTTAAATAAGGTCGACATTTCACAATTTTAACGGCCGGGAATTTAAGCGTAAAGCAGATTTAAATTGAAAAATATAATGGAAAATCGGCCAAATTAAACTTTTGGCCTTAATACCCTATTTTATTATAATATCAACCGGAATAGAAGTAAAAAGTTTTTACATTGCTAATATAACGAAAAATAATATTATGTTATATGTATACGCCAGCTAATATATCCGCATTTTAAAATGATGTCCGAAAGTAAAATGAATCTAACTTAAATTTAAATTTCACAAATATGTTGGTGTTAATACCTACAACAGTTTTTATAACAGCAAACACAGGATTTCGGCTTATGTGAATATATAACGCAATAAGCGAAGGTAGTATGCAACGACGAACGTACCCGATTATGAAATGGAACACAGTTCTGATACACAGCGCCACTTGAGGGGAGACATTACTTCTGTCCGTGACTGTACAACGTGCAGTTCATTACTACGTCCAGTTAGTACGCACACCAATATCTTATAAAACATGACTATAGAGGCCACTCTAGTATTGTAATTGGATATTGTTTACTTATATTTAAATGCAAATTAATTTAAGACAAAAACGAATAAATAAATAATACAACCTTATTTACTTAACTGTAATAGAGAGGTAATAGTTCTAGAAAGTTTAAAATCGAAACTAATTATTGTACGTAACTCGGTCGTAGTTACGTTTCAAAATATGTACAAAAAGACTACTAACCAATACCATATATTTCTTTAACCGTTTACGGTATCACGATTACTCACATTAATGATTCAACCGTTACCAAATTACCGTAAATTTCTACAAAATACCGATTGTTATTTCGCTTTCAATAAAATCGTAAAAGGACATTAAAAATACCGCGAATGCCGCACTGTTACAAAAATTTTTACTCATTGCTATTTTTAGTTTCATTGTCTACCGATTAGTATGATGTTCATCTCAGACAAAACAGTCACCGCCTTGCGAGACATGAATAACAATACTAATACAATGCTGTTGATAGATTTATTTGTGTATTTAAGATGTATGAACATATTTGAGTTATTTATGTCTGTAGGAAATTAATAAAATTTTGAAAATGTAAAGAAATTTTAAGTCAAAAATCAAATCAAGTAAAATATATACATATACATATATTAAACACTTTTTTTAACCTAAACCCACCCTCTCTTACCTTAAACTATTGTGTAAATCAATAAAACTGTCGCTCTGTTCTTCCTATCTTCGTTACACTTGAATTTTGAGTTTGCTTGACTTTGAATCCGTAATTATCTTCCCAGAAGCTCTTAAACACTTTTACTCTTTAAATGTTTTAAAACTTTTATATCTTCTCAAGGAAATACCTGTTTACTTTTTCTTCTCTTTTCTTTTCGTCTCCTTTTGTCCTTCTATCTTTTTAATGTCTATTCTTCTTACATATATCTTTCTTCTTTTCTAAAAAAGTTTTCTTTTTCACCCTTATTTTCTATTTTGCAATCTTCTTTTAAACTTTTTTTCTTAAACGTTTTTCTAAATATCCATAGCGTTGCATGTATGTACAGTGGACAGCAGCATAATCGATACCGTTACGGAATTTCCTAAACCATAATAGCAATGTAGAGGGGGTTACGTTGTGCGACCTTCAGTTAGGATTTATAGTAGATATTATTATTAGTAGATAAGGTCGACGTTAGCTTCCGGTGGTGTCGATTTAAAAGCTGGCCACTGTACATACATGTACATGACCGAAATAGCATAAGAGTAGCTACAGTTGTGATGTTCTAGCACTCGATGGCGCTACTACGATCTTGCTCAGTAATTGGAATAAGGTCAGAATTAGTCCATTGTCGGAAGTTATATAATATACGTTGAGAGGTGAAGTACGATGAAATTAGGTCTTGCATTTGGAGGAGCACTAACAAGACCGAAAAGATCGAAACCACGTGGTCCGTTTCTAATTATTGATCTTTTTTCATTGCACTTGTTTGCAGGCCGATTCCAACAATATACCATGAGCGCCTATTACAGCCACTTTTCGTTTTTTTTTATAGTGTGGCATTTCTCAACGTTTCCATTATAAAATTGATGACATTATTTTATTATAGTTTAAGCAGTAAATTAAATGATAAATTGAACAATAAACTAACTAATAAATTAGGCAATGACAGCAAAATAACAGTGACAATAAAATAACACTAATTTTACCAATAAATCAATATCTAGAAAACTACTAACAGTTTCTTCTTCTCTTCTGTTACAGAAAATGGATGCGGATAGCAGCTACGGTGGGAGTGATACGGCTCAAGATTGCTCAGTTCAAGACAGTCATTTTTCCGGTGATCATGTATCACATCACCATGATACCAATGATCTCCACCAGAACAACTCTGTGAACACAAGCAACGCAAAATCCGATGAGAATCACTTCTATCATAAAAACGAAATCACACTACCCGTTAACTACGATGAAACAGACGAATCGCACCAAAATCGTTACCCTCATTACCTATCCACAGCCAATTTGAATATCAACGAAGGTTCGGAGAACCACCAGAACAATCAAGATCATAATAAACAGTATAGTAGCACGAATAGATTAAATGTAGAATCGCCAGGAGTTAAAAAGAAGACTGGGGTGGATAATTTAGCGTTTCACGATGATGAAAGCAAAACACCGCCCGAAACGAACGGTGTTGTAAAATCTACATTCGGCGAGAACAAAACTTATAATAATGATCTGAATAGTTCTATGGCTTTAGGTTTAAGTTCACCAACGAAAAATGATGATCAAATGGCTGAAGCCGTTAATTTAGAATTGATAAATTTGAAACCAAGTGGTAAAGATGTTACCGGACCTTACGAATATGGGGCTAATGGTCTCGACGCCATTCCTGTTAAAAAGGAAACTGATGTGGAAATGGGAAATCCTTACGATGAATATTTCGTACCAGTAAATGAACATCGAAAATATATAAGGTAATCATTTTTTATTGCAGTAATTTTACTTGACGGTGGTGGTATCTAAATTTGAATATGTCAAAAAAAATACTACGATTTTTTTCATAAGTAAATTTAAAAATCAATCCACAATATCTGGAATTGTAACATACTTTCTAATTACTAGATAAATAATATGCACTTATATTGCTCCACGACACCTTAGGTACCAATAGAATCTGGTTGCAGGTCCACAAGGTGTAAGCTTCACTATAATAAAATGCTTGCGTTAAAGGTACCAAGTAACCTTAAAAATTGTTAATTATTACATAAACTATAGTCTGATAGGTTTGATAAGATCAAACTACATCCATTTTTAATTTTTGCATAAAATAATTAAAAAAATAAAATCATGAGATCATAAAAAAATGGTGAATTGTATTACAAAATTATAATATGGAATGATGATAGAAAAAACTCTTCTAACGGTTTATAAGAATCTGCTACGGCAACTAGTCTGAAATAGCTCGGTTATGTTTTACTGTTTAAATATTTTCTCCAGCTTTATATATTTCTTCTGATTACAGCTTTTGTGTTCTTGGATGTTTGACATATTCGTTCTGACCTCTCTGTAACCGCTTTTTTTGAATTTACAAGTGCTTAACTATTCTTTTTCAAACTTCCTCCCATTGCTGCCTGCCCTGTGTCTTCGCTGTCACTTTTCTTCTTCTTGTTTTGTCTTGTCGATTTTAATTGACTTTGCTCTCTGTTCTAGAACTTTATTTCGATAGTTTGCATTGGGAACCATATGCAAGGACTAATATATCAACCTTTTTAAATACTTCCACTTCTATATGTATCTTATTTTTTTCTGAAAGGGTGCTGGTAATAGCGTGTAACTTTTTCGATTACAACTTTCATGTTTTCGACATACCAGCTTACCTTATTTTGTGCGTTCCTTGTCCTAATAATTCCATATTACACTCGTTCCGATGTCTCTAAAATTATATATAGATAAATTGTTTGCTTCTGTCTTTAAAAACCATGTCTCGTATATAATTCGTTCTAACGTTAGCAAAAGAGGCAACACCGTTTTGAGCACATTTTTGCCATATAATATCATTCTTCTGCATTTCTATTCAAAAGAGCATACATACATATGTACATACAGGGTTGGGCATTAGTGTGAAGAAGTCTAATTACTTCTGTATTATAAGAGAAACGAGAAAATGTTATTAAGATAAAAGTTGAAGCGCATGAGGGGCTATAACCTAAAAATATTTTCAACTATACAGGGTGTCAAATAAAGACAGGGTAAACTAAACTTACTATATTTTAAATGGAACACCCTGTATATGTTTACTGTTTACGATTCTTCTAGGTCTTACCTTTATTATAATATAGGGTATTGCTATGTTATTCAGTTTACTTTAGAAGATATGGAAAGTTTTGCATGAATTTAATAACAAAGTTGGCGCCTGCTACCGTACTACGGCTTCCACATAAAATAATTCATTTGCGCTAGAAACATTTCTAATGTTATCTCCTTTCATTCAGGTTTCGTTATAGAAACGCAATTAACTCGAAAACTATCGCATTTAACTAGAGGGAATGTTTAATAAATAATAAAGTTCGTGAAGAGAGGAGTTTACTCCAATAATAAAATGCAGGGTGTTCCATTTGAAATAGGCGAGAAAATAAACAATCCGAGTTATGACTCGCCCTGTATATAAATATTGAATACGCCGATAAATAAATAATTTCTGATAAAAGGAGATAACATTAGAAATATTTCTAGCGCAAATGAATTATTTTATGTCGAAGTCGTAGTAAGGTAGCAGGCGCCAACTTTGTTATTAAATTCATGCAAAACTTCCCATATCTTCTAAAGTAAACTGAATAACATAACAAAACCCTATATTATAATAAAGGTAAGACCTAGAAGAATCGTAAACAGTAAAAATATACAGCTTGTTCCATTTAAAATAAACTAAGTTTAGTTTACCCTGTATTTATTTGACACCCTGCATAGTTGAAAATATTTTTAGGTTATAGCCCCCCATGCGCTTCAACTTTTATCTTAATAACATTTTCTCGTTTCTCTTATAATACAAGAGTAATTGGACTTCCTCGCCCCACCCTGTATATGTGCCTATATCTGTGTTTCGTTTACTTAATATTTTCTTCGCGTCAAACCAGTTTTCTAAGGTTTTACAAACCGTTTCATATAACTAATTTTATTTGCTCGGCTACCAACGTTAGTACAACTTATGTAACAACCTTGCTGTCTGAGGATATAGCCTCTGAATACGCACAGAATAAACACAATGGTTACAAGAGGCAAAACAATACAGACAGCTTCCATATAGCAACGGTGATTTTCAGTAGCAACGTTTGAATGTCTTACTTAGAACCAACCCAAGGACTGGCAACGCAATTATCCTTTATCATTTGACTTAAACCTGCATAAAATACAAAAAAATCTTGTACGAAATCGTACACGGAATATTCACGATTAATGCTTATGGTGACTAATTTTACAACCACATAGTTGCATAAATATCTATTGCCTCATTGTTGCTTATGTGTATTTCTTAACTTACATTTTTTTATTTTAGTTATTAAAATAACCATAAATATATTCGTGAGTTCTCGAAAAATTCAATTAAGAAAACATGTAGCTTGTGGTCGGTAACGCTGTTGATGGTAGCAAAAGTAAGGGTAGGAGGAAGAATATATTTATTCGGTCAACAGTTTAACTCTGTCACTATACTACCAAATGGACCTTATCTACTTATTGCAATAGGAGCATTTATTCATATATTTTTGGAACGACAAAAACTCTAAAATCGTTCGAGCTTTTATCTTCTTATAAGTTATGTTTCCTTTTTTTATTTTTTTCTATCATTGAATAGTATAATTTGAGCAAATATGTTATTAATATATCTATTTTGTGACCTTTATGTACTTATCTTTCAATTCTTGAAATATTTCCACTTGTAGGTCAATAAAATAACAATTAATTAAATACCAATTTATTCCAGAACATATAATATTATACAAATGTGTAAGAGACGTGTATATCACTCTACCGGTTAACGGTTAAACTACGAACACGTTGCAATGAAAAAGGAAAACCTAATTCAAGCACATGAATTTGACGTTAACCACACGCCGTAAAAGGAAACGTTTTGAAAGTTCAATCCTGACACACAGACACGTGTTTCGAACTTATTAGTTCTCATCAGTGCGTGATACAAGAATATGAACCAACAAACGTATTCCCCGTACCCGTTATATCCTGAAATTACTCGAAAGAAAATCAGAAGATGGGTACGGGGAATACGTTTGTTAGTTCATATTCTTGTATCACGCACTGATGAGAACTAATAATTTCGAAACACGTGTCTGTGTGTCAGGATTGAACTTTCAAAACTTTTCCTTTTACGGCGTGTGGTTAACGTCAAATTCATGTGCTTAAATTAGGTTTTACTTTTTCATTGCAACATGTTTGTATATAATATTATGTTTTCGTTAATAAATTAGTATTTAATTAATTGTTGTTTTATTGACCTACAAGTGGAAATATTTCAAAAATTGACAATTATGTTATCTAAATTCAATCAAATATTTATTACTGGCTGGTTTGGGTAATGTCAAATCTAATAACACTGCTCTCCTCTAGCGAGGCATTCTGTTTCATATGGTAGGGCTGTGGCACTGTGACATACAAAATAATTCATTTTTTTTGCTTATAAACCACCCAATAGATCTTAAGAAGTCGCTACAAACAGATATTTATCTTAAAAAATAGAAATGGAATAGAAACACATTTACATATTTGTTGATAACCATTTCAGTTCCTCAGACTAAATGATCAAGCCGATTGGAAAAACTAACACTTCTGATCCTTGTTGTATCACTGGATGGGTTTAGAAACAGAAATTTGAGTATCACTTGTGAAGTATTAAACGGATATTCCTCATTTATATAAATAAACTTGAATGTAGGAAACAACTGTTTGACGTATTGAATGTTTCGAATTTCGAATACAGGTTTTGTTAGAGCTTTTCCTCTAGACATAACATCAAAACCTTTTATTCCCCCCTCATTAACAACAGCACT
This sequence comes from Holotrichia oblita, assembly GCA_023690525.1. Lineage (NCBI taxonomy): Eukaryota > Metazoa > Arthropoda > Insecta > Coleoptera > Scarabaeidae > Holotrichia > Holotrichia oblita. The sequence continues at coordinate 137,542,582 of CM043017.1, read as the reverse complement.
CGTTTATTAGAGATCCATCACTGGCACTACTTTCTTCAATATAGACTCTTCATTTTCTCTTTACCTTTCACTATATTTCATTTAAATAACGTTGATTTCTTTAAATCTTCTATAATTTAGCACTCGTAAAAGTTTGGTTTTGTCTTTTCCGTTTTCTATGTTTGACTTTCTTGGAGAAGACTTAGGAAATGGTATAACTTCAACTGGCAATATAAAATTTGATGCATTAATTGAAACTTGCGTAGTTTATTCTACCTGAGGTAAAGGTTGTGAAAACTGTTGTCGTGAATGTTCTAGAATTTGTATTACTAATGATTATCGTCGTAACCTACGTTGAAGTTATTGGTTGCTGTCTACCAGTAACAACCTATGTAGATAGAAGTCGCAATAAACGTGCTATTTCATATCTTCATATCTATCTTCATATCTTCATGGTTTTAACGAGATTCATTACCACCCAATGATTGAAAGTACTATTGACGTTTGTTTTAAACAATCTAAAGATTATCTAATGCCTGAAGTTTTGTACTAATATGTGGAGGTAGGATTAATAGGATTCCATGATTCTTGAAAAGTTATAGAGAAACTATTAAAAGTGCTTTAATATATCAAGAAACACCTGACTATATCCTGCAAGCATTTGTTCTTTAAATTGGACTCTTAGAAATATCAGAAATGGTGTTACCGTTTCCATTAGCATTACTAAAACATGCTCTCACAAACAACCTTGTCCTTCCCTTAAACAAAACAAAAACAGCACTAAACTTACATTAAGTTTCGTTAATGCTAATTACCTGGATAGAGACATTGAATATTGAATTAAGAGTTAATTCAGAATGTCAGTATATTTGAAAATCATTCATAAACTTAGATTTAAGTTTTTACCTACATTTCAGAAAGAATATAGAATAGTATCTTTGGTTGAGTTTATTTCTTATAGATTATGTGGTGCCCTGCCTATTATCATATGGAAAATCAACTTCCAAGAACTCTCCCTTGATTTTCTTCTCGACACTGCATACTGGACCTTGTTAATTTTGTAATCAAATATGTCACCTGGAACATGAAACTGATTAATTTTCTTAATTTCTGTTGAAATGACGTTGACAATACAAACAATTTTTTGTGTTCATTATCCTTTATCTTATACCATACTACACTATTTTTAGCAGTTGGTATCCTAGTTGATTGAAAGCACTGTGTCAAGATTATCGTCGTTGAAATTCCAATAATTTGAACCAATCTAAAATCAATCAATCATTGATGTGTACAGAGTTTATAAAGAGGAATGGAAGAAACTCAAATAGACAACAGTTTTTTAATACCAGTTACTAGTTGCTTATAAGTTATGCTTATATGCTATAAGTTCAATAAGTCATGTTTCCACCAAACAAACCTGTTGTGACATAATAAATCAAACAGATTCTATACCATAGAATTCACTAAAACATATAAATTGATATCAATTACTACCGCCCGTTTGTATTATATACAGAGTGTCTTTCTAGTGCATCCAAGTACTATATCTCCCCTTGTAAATATTTTTTTGGAAAAACAATTACACGGAGGTTACTTGAATTGATATGGCACATGTTCCAAAATTACTTTCACTTATACAGAGTGTTCCATTTTCACTGAACAAAATACAACTTTGTTATTTTAAATACAATGGTATAATTTTTTTCAATGCAATCGATCCTAAGCATTATTTGCAAATATTTTGTATTAGAGTTCCCTATACCTAAATTCAACTGTTTCAAAAATATTTACACCATCTTAAAGAAAAATTAATATTGTAAAGCCCTTTGAAGCGTAAGGTACCAAACTTCTGCAAACGAAAGTAAAGGGTCATAGATACTGAGAACTGTCATAATTCAATTCAGATATCTTCAAACATTAAAAATTATTATTTTTTTGAATGGCACATAGTAGTTTTTATTGCAACACATGATTCAGCAAGAAATTCTACATCGATTCGTATTAAGGTCTCATATACCGATTTTTATTAGTTTTTAAGTTATTAGCGATTATTGGTACGAAAAGTATACTATTGATGTTGTTTTTTGACCGTTTTTTGGTCACAATTCTGTGACTTCTTCAGGAAATTATATTATTTAAAAAGAATTTAGATTAACGTCGAGTTTTAATCTAAATTATAAAAAGCCCGTAGAAATTTTATTGTTTAAGAAAAGTATACTCATATCTGTTACTTTTTTTTCTCTTAGTTAGCTATGAAAATAAAATATTTCGATAACAGTTACCAAATAAGTGACAGTTTTGTTGCTTTTCATTTACACCAAATCTGACTTGCTCTCAGTTAGCCACATGTAATAGTTAGTATGGTCGCATTTTGTGTCCTTTCAAAATTCTAAAAATGGTCTTTTGATAACTTTAATAGTTCAATGATTTAAAAAGTTGATTTCAATTCTTTGAAATTTCACTACGGTCATAGGTTGTCGATATTTCTCATTAAATGCACGACATATTCTTGCTGCTATCCTATATCATTTACCATGGATATAAAATAAATTTAATATATCACTATTAATGTCATTTTGGTGATTAATAGTGCCCGGACTCTACTCGATAAATTGTCACTCATTTGACAACTCTTACCGATATATTTTATTTTTATAGCTAACTATGACAAAAAATAATAGATATTAGTATAGATATCCGAATTGGTTGCTAATTTCTGCACACCCTGTATAAATTTTGTTGAAACTTATAACAATTCTCAGTATCTATGACCCTTTACTTCTGTTTGCAGAGGTTTGGTACCTTACGCTTCAAAAGGCTTTGGAATATTAATTTTTCCTTAAGATGGTGCAATAGGAAAATATTACGGAAAATTGTAAATATCTTCGAAGCAGTTGAATTTAGGTTTAGGGAACCCTAATACAAAATATTTGCAAATAATGCGTATAATCGATTGCATTGAAAAAAATTGTACCATTGTATTTAAAATAATAAAGTTGTGTTTTGTTCAGTGAAAATGGAACACCCTGTATAAGTGAAAGTAATTTTAGAACATATGCCATATCAATTCAAGTAACCTCCGTATAATGGTTTTTCAGAAAAAAATATCTACAAGGGGAGATATGGTACTTGGACGCACTAGAGAGAGATCCTGTACACAAATAGTACACGAAAATTCATTCACATTACTACAAGATTCTCTTACCATCCTCTTGTATTAAACAAAGCTATTTCCTTTTATTTATGTAGGAGTATACTTGGTTTTAAAGATTGCTTTTACTTATGTTAGCTATATCTACTTTATACTGCCGGGAAGTATATTTCCCCATATCAGTTCCTCAAACATGCTAAATCGATAAATGATATTTATGTAACACCCTATAAAATGCAATAGTTGCCAGGTAGTAGTGATTCACACTTGATAATGTTGGGGGAAGTTTGTTATCGAAGCAAATAACTGAATGTATTAGCCCATATTAGTCGTAAGAAAACGTTTCTCTTTCTGTCTATTAAAAATTGGTAAGTGATTTATGAAATCCGCATATATTTTGGTTGTTTTATTTTTAAATGTTGTTATCACCAATAAATTGTGTCACATTCTAACTATAAATAATACAAACTAGTACTCATTAATAATAATTGTTGTGTCATCATTTTTGTAAGAAACGCCTTAAAGTGATGAAAAAAACAACGAACACATAAGAAACTAATTAATATAATCTCGAAAATTATGTTAATAGAAAGTTATAAAGGTAGTTTCGAAATGTTAATAACCTAAATTTATGTTTGTGATCTTCAAGGATTTCATTATATCGTAAACGATAATAAATCCTACAATTTTTTTTCTGTATAATCTGAATAATTTTCCAAATTACACACAGCTTGCTTCTTTTCGAAATAAAAAGAGTTTTTGATTTTCAACAGTTCGACGAGGAAAGGTCGTAGCAGTGTAACTTTCGCCGATTCTGTGGCGACATCTGGCGTTGACGACTATGGTTTATCAGTAACGAGACCGGAACGCGGGGTTTTGGAGTATCCTGATTGGCTAATGGCCTTAGATCGTCCACGGTACCAACATTCTATCATACCACACACCATCTCATATTATTTATAAATATACATAATCTTATACCTACCTATAGCAAAAGGGTCCAGGGTACCGGAAATTACGTATCTCTAAGTTGGACGTACTTGAATTCTCTTAGAAAAAAGTATATCGGCGAGTAAATCGTGCAAAAATATAATTTTATTATATTCGATGAGTCATTATTGAAATTTAATTCTCGTTTAATTGCTAAACTTTCCGTAACATCTCTGGAAAGTACAATATATCTAATACATATATGATTGCATGTAGGTGTTACATGTGTCGTGTACAAAACTATATTTGTATGTGAAAATGGCAGGCCTTTGACAAAAATTAAATTAAATGTTAGAAAGCATCTCCTTCAAACTTATTTCTAATTTGCTAGTAAATTGCATGAAAAATAAAAATTTTAATTTTTGAAAGACTGTCTCTGATATCGAAACATATGTCATAAGAGCAACATTCAATATAATAACTAGGCATTATGTATTGATAATAAGAGACATGTTTCTACTACAAATTTATTGAAACAAATTGTACCAAATATTCTGCTTTTTTTGTGGTTAGATCTGGTTTTAGCTGTGATTGTGATCGAACCTTTAGAAAGTGTCAGTATGGTGAAAATACGAGTGCCTGTTTACCCTTCAGAGTTTTTCCAACAGAATAATCTGCAGCTTTAACCATTCTGATCGCCTATTATACACTGAAAAGTTTGTAGGACTTTTCTTTGATCTTTAAATTTAAATGAATACCACATTGGGCGATACTTTACACATTATTCCGAAAGAGTTAATTAGCTTTCTTTCCTCTTTTTCTAGAAATAACTTAATAGTAATTCTACGTTACGTTTAAGGCACTACTATTAATTGTTGGTGGATGATATGTTTGATGTATTTGCTTCTGACGATGATGCCAAAGCAGACCATCCTTTGGATCTTGTTAATCATCATCGCTACACAGACTAGACTGAGTTTAAACCACGAGAGTAGTGAAAGATACATTATAGAAAGTACTATAACCTTCGCAGTATTGATTATTATAAGTCCCTGATTCTACCAAACATTACTCTTCAAGTAGGAGGCCCTAGTAGCTGTATATTTGAGATATTTGACCTCGGTTGATACGAGTATCCTAAAATCTAAAATAAATGAACACTGGAGCTTCCTTTTCCAGATAAACAAAACCATAGTGGTCTTTCCCTATAGTTTATATCTAACTTATCTCTTTGGCACCACCCCTCTACGAGTCTGAGACTGATGTTCGTTTGATTGTCTAAAGTATCGTATATTTTCTTGATAGCGATTCCAGCCCTTCAAAACATTCATATAGGTAGACGTGAAGCTAAATGCCACTCAACATTGATATGGATATGCTACTTACTATGAAAGCTTTATTGGCAATTTTATTTATAGCATTCTTAACAGCTTGATAGCTGAAGTGATAAGATTAGCTCATCTTCGAAGTAAGGAACCGCCAGGCGAATGTACGAATCTGATCGGAAACTATTTGTGGCAATGGTTTCGGGTCAATACACTCTCAAACTATCATAAAAATTTTACGAAAATTTAATGTTTGTTATAATTACATAGTTCATGTGAAAAATAAATCAAATAAGAACTAGGCAAATTATATAGCAACAAATACAACAGTTAAATTCTTTAAGAAATCTTTCCTTGACATCTTCAGTAGTTTGAAATCGTCGAAAATTTTTAAAAACTGATTTCTTAAGGTACGATTTCTACTATTTCCTTTCTAGAGTAAGTTTTTTTGTGATTTCTTGTATTTCTTGGTAAATTCAAAAAAGGAACACCTTAATATTATCCACAAACTCCAGTAACTTATCACCAGCCAGATGTCCCCTGTAATTGGCGTAAGCTATCTAGAAATATGTTAAGATTATTATAAGCTAAGTAAATTATTAGAATACAGTTTACGGCTAGTACAGGTCGGCCAGAAAGCCGTGGCAGTGATCTATTGTTAATGTAATAATATAACAAGCCATTAGATCCGTCCCTTACAACAGCGCGGTAATCACAGCCGAGTGCTGCCACGTCATAATTTTACTCAACCTCTTTGACTTAAGCGCAAGTGCCACGGAATTCTGGTCGACCCGGAATAGGATACGTTTGTGCCAAAATAAGTCAACAAAACCACTCGAAAATTAAGGTCGTACTCAGTATTCGGTTAAAAACGATCAATATCTCATTATCTGGCAGTCAACCAATAGAAAGGTAAATAAAATTATGCAAAATGGTTCAAAAAATCACAGAAGTTCAAACCGATGCCGTCTGGTTCATTTAAAAACGCAAGTACGTTGCATTTTATCAATATCGTGAAAATTATCAAATGATTTTTAATAAATTATTATATTAGCACTCAATTTAAAATATGAACGAGAAAACTTCAATAATGACCTCGAGACCACGACTCCATTGGCTGCTGTACAATAATCTAACACCATATCTGGGTTTCATTATTATATCGAACTGCCATGTCTATTAACGGAAATGACGTCTTTATTTAACATTAATTCTACTATTATTAAATAAGAAGATTTATCTGCTAGATTATTGGCCACGGTCGAATGTAACAGTGTTGCAAATTTTGAGACGGCATCCTTTTTTTATAATCGAAATGATATTGAACAAATTTTGAACAGCCTGTATATATTTGCTTCATAAAATGAACACATCTCAACACTCATAAGTGAAATAAAATGACTATTGACGTCAAACATTTCGCAATCATTACAATACAACACTTTATTTCATCATTATTTTTGTTCTATAAAAAGAAATCTTTAAAAATCAACTTAGAGATATCAGAAGTACGATTGGGCTGGTTGGTGGTCTGACTGGGTGTTGGTTTAAAACCCCGCTGAATGCGCATTAACCCAAAAGTCAATGCCTCTTTTTTTCTGGACGAATATGACGCCGGACACCTTTTTATTGAGCTAATACCAACGCTGCATTAATCAATTTTTCCGCCATATTGCGCCTTTAACATCGTAAGAAAGTGAAACGAAATTTATTCAACATATTTTCTTCTATTTTGCAGAGGGGAGAAATTGTACGTTACCATGGATAAAAGGAGCAAAAAGACGAGGAATAAATGTTTATGCTGGGGTATATGCTTGGCTATAGTTGCTGCAGCTCTAATCGTTGGTATATTAGCAGCGAGTAAGTATTCATTTGATATTTATGTATTACATGAACTAGTTAATTATAGTTATGCAATTAACTACTCAACTCTAAAATATACAAACCCATAAAAAAATTATATTTATATCTTTAACGAATTGACACAAATAGAAACTACGAATATCTTATATTTATGTCCTGAATGATCCAATCTTGTTTATAACCTTGTAATACTTAATACATAATTTATATTATAGAAAAAATCCATATTCCAATGAAGCAGTATAATAGTTGCTACAATCTGTTTCTATAACAAATAGTGAGCTCTAAAATAGTGTTGTAACCTGAAAAACAAACATTCTAGTTATATAAAGTTGTATAAACAATAATTATGAGAAATGTATTCTTTTAAACTATAAAGGTTTCTAATTACTTCAAGTACTTACGGATAACATAAAATTAATTCAGTAAATAAATTTAATTATTAACATGATCTACAGTGGTTTTTAAAACTAATAATATATTAATTTTGTTTCCGCGTGTACTTGAAATGCCTTTATATACCAACTTATACTAATAATGAAAACAGTACAACAAATGTTATACAGAAATAATAAATATCGCAATCACGGAATCTGACGCTCATTTGAAGCTTTTATTACGATGTTACGACTAATAAAGAATAATTAAAACATGGCTTTAGAAATAAGCGTAAGGGCCGCTCAGTTAAAGTTAATCTCTAAATGGCAATTTGGAAGCTCATCGCCATAAAGCATTTACAACTCAAATACCATAAATACCAATTTTAATGACACTATGACGACTTTAGGACAAGTATGGCTTTCTACACATAATGAAATGATGTTTTATAGTAACATCCTCAACTTTCTTCAACACACTATTAATATACCATAAACTTCGAATTTATAACAGAAACGCCAGCTTTCAATATCGGGCAAAAATATTAACAGATACTGACAAACGCAAACTAATTTCATAATGTTCTTGTAAATTTTGGTCCTTATATATCATATGATATGCCCAAATCTACCAAAAAGATTAAATACAATCTATTTACCGAAGGTCTTCAATGGCTTATAGAAATACATGGGAGTAGTGAATGACCTAATGACTCTTAAACAATAACAATGTCTTAAATATTACTTTCTTTAGTAATGAATCATAGTTTCATCTCAGCGGATATGTAAATTCCGCAGAACTGTAGAATTTAGTCAGCAGAGAATCCTCATATTTTCATAGAGACTCTGTTACAACCTCAGAAGATTGGCGTATAGTTAGCAATGTAAAGAAGAAGAATCATCGGTTATATTTCCTTTCATTAAGATATCTATCCCAACATGAAAATTTTATAATAAATCTATTTGCGCACTTGGTTATGTCCTGTACAACAAAATTAAACAAATAATGACGCCAAAACAAATTATATAATTTTAAACATCAAGTCTGCCACGAGTCACAACTTCTACAGTCTTAGAATTCTTTGAGAGAGAGAAATGCAAGGTACCACTACAACATTTCTCTAGTTCTCTAGTCTAAAAATGGAATGTGCTGAATAAATCTGAAAGGTTGGTCTCCTTAGTTTTCCTAAAATGTCATAACTGTTGATTGGTTGATTATACAGGATGTTAGGTAAACATGTGACAAAAATGCAATGGGTTATTGCTTGGTCTATTCTAAGAATATTTTTTCCTATGATGATTTTTGAAAAACCTCTTTATTTCGACGATATAATGCGTTGTTATTGTTTCGATCTCGATCACTTGGAACAGCTATTTTAACCAGTAGTGGTCGTATCGATCGCATTTGTTTAGATTGAGTGACGTTTGGCTGTTTGAAGTGTCACTAATATTTATTGAAGCCCTCTGTCATGATGTATACGAACGCCGAGATGACTAACATGCATATCATCTATGGACTTGCTGATGGCAATGCATTCAAAGGTAGACGGTTGTATATTGAACGATTTCCTACCCGTAATGTCCCAACCAAAAAATCTTCGAAAACATTTATCGATGTCTTCGTGAAAAAGGTTCATTGAATCGAAGTGGAGGGTCAAAAAGATCAACGATTGCAAGAACGGTACAATTGGAACAGAATGTGCTGGACAAATTGCAAATACTTTAAATGCAAGTTATTGGACAGTTTTGTAAATTCTTAAGGACAATTTGTTGTTTCTATACCACATTCAACGCGTTCAGCCACTACTACCTGCTGATTTTCCTCCACGCATTGCATATGTCAAAGGATATTGCAAACATTAGTTCGCATCCCTCTATTTTTGCCGCAGATTCTTTTTAATGATGAAACCAGTTTGTCAAGAAATGCAATATGCAATGAGTTTCTAGAGGATGTAACATACGCGACAGGAATTGCAATGTGGCTTATGCACGATGGTGTACCAGCACATTTCAGTTTGGTTGCTCGTGATCTTTTAACAACAACATACGGAGTTTACTGGATTCGTCGAGGTGGGCCACACACATGACCTGCTCAATTCCCAGACTTAAACCCCCTGGAATTTTTCTTCTGGGGATCTATGAAGTCATTAGTTTACGATACTCCAGTGGAGAATTTGAACGATTTGCGAAATCGAATAGTTGCTGGGTGTAACTCAATTAGAAACGACCCTGGTGTGTTTGAAAAAGTTCCCCAGTCAATGACGAGAAGACTGAATGCTTGCATCCAGGTTGGAGGAAATCATTTCGAACATTTATTGTAGATTGAGCAACTTTACTACTATACTTTATGATAATAAAATGTTGTTGCTGTCGCATTTTTTTCGCCTTGTATCTTTGAATCAAAGGAGTTTTTCGAAAATCATCATGGGGCAAAATATTCTTAGAATAGCACCCTGTATAGGCGATTGTCATTTATTTTAACGCCATTAATCATTAAATATAATATTACTTATTTCTTAGATGCATCATATTAAGATGAGTTTTACTTAAAAAAAGACGAAAACTATTCGAAATATTAATTCTGCAATCGGAAATATGACGTAGGGAAACCTACTACAATATTCGCTACGCTGTAGTCCTATTACTTCTAACGATTCTTGACAATCGAAAAAAATAAATAGACAAATTAATCAGAAATTCTTTCCTTCATTATATTTCAAACCAATGTGTTTTGTTATTTGTGGTTTTATAAAATAACTTCCGACACAATCTAATTTTAAATAACCGCCGATCACGTTAGTTTATGGAACAAGTATAGATGTGCACATATGCATGTATACTTACATAGTAAATAAATGCACTGAAAAAAAATTTTTAGGAAGCTCTAGTTCCCATCATTCAACTAAGAGGTAATTTCTACAATTTCCTTTAGATTTTAGAAATTCGATGTGAAGAAGGAAGATTATCAGGAAAATGATTTTTATGCTGTTTATAATTAGATGATTGAGAAACGTTAATGACAGATCTCCTTGTTTACAAAATGCATTACCTCTCTCGAGATACATCAATGTCACTCAGCAACATATTCTTCACATATTCTACGTTGCTAACTTCATGTTTTCTGCTAGTTTTCTCAGAATTAGTATTTGCCATTCATTTAAATCTATCCTTTAACTTTTCAAAATAATTAGTACGAAAATATCGTTGTAAATCAGGATGATTTGCTTTCTACCTACTAAAATAATAAAATATAAAATCTCCCCTGGAATAATTCACAATAAACGTTTTTAATTTTAATTAAATCAATGTCCAATTCAATTTAAATTTAACTGCTAATTAATAATTACTTAAATTGCCTTCAAAAATATTCGCATTCAATACAATTTCACGACAAGTAATAATTCAATGCCAAATGCGAAATCTGCCGATCTTAAATTTTACCGCGAAATGAATGAAATAGTGGGGCTAATACCACGCCAAAGACGTGTTAAGTAATATGAAAGCGATGGATTGTTTTTATCAGGCACCAGCATTGTTATGTGCAAATTTTGGCAAGTTGAACCTTCTACTGTAAAACGGAAGACTACAATTGTTGGGGCATTTCAAACACAAAAACGAGCGAAGTTAGAGAAAAAATGAGTTTATTGAAGACACTCTGAGAATGTGTTTGAAAGCCAACGTTCCTTTGAACACACTTGACCGTCATTCTGTAAGAGAATATTTAGCCAAATATATCCTTGGCTCTGGTGATCTTTAGCTAATTCGCTAAGAAAAAAAATTGTTACACTGTGTGGTGAAGCAGAGGACGAAGAAGCAAAAAACCCTCTAATAAATAAACCTATTGTAATTGTGGCCGAAGAAACCTCCGACAGGTTAGGGAGATGTGTATTTGCAGTTTTGTTCAGAAGCCTAGAATCAGCAAACTCAACTACTTGTTCACAAGAAATTATCGACACTCTTAAATAGTATGAAATAAATTACAATCAAGTAAAAGGTTTAGTTTCAGACTCAGCACATTACATGAGTGCTTGTTTTAAGATGTTAAAGGTACTTATTGGTGAGGATATTCTTCACTACCAGTGTTGAGCTCATAAAATAAATCTAGTCGGAGATGTTTCCAGGAAATAATTCAAAGAACTCAATTCCATAACTTCGAAGGTTAAATCTGCATTTTTGCTATCTCGCAAAATACAAAGGGCTTTATTATTGTGAGAAAGCCCCCCAATTGCCTGGGAAACTATATTGCAGCGGTTTTATATTTACAAGATTATACAGGGTGTTTTAAAAAAGTACTTTACCCACTTATAGTTCTCCTTAAGGCAAATGAAAAAGTTTTAATAAACATACGTCCGCAAATCGATCCTTTCGTAGATAGAGGTGATTCTAGTTTAGGCTGTTTTAAAGTAATTGTTTATTTGTAGAAACTGTCATTAATTTCCGGTTAAGCGCTGTCAGTGTCACGTTTGTCTTTTCTATTAAAACGAAATAGTAAGCCATTTCGTTACAAATTCAGAAATGGCCGATATACATTTCATGTACAGTCGTGCTAATGGTAATACTTATGAAGCACGGCGATTATACGCCGAAGCATTACCCAATAGTGCAATTCCATCTGATAAATTGTTTTCACGATCACATCAAAGATTAAGTGAAAATGGTTAATTTATAGTTAAAAAACATAATGCCGGACGAGCAAGATCAATGGCAACTCCAGAAACTGAGGAAAATGCTCTAGCAAGAGTAGAAGAAAATCCGAATATCAGTACCAGAACAAGAGCTAGGGACCTAAACATCAATGCTTCTTTAGTATGGAGGATGTTTCGAGAACAGCTGCTATATTCTTATTATTTGCAATGGGTACAGGCTTTATTACCTCCGGATTATGATTCCAGACTTGCTTTTTGTAGAATCATATCAGAATATATTAATAATAATATTTTATTTACTGACGAGGCTCGTTTTACAAACGATACAATAATGAATTTCCGCAACAACCACATTTGGGCGGATGAAAATCTTCATGCTGTTATTGAGACAAGGCATCAATTGTTTCATAGACCCGGTGTTTTCACCAAATCGTTTAAATGGCGAAAATTATTTCAACTTTTTAATTAATATTTCACCCCCAATACTACAAAATGTTCCTCTAATTGACAGAGTTAATTAATGGTTTTTGCACGATGGTGCACCACCACACTTTGCTGTCGCAGTAAGGCAATTTTTAAATGAAACTTACAACAACAAATGGACAGGGCGAGGAGGTCCTGTGCCATGCCCACCTAGATCCCCTGATCTAAACCCCTTGATTTCTGCATTTGGGGATATTTAAAAGAGCTGGTATATTCAAGGCCATTTAATAATGTGGGTGAACTACAGCAGCGGATAGAAAACAAATGCCACACAATCAGACGCAATCCAGGGTTGTTTGAAAGAATACGAGCTTGCTTTCGGCGAAGATGTGAAGCATGTATACAAGTGGCAGGTGGGCATGTAGAACATCTTCTTTAGGCTGCTTTTTTTGTGAAAATATTTAATGTAATAATATAGGTACTAAATAAATAATAAAAGATATTATGGTCCTTTCTCACAAATTTCTTTAATGAATTCTTTAATGAATTTGAATTTTGAATGGTAATAGCCATCAAATAGCTCATCGCGAGATACATATATCTTTAAAAAAAGGAATCTTCGAAAAACCTTCAAACACAGATTCGAGGTTCGAAGTTTGCAGACCTCCGGCCACAGTAGGATGAAACAAACGGGCGATGTGTTTGAAAATGTTTGAAGATTTTTCTTCGTAATCTCTATAAACATTTTTGCGCACCTTTTATATTGTAGGCAAGTTTTTAAAAGTTGAAAAATTTTCCATAAATAAAACAAATCCTTAATCGAGCGGCAGGTATTTAATTAAAAAAATTGAATTTTTGCACAAATAGAGCATCCAGTAAACTCGGTGTAATTTCTGCAACTTTTTAAGTGAAGAAATTAAGAATAGTTTTTGAAGTTTTATTCATGGCATAGTTTAGTTCGAAGTTTGCTCATCTCTAAACTTTCACAAAAATTCCAGAAATTTATTCTTTTTGTTAACAGAAATGTCATTGGAATCTACTAAAGTGGTTTTTAGATATTAATAAACGATTTTTTATGGAACTTCGTCCTATATCTCATGAAAAACGTGGAGAAATGCCAGAAAATAAAAACAAGACAAGTCGGTACAACAGATACTGATCTAGCTCGCACAATTCGTGGATTGTCATTCTCGCTAGATTTCTCGATCTGCTAAGCTGTCAATGGTGAATTCCATATACGGCTTACCATAACGTAACATTGTGTTGTGTAGTGCCTTACAGTGTGCTACTTCCCACCCTACCCACTAGAGGGCATTGGGTTGAAGTTAATCCATTGTCGGAGGTATTATACAGTTAAAGTTGTGATGTGTAGGGTGATGAAATTAGATCTTGCATTCGTAGTTGCGCTGACAATACCTCGAAGGTCGAAACCACATGGTCCACTTTTAATGCTTGATCTATTTTCATTGCATTCATTCGCAGGGTGAATTCCAACAATATACCACGAGCGCCTATTATAGGCATTTCTTTTGGTTTTAACCCTACATCTCAGAAAAATGTTTTCAAATAAATGTTTATAGAACCATTATTCATATTTCTACCTAATTAATCCAACATTAAATTGTCATGCATTACTAATTACTCATTCTCTCTTGTACCCTTTTGGTTATGTGTAACTCAGTATCAATCAAATTTGATACAGCCGTTCTAGCATTCCCTTGGACCATTTTGATTGTTCCCCCCTCCAAAGCCTCTTTGGTTCTTTTGGTAACTTTAAGTGTCATGAAATCGGTGTTCCTGCAGACACAAATTCCACGGAAATAAACAATTATTTTATTATTTTCCATTCAATATGAAATAATTCCAAACCACAGTTTTTGATAAAAATTAGATTTATTTCAAAAAATTACCTTGTTAGTAGTTACATTAAAATTTCAAACATTGTGATTAAGTGAAAAAATCAACAGCCAATCACCACTATTTCCACTATGCTCCATGGACATGATATCTAAGTGAAGAAAGAAGATTTTTTAATATATTATTGTCTGTTTTTAATTGCAAATACGAATCATATAACCAATTTCAACTCCAGCCAAAATGTTTACTAGTCCATTAATTAAAAGTGATATCGTTCCCATTTAAAATTTTCTTTAAATACACAAAACTAACCCCATTTTCTATTCCACATCATGAAGAAAGCTGTATATTATATCGCTTGACCTCTATCTAAATTATAGACGTCAAAATCTAACTTGCCTAAGAACAAATAGGTAACGATGAATTTCGTTTAGACAGTAGAAATTCTTACACAGTATTTGAAAATTCGTATAATTAAACAGGATCTTCGTCGTACACGCTATTTAATTAAGACATACTCACGTTATAAGATACATAATGGTGAATACAAACTTCACATGCACACAGTACCCAAACATTTTTATTCCTCCGGGTAAGAAGATCTCACGCGATTTTTTCCTGACGCTCAAAACGGTATAATCGAACATAGTTGGATGCTGTGTAGTACAATTGTACAGTAGCATGCAAATGTTATGCCTCTCTTTAAACTAGTGACAATCAAAATGAATAGATTACAATAAACGTTTTTCTGGTGCATATTAGTATATCCCTGTTGTAGTATTGTTAAAGTCTAAAAATTTTTCATATTCAAATAACAGTTATAAGTATTTGACTAGTTCTAAATTAGTCCTTAGTTCTCGAAAAGAAACTGAGTGACCAACTATTGCAAACATTCAACACTAATAAGGTGTTAAATCCCTAGATTTTATAGAAATCGACAAATTTGAGCTCATGGTTCTTCCCATGATTAACTTTAAAGAAAATCTAGATCTCAGATAAGTATGATGCGACATAAATATTGTTTTTAGACAGATGTGACTTTTATAACTATTAGAGTAAGTTTTCGAAATATACCTAACTGCAATTAGCACCCAGCATAAAGACATTTCCTTTGCATATCACTGTATTACTTCTGTACCTACATTTTATGCGCAGCCGTCACAATTAAATTATGAAATTGAAAACGCGATGTGAACAACCTCTCAGTGAAATTTAGCCGTGAGACTTCTGGCACAGTTCCATTCGGTTTTCTCTGCAGAACACATACATATGTTTAATATGACACGCAGAACCTGCGCTATCCGGTAAAGCTTAAACATTTATTAATGTACCGACTTAGCAATCAATATAAAACTACACGAGCGTATGTTAAGAAAAGGCAATCGACCAGCGCCCATGTACCGAGGTAATTGGGACATGAATTTGCCCCTGAGGTATTTTATTCATATCAGCTTTGAGGCCGAACAGCAACGTTTAAATTTGTCCGCACTCTCGTAGTACAATGTTACATTTCACTTAACCTTGACTGTCCTTTTTTTTACTAATAGTCTCGTGCGTAAAGTTTATTTGCACGAATTTAATTTCGTCTAGAAATTTCTATAGTATAGAGGGAATTTTGTAGCGATCTTTTTCCCAACGTCATATTCGTACCATATTTCCAATAATAAACGTGGGGAATTCCTGTTTTTTTGACGTTTTTTTTTTGATATTCTCAAACCATGTTTTATTTATTTGATTTCTTTGGTAATAAGCTCTGTTTTTTTGTAATGTTGATTTGAAGATGATTTATAACATATTATGTTTTGTGAGTGGTTCTGAAAAGAAATTGACATCTAACACATCATTACTGAATATCCTAAAACGCCCCTCAATTACACAGCCACACAAAAAAAAAACATTATTAAGTCTAGAAGTCAGACCATGTTTTTGGGATCGCTGAATTTGAAAGAAGAAGATAAAAAAGTCCCATCACATTAGGATTTTGGCATAACCACAAAAAAAAATTATAATCTGAGCTATTTAACACTGTAAGATTTTGACTTAAGCTGTATACTAAAAAATTGATCAGTTAAACTCTATGAATCCTTAAACACATTACCCTATAATCTCATAACCTTGTAACCCCATAATCGCATAAACCCGTAATCGATAAAAAATTCTTACGGTAAATTTGTATTATCGCAATATGTCATAAGAACTGTTGATTTCTTGTACCCATTTCATTAAGCTAAATAACTCCAAAGCCATAACTTAACAACTTTATGATCCTGCAAAATAAGGCTTTGGTGAATTCGCTTTCTCGCTGTACGAGGGGGTTTTGATATGTGCCAGTGTTTGATGGCAGATAGTGCTTTGTGTGAAAACCTGCATTACCGACTGTGAGTACAATTCTTTAGTTCACATCTGTCAAAATTTTAGCGAGATTCACCGAGTAGTTTAGTTTTTGTCGCTATTGAAAGTGAGTTAGTGTAGGTATTTTTGCAAAAATGGAAAAAGAACAATAACCGGTCAGTGATTAGATTTTTTTTTTTTGATGGGAAAATGTGTGTATCGATGACCACCATCAGATACTGGTTCAATGAATTTAAACGTGACCGAACGTCTTTGATGAGGAGCGCCTGCCGGTCGTCCCGTTGAGATCACTTCGGATGAAACGATTAATAAAGTGCATGATATCGTGCTAGCAGACCGCTGGATGAAGATAAAGGAGATTTCTGAGCTGGTAAACATTTCAATTGAACATGTACAAAATATCCTGCACGGCAAATTGGATATGAGAAACGCACATCAACGCAATATTTGGACAAGTTTAAGCGTAATTCGAGTGAGTTTCTGCGGTGTAATATGACCGTTGATGAGACATGGATCCATCACTACACACCGGAAACCAAAAATCAGTCAGCACAGTTGGTTTCTCCCAGAAGGCGCACCAAAGAAAGCAAAGACGATTCCATCAGCCGGAAAAGTTCTAGCGACGACTTTTTGGGATTTGAAAGGCATCGTCTTAATTGATTATTTGGAGAAGGAAAGAACCATAACGGGTCAGTATTATGCCAATTTATTGGACCGATCCGACGCTGTAGTAAAGAGTAAAAGGCCACACCTAGCAAAGAAAAGAATCCTCTTCCATCATGATAATGCCCCGGCATTTATCCTTGAGCTACGGTACGAAATGTTGTCCCATCCACCATGCTCGCCAGATTTGGCCCTCTGTGACTTTTTCCAAACATGAAGAAATGGGTTGGTGGAAAGCGGTTCGCGTCAAATTAAGAAGTCATTGCGGAAACAGGGGCGTATTTTGCAGTGTTCGAAAAACTTATTATTTGAATGGGTTAAAAAAGTTGGAACATCGTTGGATCAAGTGTATAGAACTACAAGGCGATTATGGTGAAAAATAAATATACTAAATGTAAACCAATTGCTTTATTTTCCTGAACACAGATATCTGTCATGCTCCCCTCGTATTCACCCCCCATTTGTAGTTTGTCTCAGAAAAAGGATATTGCAATCGCAGATACCATTCACGACCATCATTTCTGCTCAAAAACATAGCTCAAGTTCATACGACTTTTGAAGAAATTTATAGATTTCATTCATCCCATACATCCTTTGATGGGGTTATGAGCTTGAATCGATCGGTTTTTAATTTACAGCTAAAGTCAAAACATGTCAGTGTTTAATTGCTTGGGGTTTTTTCAAGGTTATTGGATTAAGGGCTCAAGGCGATATGAGGTTAACGGTTTGTGTGGTTATGGAGTTTAAATAATTGTTTTTTTCGTAGGTATACGGCTTGAGTCAACACGCTACAGTTTTGAATAGCTTAGACTATGGAGGTTTTTATAGTTATTGAGTAATAAAGTTATGGGGTTATAGGGTTACAACATAATGGGGTTAACTGTCTATGAGATTATAGGATTTAACTAATTGTTTTGTTAGTTTACAGCTTGAGTCAAAAAGTTACCGTGTTAAATAGCTTAGATTGTAGTCCTTTTGGAGGTTATGCCAAAACCTTGACGTACTAGGGTTTCTTTGACCTTTCAAAACCATGTGGAAAACATTCTCTGATTCTAAAAAAAATTAGTGCGGCAAAACGCTATGTTTGTAGTTTTATTTGTTTTAAGTACAACTAAAAGTTGAAAATTGTTGTCACTACAAGCTGCTCTACGCGCAGAAAAAATCTTTTTGAAATTAGGAAAGTTCAGAAAGAGAGAGTTAGATTTATTTCATTTTAGCACTAGACCAGAGGTTTCAAAATAATTAATTTTTCTCATAGACCACTTTACTGTATCCGGTGGACCCCAGCTACATTTCTACCATATTTCCAAAACTTAACAAAAAATGTGAAGATTTGATCTAACTATGGAAATTTGCGTTGCTGCTGAGTTCCAACCACAAATTAACAGTTTTCGAAAAAAAAAGTGAGAATTGATTGGTTAATTAATTAATTGATTGTGCTGTCAGTGGATGTCAAAAAAGTAAAGTTGATCAATCAAAAAAATTGATTCCATCCAACTTTACTTTTTTGACATCTACTCACAGCACAAGAAACCAATCAACTCTCACTTATTCTATTTAGAGAACTCCCCATTCGGAGTGGTAAAAATAAAAAGAAAAATAGTATATTTTCTAGTGTTGTATTTATTCAAATATATAATTATTACACTATTAACTATTATTGTTATCATATTACATTGTAATATGATAACAGTCGTAATATAATTAAAAATTAACATTAATAACGTAACGTAACTTCTACAATGACAATCACAGAGTAGTCATAATTTTAATGGGAGGGTTGTACTTGATAGATTCACAGTAAGTTATCAATATTTGGCTTCAGTTTTGTTAGAAATAACCGCAAATCTCCCCGTTCTGTGATTGAAGCGATTGGTCCAATCTATCACTTAAATTGTTCGCTACTAAGGGTGAGTTTATCAATGTGAGGATAAAAGTGTTAGTTAAGTAACTGACAGATATTGCTAACTGGCAGATAATCTTTAACAACTACAATGATTTATCTTGCAGATAACTTCTATTTAACACTCAATAAACGTTTTATTGTAATTATCTTACGAATAAAATGTTATCTGCAGGTTAATTTATTTATCCTCAGATTGATAAACCCACCCTAAGTGTTGTCAGTGGATGACACAGTCAATTGCAGTTGCCTCTGGTATAATTCTTTTAAGATGGCTTATAAACCTACGATATCGCCCGACCATGGCAGGAGCTCCATCTATTGCACGTTACGAGTATGTAAAGAAACGTACAATTTATGAAAATATATTTAATTATTAGTGAACCACCGCACAGTCGGGTAATAAAAAAATTGCTAATAAAGTAGAGACAAAAAGTTCAACCTTTCTCGGCTTTCTGTTCTTTTATGGAAAGTATGTATCTCATAACAGCTCTGTTCAGTACTTAAATTTTAATACGTATACATACATACTACACGCAAACATTACAAATATACTTATTAAACATAAATATAATCTCCTATCGCAGATGGGTTGAAAAAGATTTCTTTTAGGAATAACCCTCACCTTTTGTAGCTATGTATTTTTTTATAATTTGTCAATTTTTTGTTTACTTACGTATTGTGCATTGTAAAATAGATAAATAATAAATAAAATAAAAGTATGTATAAAAAATAATGTGATGTCGAGCCAACATTTTAGTTCTTCACTATCGAAACCAGATAAATTTTCGCGGACCCCCACTTACGAATTGCGAACCCCCCTTTTTTGTCACGCCAACGTAGACCCCCGTCGAGTCTCCCGTGGACCCCTGGGGGTCCACCTAGATCACTTTGGGACTCAATGCACTAGACTAACAATTTATTACAAACCACCACACATGCATCTCTATTGAGAACACTATTCTGTTTATGTTATAAATTATTTAGAAGTCAAAAGAGGACTACTCAAAAGAAACCAAGAATAACACTTAAGTATTATACTCTTAAGAATGATTAGACTGAAGAGAAAGTTTAAGTAGCTTGCCTGATTGGTAATAATCTTTAAGCAACATTCTGTTTTAAAGCAATAATTATTTGTTATTAAGGACCAAATGTAACCGTAGGGTGACTAAATTCAAAAAATTCAAAAATTGTGGTTTTGCTAGTTTTTCTTAGTTGTAATTGACACCACCTTTATTTGTTAATGATGTAAATTTTGATATTTAACTTTCTTGATATTATTGCGGACTCCGCTGCTCGTATACCTACTTACCTCACATCGACATCGTGGACTGGCGAGTCATGGAGGACTACACCGGAAGTGACCACCAGTACATAAGCTACAACGTGACGAGGCAGCAGCCGATCAGGCGAAATCCTGCTCCGCCCGGTCCTCGATGGAACGTAGCGAAGCTGGATGAAGACGCCCTGGCTCATACAATCGCTCGGGGAAAGGATGCCGTCATGGAATGTTCCGGTTCGGCGGAGACAATTGCGGACGCGACCATGGCCCTCATACGGCGCGCCTGCGACGCCTCTATGCCGCGGAAAAGGAAACACAACAGAAGATCTGCGTATTGGTGGAACGACGAGATCGCGACCCTCCGGAAACAATGCTTACAGCTTAGGCGGAGAATAACCAGAGTGAGACGACGAGATCCGAACGCGGCAGAACTAGAGTCCGAGGACTTTAGGAACGCCAAGAGAGATCTCAAGAACGCCATCTACAGGAGCAAGAAACGCAAGTGGGAGGAGCTGCGGCAGGACGTTGACAACGACCCATGGGGCCTTGGGTACAAGATCGTCATGCAGAAACTTACGACGAAGACGGCGAATCCAGTCCTCGAACGAGATCGGATGCGGAACATTGTCGACACGTTGTTCCCTACCCATCCGGAGAGAACTGCGGAAATGGAGGACGAGCTCTTGATCGACATCCCGCTTTTTAGCGGAGATGAACTGTCAAGAGCGGCGAACTCCCTACAAAACCGCAAGGCACCTGGACCCGACGGAATTCCGACGGAAGCTCTTAAGATTGTGGCGCGCGTCTGCCCAGATCTGCTTCTGAACATGTACAACCGCTGTTTAACAGAAGGAGCATTCTGCAAGAGATGGAAGGTACAGCGACTAGTGCTGATAAGCAAAGGCAAGGGCGACCCGACCACGGCATCGGCATACAGACCGCTATGTATGCTGGACACAGCTGGAAAGCTACTAGAAAGACTGCTCAAAACGCGACTGGAGAGCAGCATAGAGGACGCGGGAGGCCTGTCCGAGAGACAGCATGGCTTCAGGAAGGGACACTCCACCGTCGGCGCCGTAGCGCAGGTAGTGGAAACCTTCGAAACCGCTCAACGGGGAAATCATTACTCGAGACCCCTGGTGATGCTCGTCACATTGGACGTAAGAAACGCCTTCAACTCGGCGAGATGGGACGTCATTCTTGACTCCTTGCAGAACACGTTCGACACGCCATCCTATTTACTTAGGATGATACGCAGCTACCTTAGCGACAGGAAGCTGGTCTACGACACCGCAGGCGGGCCGTGTACAAAGAAGATAACAGCGGGAGCGGCGCAGGGTTTCATACTGGGCCCCGACTTATGGAATGTGTCCTACGACGGGATCCTCCGAATGGAGCTGCCGCAAGATGCGTATCTGATAGGATACGCAGACGACGTAGCGGCAGTCATCCTAGCGCGTGACGAGGCGGATGCCCAGAGAAGGCTCAACCAGGTAATGAGAAGAGTCACCACATGGATGGACGAACACGGCCTGACCCTGGCAACGGAGAAGACCGAGGTCGTTCTACTGACCAGGAGAAGAATCCCCAGGGAGATCGAGATGACGGTGGATACGGAAGTCATAACCACTACAACTTCCGTGAAGTACCTCGGACTGCGGCTCGACAGCAAGATGACCTTCTGGCAACAGATTCAGTCGTCGAGCGATAAGGCCGCTAAAGTAACGACGATGTTGAGCCGACTAATGGCCAACGTAGGAGGACCGACGGCGAGTAAACGCCGGCTGCTAATGACCGTCACCCATTCCATACTGTTGTATGGAAGCGAGATCTGGGCTGACGCTTTACAGCAGGACAAGTACAGAAAGCGGATGGCTTCAGTACAGCGACGGGGAGCACTCAGGATCGCCAGCGCATACCGTACGGTTTCCGAACCGGCGGTGCTCGTGATCGCAGGAGTAACTCCGATAGACCTACTAGCTCTAGAAAAGAAGAGAGTCTACGAGACACGACGAGACGTCGGCTCACGACAAGCAAGAGCGGACGCTAAAGCGCTCACACGACAACGTTGGCAAGAGCGCTGGCAGAACGACACGAGAGGACGGTGGACGGCCAGACTCATCCGCAACATCACGGAGTGGATGAACCGAGACCACGGCGAGGTAAACTACTACCTCACCCAGTTTTTCAGCGGACACGGGTATTTCAACGCATACCTGGCTCGAATGGGTATAGCAGAGAACGCGACATGCCAGTATCACGACTCTGCGGAAGATGATGCTCACCACACCTTCTTCGAATGCGAGAGGTGGAGTGACTACAGGGACGCTCTAGAAGACGAAGTAGGACCTCTAACGCCGGATAACGTCGTGCAAACGATGCTGTCCGGACACGACCGCTGGCAGAAGATCGCCACGTTCGTCGAGAAGGTGCTGAAGGAGAAGAAGAGAGAGACCCAAGCAATGGAGGCAGCCGACCAAGGCTAACTACGAGGTGCCATCCTGAAGTAATGCGATCAGCGGTTCCGGGATGGATTCTACACCTGACAAAGTGAGGTTTTTTAGTGGGTGCGAGCCCCACACACCGGGGACGGGTCTCATCCCTGATGGTGCGTTGAGGCATTTTTCCTCACTTAAAAAAAAAAAAAAAAAAAATACCTACTTACCTATTGAAGAAGATTTCAAATAAAGCTAACTACTCATGAGTATTGTTTCCTTAGCGATACATTTTATCAAATTCTACATAAATTTGAAATAAAAATTAACAAGGAACTCGAGTTTGTCATAAAAAGCGGAATATTCTATTTAAATTAAGTTGGTACTCATTTCCAATATAACCGGAAATCAGGAAACTGAAAATATTTTAACTAAAACGCACTTTGTGCAAAACTTACTCAAAGATACTCAACAGATTTGTTCTATAAACGATGCTTGAGATACTTTCCGTGTAAACTCGTCGTGGGATCATCCACAACTTCATGTATTCGCAATTCATTAATTCAACTAAATACCCTCTCTTTCTTGATTTATAGTTGGTATAATCGGAACTCCTGAAGCTCAACCGGTAGAAGAAGGACGGCAATTCACATCAGCTAGTGTACCAGATGATAAAGTAAGCGCGGCAAGTATTTTCGGATTAAACGATAGAAAGTTACCTTCAGAGCTAGCTACAACTGATAAAAAGTCCCCTTCAGAGCTAACTACAACTGTACCCTCTACGCTAATGGGTAAGCCAACAGTCTCTTAAACACTATAACCATTATTTCATTCAAATTGATGTTACAGTTCCTCGCGCTTTAGAATCCCAAATTACATTGGAAAATGTTAACTTCACCCCCGAATTGAAGGATCCGCAAAGTTCTCAATATCAAGAACTAGCACGAAACATAGAGGAACATTTAGAAAAGATATTTGACGAACATGATGCAAGAATTAACGTGAAAGTGATGGATTTCAGGTAATTGCTAAATTAGAATGACTGCCTACATTAAATTTATATAAAGCTCACGTTATTTATTGTAAACTACTAATTTTATCGTTTGTTCAGTCCAGGTAGTGTTGTGGCAAGATACAGGACAATGTGGCTTGATCCTATCGAGTTGAGTGATATGCAAAGAAAATTAAACAAAACGCTCCAAGACGCAATTAAATCAACAAACGGATACGTAATACACGACATGTTATCAAGAAATGTGAGCAACATAGAGACAATCGTAGATATTTGCAAAATCAACAACAACTGTTGTGAATATTTCTGCTCTTTCGATTACAACCTCGGAGACTTCGTGTGTGGTTGTCCCATTGGGATGACCTTAAATAAAATTGACAGGAAATGCTATAAGCAAGGACATGATCAAGAACATACCCCTACAGACCCGCGTCCTTCTACTTCTTGTTCTCCAGTAAATAAACTTGGTGTAAACTCAACACCAAATTCAGAACCTAAACCTAATGCAGAGCCTGAACCTACTGCAGAGCCTGAGCCTAGTGCAGAGCCTGAACCTAGTGCAGAACCTGAACCTAGTGCAGAGCCTGAACCTAGTGCAGAGCCTGAACCTAGTGCAGAGCCTGAGCCTAGTGCCGAGCCTGAACCTAGTGCGGAACCTACACCTAATATAGAGCCTAAACCTAGTGCAGAACCTGAACCGACTGCAGAACCTGAACCGACTGCAGAACCTGAACCGACTGCAGAACCTGAACCGAGTGCAGAACCTAAAGCTGGTGAGGACTATAAAACGAGTATTAAACCTACACCGTATGAAGAACCCGAACCAAGCACAGAACGTCCATCCAGTGTAAGTCTAGAAGATATGGAAAGTGAACTTAACGTAGAGCATATTGCAGAACCAGAACCCGCAACAGAACCTGCACTTGTTGCACAACCAATACCCAGTACAGAACCTGAACCTACAGAACCTGAACCTAGCGCAGAACCTGAACCTAGCGCAGAACATGAACATAGTACAGAATCTGAACCTAGTGTAGAACCTGAACCTAGCGCAGAACCAGAACCCAGTGCAGAACCCGAACCTAGTGCAGAACCAGAGCCTAGTGCAGAACCTGAGCCTAATGCAGTCGAATCCAGTGTGGAACCGGAGCCTAGCGCTGAGCCCGAGCCCAGTGCAGAGCCCGAGCCTAATTCAGAACCCGAAATAAGTTCAGAACGCAAGCCTAGTTCAGAACCCGAACCTAGTGCAGAGCCCCAGCCTAGTGCCGAACACCAGCTTACTACAGCACCCGAACATACTGCAGAACCCGAACCTACTGCAGAACCGGAACCTGAGCTGAGCTCAGAAGTAGAACATAATATCGCTATCGATAATGCTGAACCAGAATCGTCTACTCAAACTAAATCACAACCACATTCTGAATCAGAAACAAGCTCTGTACTAATACAAAATACTGAATCAGCAACTAGCTATGAAATGAAGGCGAGTACTGAACAAACAGCAAATTATGAATTGAAATCGAGCACGGAATCAGAAGCAAGTGCTGCAATAGTACCAAATTCATCAACTTTTGAGCCGGAACTCAATACAGAAACAGAATCAAATCTTGAATCAAAGCCCAGAACAAGCGTAGAATCAGAACCTGTAACTGACACTGTAGTTACAGAAACGCACAATTTTATTCTAGAATCTCAAGCTTCTGATGTAGGGTCTGATTCTAGTATGACGCAGACAACTTCCGAAGGAACTTATGCACCACAAAGATCAACAATTGAAACAAAACCTAACTTGGAACTGGAATCTTCGACGCCACAAGAATATAAGACCAATCCTGTTTCTACAGAAAATCCAAAACCAGTCTCAGAAGATGAACCTCATACTTCTCAAGAATCTACTAATAAAAATAAACTTAATCCGGAAATAAATGTAACAGCAGTAGCTGAATCTAGTCTTAAGACTCTCTCTAGCACGGAACCTGAAACTACCACAATCTGTGAACCCCTCACAACGCAAGAAACTAGTTCAAAGACTATATTTGCTGGATCTGAACCGCAAGTTAACATCAAAGTAGAAACTAATACTGAATCTGAATCTGGAACAAAAACCGATTTGGAGTCGAATGCAGGATCAATTATAACGACGACAGAAGCAATATCAAGAGCAATTGCACGCGTAGAACCTAAAGATATTAGCGTCAGCAACCAAGAAAATAGTCTATTATTAATAAAACAATCAACTGCGGAAAATAATATGAAAATAGATGATGAACTTTCTCATAACATCTATGAAACAACCGAAGAAGCAGACAACATAATACTAGATGAAGATGCCCCCTTTATATTTCAGCCAGTCAACCAAATACCGAGACGCCAAAATAAAAACGATAACTTAGAGATCCATACTCAACAAGAAGCGACAGAATCTCAGGTTAACCTCGATGAAAACTTTAATTTAGAAGATTCAATGACTTATCCTGAACCGAAACCTTATCCAACAGTACAGATTTCCACTGACACTCCTGCTGATGTAAAAAAAATTTATTTCAACACAAGTTCAGAAGCAGTCACAAGCAACAAAACCGACGACAACGATGATCTAAATTTTGTAAACGATGAGAGTAGGAATGCAAAAGAAGTAGATTTAATATCATCCGAAGGTTTACAAGAAATTTACTTGGATCAACATGTAATACCGCAAAAACCGATGAAAATGTTTAGAACGGAAGATAAACCAAACCAGAAGACAAAAGAAGAAGAACCTACGTCATCAACGTTATTATCAGAACCGGATGATGACGAGACAACACCAACAGTAAATTCTTTAAACGTGGAACTAGAATCTGACGAAGGAAAAAACGAAACGAATAACTCTACAATTTCTGAAGAAGATAGCCAATTGACAGATCTTGATTCAACTAAAGAAAATTCCACAAACACAAGAAAAAGCAAAATGGAGAAAACAACAACAAAAGAAAATAATATGGAAGTAACTACAATGCGAGATGTAGATATAGAACTGCCAGATGATGAAGCTGTACAATTTCGTAAGAACTTTGACTTCAATATAAATGATGTAAAGTATAACGAAGACCAGGAAACTATGACTGAACTAAATAGTGACACTCAAAACGAACCTAATATCGATGTTAATAATCAGATAACAACTGAAGCGGCTGAAAATTCTTATAACATTAATGAAACAGAAGTAAATTCTGCGGAAGCAGAAAATGAAACCACTACTGTAGTTACTGAAGAAATAACAGACACGACCAACACAGATAAGAAATTGGAAAATCTTCGTGATGAAAAATTGGAAGTACCACAAAAAGTAGAACACGACCATATTGAGCAAATGTCACCGTTCCTACCAGAAATCGAAAATGACACCCTCATACATATTCTACGTTCAGATGTTGACCATCATGGTGCAATTTATCACAAAGACGACACATTGCATGAGACCGAAAATGCTATGCCAACACACCCACCACGTTTGGACAACGATCAAATGAATACCACGAATCCTGAAGATTTAAATCCCGTAGATGTGAAGAATTTATCAGTGATACCTTTCATACCAGAACGAATAATGGAAGCCCAAGAAAATACGTCTGATTCATTGCGCGACGTACCAGTAACCGATCATGGTATTACAGAAATAACAACAAATCCGAGTTTAGAAGACGAAACCACAACGCCGGCATTGCAAGAAACTACTTTAAATTCCATTAAGATGGATGAGAAGCCTTCTAAAGACACAACAACTGTAACTCCTGATATTTTAAATAATATCCATAGTAATAAATATTTCGATGAGATCTTTAATAAGTTGAATGAAAGTACTTCGCCTAAAACTACCGTAGAACAAGAGTTGCAAACTACCTTATCAATAAAAAAGGAAACTGACATAACAGAAGTAGGAGAAGTAACAGAAGTAACAGAACCTCCTTATACTACACCAGTAGATCTCATAGAAAATACTATACGTGATACTACTGATAAAGAAAACGCTAAAGATATTAATATTAGCACGGAAGATTTAATAGCAATGGAAACTAGCACATTTGGCTTAAAAGAAGAGAAAAATAAGCTTTCGATCAAGGTAAAAGAGAACAACATACAACTACGTGCTGATGTTATCCAAACTGTGACAGAAATAATAAACGTAGTTGATGACGAGAATTCAAATTACACTAATAGTCAAGAAAACACAGTAACTGAAGAATCTGAAGCTAAAGTAACTGATAATAAAAATCAGTACGAAGTCTCCGAAGCTATTTCCGACATAACAACACCACATGTACTATTACTCAAGAATACTAATAACAAAGAAGTAGAAACAACACCCCACGACATTATACAACCAGGTGGAGACGATGAAGCTCACTTACGGGTTATTCCTTTACAAGAAAATGATAATTCGAAATTAGATCAAACAATTACTGAAGATGAAAGTTTCAACAGCCTCGGAAACGAATTAAATCGTTTGAATAATGTAGAAGAAGAAAGTGTGTTGGAAAAATTCCGACATCATCTTAACGATTTAAATGACGACGAAGAAGAACCAGCGTCTACAGAAGCAATCACAAAATCCATAAAGAAAAACACGTACAGTGACAAAAAAGAATTATACGAAAAGAAATCAAAATCTGATAAACAATTTGATAAACCGATTTCTGACGAGGAACCTGTTTCTCAAAAGGAGGTGGATAATGTTAAACCTGTAACTGAGGGATTTATATTGAACGGTTTCTCTAGATGTGCTATTGGTCAATTTCAATGTGTTAATGGAACTTCTATCAGAGATGGTAGCTATTGCATCGCTAAGAGTGATCGTTGCGATTCAGTCAACGATTGTTCTGATGGATCTGATGAAATTGGATGTGTTGATGAAAAGTGTCCAAATAATTTCCAGGTAAGATTACAATTTAAACAATGTAAATGTCTTTCGTCTTATTTCTTTGACCGTAAGGCAAATGAAAGATAAATTAAGAGCTGATATTAAAAATCAGTCTGACGTTTTGGAATAAACTGAATCCTGTATGCTCGTGTTATCACAATAAGTGTATCAAAGACGTATTGTGGGGTCTAATGGCGAAAATAGTAAAATTAGCCAATATAGACATTTTTTCGTCGAATACGATTGATTATCGTTTGACCATGTTTGACCACCTTTCACATTTTCAAAATTTTCAAAAGAAAATTTTTTTTTCGAATTTTTTTACTATAAAAACTAAAATTTTATTTCAGGATAGGATGACCAACGTTTGACCATAATTGACCACCAAGTAACTTTTTAGAAAACTTAATAATAGTCGAAAAAAATGAAAACAACAAGTTCATATCTTCAATGAAATGACATCAAACCCAGAAAATGTCACAACCTCTCGCATAGCATTTTTCACAAATTTTGAAAGGTGGTCTGACGGTGAAAATAATAGAACTTATTGTCCCATGTCTCTAGACCACAGAAAACTGAAAATTATCGTTTGACCACCCTCCGGTTAAATTTTATCGGATCTTGAGGTCTCATACAACAGCGTTTTCAAAGTTCATCGCAATTTTCGCAAACTTTAAGAGGTGGTCAAACGCTGAAAATAATAGGACTGATTGTCTCGTGTCTCTAGACCACAAAACGTCGGACATGATCGTTGGATCACTCTCCAGTTAAATTTTATCCGATCTTGAAGCTACATACCTACATCGGATAAAAATTAACCGGTGGATGGTCTAACGGTGATTTTCAATTTTTGTTTAAGTTTCAGAAATACAGCACTTTGCATCCGACCAGCCTGTACATATAGAGGGTGGAGCACCACATTCGCATCGGTTGATTTACAAAAAGAGGTAACACATATTTAAAATGTTTTTGTTGGAGCATGTGTAGGTTCATTGAGAGCATGTTCTAAAATTATTTTGAAATATACAGGATGTCCCAAAAGAAAGTTACACATGAAAGTTTGGAAAATTTAAATGGAACACCATGTATATGCATATTTCGATGACGCAGACTAAAGCCACGTTACTGTTATATTCCCTATAC
This sequence comes from Holotrichia oblita, assembly GCA_023690525.1. Lineage (NCBI taxonomy): Eukaryota > Metazoa > Arthropoda > Insecta > Coleoptera > Scarabaeidae > Holotrichia > Holotrichia oblita. The sequence continues at coordinate 137,512,341 of CM043017.1, read as the reverse complement.
CTAGATTCAACAGTTTCTGAGCCTACTAAGAATTTTTGAAAATGTAAATCAATATTATATGAAAATTTGTATGTAATAAGACATGTATTGGTTAATTTTTGTTTTGTTTCCAATAAATATGAAGCAACGTCCCATGCACCACTGCCTACTTTTGAAGAATAAATTAGACAAAATTAATATCTGAAATTAGTGTCATCATTTCAAAGCTACCTTGATTTAACCAAATTTTTAGTACATAATCGCCATTTGAAACACGACTGAATTGACTTTTACAAAAAAAGTATAAGAGATAGGTATAGGGCACCTTAATAACATTTAAAAGAGAAATAAAATTAAAATCGAATGACAATGTTAGATACAGGCTGTTACATTTAAAATAAGCATAAAATTAAAATCGAATGACAATGTTAGATACAGGCTGTTACATTTAAAATAAGCAAGTTATTGAGCATTAATGGTAGCCACAGTTAGAGGTAAGATTTTAACCAACCTGTATAATTTTTAGAAAACATCTTTATTTTAGCATTAGATGTAATGGTTGCGCTAATGAAATAATACAACTTGAAACACGTAACTTACGTACGCCAGATATTCATTCTAAATATTGATCTACATTCTCAAAAATTGATAAATATCTCAGAAACTGTTGAACTGTTGAGGTATAGAGAATATAAGAGTAGCTTGCCTTTATTTAGTCTGCGCCATCGGAATGTGCAACAACATGGTGTTCCATTTAAATTTTCATAACTTTGATGTGTAACTTTCTTTTGGGGCACCCTGTATATGTCAAAATAATTTTAGAGCGTGCTTCCAATGAACCTACACATGCTCCAACAAAAAGATTTTAAATATGTGTTACCGTATTTTGTGTATCAATCAAGGCGAATGTTGTGCCACACCCTGTATAGGTATAACAAATTTCAGTAAATTTTAAAATTTGCGACCTCTAAATTCCAATAGTATGTGTAGTCGTGATAATCTGATAATACAAATTTATATTAATACACCTGTTGGATCTCGAGAACCGAAAATTAACATACGAGAAGAAAGATTCTTCTTTCGAATTCAAAAATTGCTGCATACTACTACTACTACTACTACTACTACTTTCATAAGTTCTCAAGTGGTCTTGAGAACGGTCCGGAATCGAGAACTTTGCCGTTATGCATTCGAATACTCCCATCTTACTTACTAGTTCTCCAAAACAATGTAGAATCATTTGTCGTTGGTGTTCGAGTACTCGAGTATTCGAATGAATGACTCGATCCTTAAAAGTTCTCGATACTTAAAAGTGTTCGATTCTACCCATCACTAGTTCTAATCTCCATTTTATTATTATTTTAGTGCAAGAGCGGCCAATGCATAAAACGACATTTAGTATGTGATGAAATCGTCCACTGCAATGACGGTAGTGATGAAATAGAATGCGGTAAGTAAGAAAATGTACGATAAATAATAATACACTAAACCTATTCATATAGAATATATTTTCTTTTCTTTCTTTTTATTTAATAACTTTTAATATATGTAATTGGCATAATTTAATAATTTTTAAAATCATGGATATTTATTAAAACTCCTAAAAAATGGTACCTTTTAGACACATCTAGCTTGATTACTTCGCCAGGAACGATGTAGCCATATAACATAATATTTTTAGACACCCCAAGCTATGTCCTACAAAAAGTATCAATTGTTGTAATCAATAATTTGGTAGGTACGTAGATTCAACAACGGCCCATTCTAAGCTTAAGTACTATCTAATTAACTAAACTTAACTAAAAAAAGGATTAATTTCCATTGTTAAGGAAAAATATTGCGGCATTGTGAAACGTCCAACAATCTTGAGTTCTTAAAACGAGGAATGAGATTAAAAAGGGCCTATATTGAATTGACATACAAAGTTATTGTAGCAAAACTGTGTTTGAACCAAGTATGTAGTTTTTTTTTCGAAAACGGTTCACTTTATCGATATTAAACAAGTTCCTCTTTATAATCTATAGTTTAGACTGTCTACAACAATTCTAGTTATGCCTACTTCTTCTGACCTCGCCCAATAGAACTAGTTGGTTTAGAACTAGTTCACTGTTGAAGTCATTGTACAGTGCAAGTTATGAGTGACGAACAACGATAAAGTAGGTCTTGCATTTGAAGGTTGGGTAGGCCGAACCTACGTAGTCCTGCTTGATTTATTTCTATTGTTCTTGCTAAGTAGGGTGATTCCTGCATATATTCCTTAAGCGCCTATTTCAGATTTTTTTATTTTTGTAGAAAGTGTAAAAAATAGCATTATTGTGTTAAAGCAATCTACCTATAGCAAACTGAATAAAATAAGTCCTAACTAGTATCCATGATGTTTAAAATTTATTAAACTAACTGACTTCTAGTTATTTTAACATATTCTATACGAATCCTGAAGATTTTTCGTATCTTCTAGAATGCCTTGTTTTATCTTTATAAAAATGAAAACATTTCTCTAATTGAAAGTTAAAAAATTCTTCATTTTCTAAATGCAGACACCTGGCAATGCAATTTTGACGAATTTCAATGTGAAACCAAAGGAAGATGCATACCGTTGTCTTGGAAATGTGACGGGCGCACCCAATGTCCACAAGGAAATGACGAACACAATTGCCATAATAGCTTTTGCAAGAATAATGAATTCCAATGCGTCCAACAAGATACTTGCGTACCATTGAGCTGGAGGTGTGATGGAAAATCGGACTGTACGAATGATGAAGATGAAAAATTATGTGGTAAGTTGACATTCGCATATATGTATAATTATTACTGGTGTAGATTATAATTTCGAAATAATATTCTTTAAATATTTCTCACTATCACCTACATATATACTTATTTATATTTTTAGATTGTGGAATCGATCAATTCAAATGCGCTATCGGGGGTGGTTGTATAAGCCAAGAATATGTTTGCGATGGCATTGAACAATGTGCTGACAGATCTGACGAATGGAACTGCATGAAAATAGACCAGCTCACCTCTAACTCAAGCGATACTAACGAAAACAACACCAATAAATATCTAATGGTAACTTTTCTCCCAACAAATTTTTCGAAAAAAAAAACAACTCTATTGTTACAGATTCAAAATAAAAACAATACTTGGTATCCAATCTGCTACGATTCATGGAACTCCACTTATTCCGACATGGCCTGTAGTAACTTAGGCTATTCCACAGCTTACAGTACTGAAGAACTGGATATACCGGAGGATTACAATTCAACTTTGTATCATTTGAAATCTAATCGCCGTTACAGCATTAATTTGTTATCGCAACTGGAAGCCGGTAACGAAAAATGTGACAAAATTATATCATTAACTTGTAATGAATTAGGTAAGCTTCAATAAACTTTATCATCTAAATTATATTACTACTAGATACAATTATGTTTATAGCTTGTGATAGCAACCTTTTACCTCCTATTCAAGAAGTTAATTCTTCAACCAATACAACAGAAATCCACTGGCCAAACATGGGTCTCCTCCTAAACAAGAAACGTAACATTCAATGCACAGCAACGCTTCTAGCTTCATCTTGGGCAATCGCCAGTTACTCTTGCATTGCAGAAACTGTTGGAAGAAGCGTGTCTCCTCAAGATTGGGTACTGTATGCCGGTTCTTTACATCTGTTCGGAAGTGATAATTCTTCAACGCAGATGCGATATGTCAAAGAAATTATAGTACACCCACAAGTAAGTTCAAGTATATTCGCAACATAAATTAATATATTACTTTCTTAATTTTTTTTAATATTTAGACAAAATATAATCGATTCGAATTCGATAACGACATCGTTCTAATCCGGTTAATATCTCCAATGATGTTAGGCGAGAATGTCAGCGCCATCTGCCTCCCAAGAACGGCAATAAACACACGACAAGTATGCGTTACGGCAGGATGGAGTTTCAATAAACCCCAAGGTAGGATATAAGATGTCATTTTTATGATATTGATACATGCCGATTGTTGAAATATGTTACAAAATGCTTACAAAAGATCTCAATATTTTCCTTACAGAAACGAGTGCGCAACGACATCTTCGTCATATAACAGTTCCTATAATAGATCAAGAGCAATGTAATTCGACGGCACATTTCAATGGTCACGTGACCAAAGAGAAGCTATGCACAGGCCATCCAGGTTCTGAAGAAACACATTGTTATGTAAGTATCTGTTCTTAATTTTTTGAATCAATTTTTTAATGATTGTTGATTCTATTACGTACACCTCATATTTAATTTATTATCCTACAAAAATAAATGTAAGCGCGTTAGAACGGATGGTCATGCGAGCCACGAGACTGGACCGCACTGCCAAACTATTTGTTTAGATAGCCCGTATTTAAATGTTGTCTAATCTGAAATAATAATAATTATGAAGAATAAAAAAAATGTGGAATGCAAAGGAGCACCAGGTTGACGAAACCAATGCTGATCAATAACATCTGTGGAAATATTTACACATGTTCACTTTAAAATAGTGTTGACTATCTACCACCTGTAATAATGATAATATTGTCAGCTCTGTATATTGTTGATTGTTTTCCTACGGCCAATAACAGTTTTGCATATCCAGGTTTGATAATGATTGGTAGTACTCATAGTGGTAGGGTGAATGACGAAACTTTTTTTCAATAATTTACTCACCACGCTCTTAAGGCGTCCTATTCTGATCAGTAATTAGATGTTTGAATTGTCTACAACTTATGCCACATTATGATTCGACTATTCTCGTAGCTATAATCATGTGTTCTGCTAGTTTTTTTATTATTAGTTGCCATCTCTTCAAATCTCTGCTTTAACTTTTCAAAACAGTCAGTACAAGCATGTTGTTGTAAATCCGGATTAATTTGCTTTGTAAATACGATATGTTAGTAAACAATTATCATGGACTTCCGCTATATCATACGCCACCTTTATCAACTCTTCGGCGGAATAATTCATACTAAAAGTCGTCTTCAGATAGCTCATGAACAAGCTATACCCTATAGGGATAATACTTTGCTTTTTTCACATTTTTGTGAACTGTTAACACTGCCATATTGAAATCAGAAGCTACTTGGTTAAGTATTGAGTGATGATTTTCTTGTATTGCCAACAAAAGGTTAAGTTGATCTGTCCAAAGTTACGGAATTTAGACTCAATATTGCTTACCATGCTTTGGCTAATGGAACGGCGACCAGAATGAGTTTCATTGAACAATTCAACTACTTCTTGTTGGGTTTTTTCAATCATAAGCCTGCATCTTTTCTCCATACTTTTGACTAATCTTTCGGCATACTCTGCTGTAAGACTTCTCCAAATTTTCCATAGCATAGCAGTCAGTTGCTTGATGTTGTGAATATTCTTTCCTCTCAGCATCTCCTTCATTATGCCCCACACATTTTCAATGGGATTTGCATCAGGACTTCAATCACGATTTCCAAAATTTTTCCAAACCAAGTATCTGTAGACTTCAACGACCCATTTTTTATATAAAACTACCATTCCCCGCGCGTTAAGATTTCCACTAAAGATGATCAAACGTCCAAAACTCATTCGATTCAGACATCCCCAAACATGGAATTTTGCTGGATGTTTGACGGTTCGTACGACAAACCTTTCATTTTTTTTGGTCCACGCACGCATAACTGTAAAATATATCCAAAAAGGTGATTCGTCCGTGCACACAACGTTGTCCCAATTCCTTTTTATATTCTCGCGCACCCAATGTAACCGTTTAGCACAATGTGTTTCGGAAAGCAACGGTTTTCTTTGAGTGCCTCGCTTAGCGATACCCCCTTCCAAAAATCTTTTAGATGTGGTATTTAGTGACACATTGTTGTGTTTTTTGCGAGTTGTACCACGATTTGGCAAGTCGTCGACATTATTTTGGACTTTAAATCGCCTGCATCACTTCTTTACGAATGCGCTTTGCATAGACATACGGCGGACGTTCTTCATGCAAATACTCTATACTGGATAAAATTTCATTTTTATTGTCAATCTAAAAGCCCTCGTTGATGTTTAACCAAAGTGTTTGTCGAAAGTTGTAATAGTTTTTCCAAGCATTTTGAAATTCGTTTATATCAAACTGTTCCAATTATCAGCGATCATATAGCAATAATCTTTAAGATTAGTTTGTTGTGTAACTGAAACCATAGGTACCTTTCTTTATTCGTCTCTAGCAAACAGCAAATGGTGTTAGACTTGTTTTCTTCTGTAATACCCCGGTTTATCGCCTACACTAAAAGACCTTGAAATATCCATCAACTGAATTTATTTTATCCAATTCCGAATGCTAAAGAGCATTATCTAGAAGCTGAAGTACTTTTCCCGTTTTACGTTCTTGTTCTTTAAATTTCTTTACTTATAGAATAAACCCTACTATATATCAATCACATGCCACTTTTTTGACCAGCAGCCTAATTTTCGTAAAATGATCTGTTAAAATTGGTGCCCCGTCAAAATGGCCCGAGACAAAATAGCCCCGACAAAATAGCCCCGACAAAATACCCCAGGATAAAAGAGCCCAATATAAAATAGGGGAAAAATCTGAAATTGATGATGATATGTGCGCTTTTTTGAATTTTTTTCATGATTACACCTTTATACTCGCCACAATATGAAACTGCATTCGTATTTAATTACCCATTAAAAATAACATTTGTTGTTCGGAATCCGAATTTTAGTTTCTGCAATTTTACTTTTATTTCTGTCACAGTTACCGTATGGTATATGTTTGTTGGCAATTTGCAAAATGCGTTTTCTAATAAATATTTTCGCGTTATATGGCTCTATTAATAAATAAACCTACAATACTATTAACGGATTCCGAACAACAAATATTATTTTTAATAGGTAATTAAATACAAATGCGGTTTCATATTATCGCGAGTATAAAGATGTAATCATGAAAATAATAACAAATAACGCACCCATCACAATTTCAGATTTTGCCCTGGGCTCTTTTGTCGGAACTCTTTTATCCTGGGCTCTTTTGTCCTGGGCTATTTCGTCGGGGCTATTTTGTCTCGGGCCATTTTGACGGGTCACGGTTAAAATTATAACTAGGTACTTTGAATTTTATTAGCCAAAATTTGAAACTCAATAAAATATTTAAAAACTGAAAGATATCCTCATAATTTTTATTTTATTTCAGAACGATGCAGGAGCACCACTAATGTGTTACTCCAAAGATACCAGTAGCTGGCAACTGTACGGTATCTTAAGCTACTCCAATAGCTGTGGAAGAAGTTCCCATCCATCAGTATACACTTCAATCAGTCCAAAGATCACCAAATGGATTACGAACACGATAGGTCCAAGATTACTGCAGAAAGAATCGTAATAGTTCAGAAATCTGTAGATACTAGGTCATAAACAGAGGAAAGAATTACCTATCTAATTTTATTATTTGCGAATGACTGATACATGAAACAAACGGTTCAAACAAAAACCAAAAGCTCAATTCTACCACCAATATTCACGTCAGGTATGATATACCTGTCATTCACGTCAAGTTTGTCAGTCTTCCGGTAAATGTATATATACGTGTGAAAGTATAGGAGGTATTGTTTTATTTTCTTTTTATTTTTTGGCTGTTGTTGTTATTGATTTATTATTTTTAATTGTTGAAAGTGAACGACTGATGTAGGAAGCAGTAACGATGCATGTATATGTGAAGCTCAATATTTTCAAGTATTCTTCTCTTTTATTTTATTTTAAAATGTTTCTAAAAATATATTTCTTTTTATTCAAAAAATACCTTCCTGATGATGTAGATATATTTCGACTTTCAATTATAACAATTTAAAAATATTTATTTTAATTCGTCGTATATCTACAATCATAATTTATAAAATGTTTAGTGTCAATGTTGATGATTGTATGTAATTAATTTAAGGGTAGCGCGAAAACCATTCTATTTTAACTATATAATACGTAAGTTTATTATACATAAATATACAGAAATTGTAAATATTGTACATGCCTTCTTCCCTGAAAAGTATATTTTTATCGTGAATCATATATTTTTATATACAAAGGTCATTACTTCCGTCTATAACTTGAGTGATCATCTTATATAGTTAGGATTTTTGAACTGTAACTGTAACAATAACCCTGAAACAAATTTACTGTAAATATACGTAATGTGACAGTCTATAAATTCTTCGAAAGTTACAGTTGAAAATTTTAATTTTATAATAAAATGTGAGTACAGCGTTGAATGGTCGGCCACAAAATAAATTTATTAAATTATATATCAACTATGTCTTGGTATCAAAGAAAACTATTTTTGCTACTATAGGTATTACCGCTAGTCACAAACAGTGTTATTGTGCCAATAAGCAAGTATAAGGTGACGGTGTAAGACCATGTAAATAAATTTTACTGTTAAATTTTATTACCTGTAATTAATAAGTAAATAAATAAATTAAGATACTATACTAAGTGTTTTCCTTGATCCTATACCTGAACACTTTTGTATAAAAGTGGGTAAGATGAAAATTTAAAGATATTACAAATTTTGAAACACAGAAGACGTATTAATTACAATAAGATCAACAATAATAGATATGGAATACCTACAACTGGATTTTATACATAAGAAACTATACAGAATGTTTCACTAGAAGCAGGCTCGCCGCTAGCTGTTTGAACGCCCGCGTGCAATACCGGTTAGGCCGCCCCTTGTATAGGTAATTGTAGACATACAAATTATGACAATGTTTTGTTTTCCTTTCGATATGTTTTTGTCGCCGATGCCGCTGCCTTGAAAATGCCGCCCTTCCGCCCGTGTACAATTGTAGACATGCAAATTATGATAATGTTTTGATTTGTAAATATCAAACATCGAATATCACAAGATCCTCACTTTTAACCGTGATGTATTACAAAAAAAAATATAAATAATTGCTTGCATCAAAATGTCCTTGCGTAACACCTATAAAATTTTATATGACCAGAAAGCAAACAAAACCCGAAAATGTAAAAAATATACATTCTACAATACAATCTACTTAAAAATACAGGCTGTTCCCTGAGATAACCAGCAAACTTATATCATGTGTTCCAGAGATGATTCTGATCAAAAAAAGTTCATATACACCATGGGTCAACTCCCTTTCGTTTTCGAGATATAGACAAAAAGATATAAACGTGCTTACGTTAACGCTATTATGAAATAGCATTTTACATGCAGAAACGAAATAAACGACTAGACCAGTGATGCTAATTTGTATGTATTTTATTTAAATTGACATTTATTGGTTAGCAAGTTACATTTGTTCATAAATAAATCCGCAAAACTAATATTTAAATACATAGTAACCATGCCTAAAACGTATACCAACGCGGAATACGCTGACATGGTGTTTGTGTATAGATTTTGTAATGGAAGTGGACGTGCTACAGCAGAATACCGTCGACGCTTTCCAAATCGTGTAGTGCCTCACCATATTGACATTTTCTAATATCTTTCAGCATTGGAGAGACACGGGATCTTCTCCCAATTCAAGAGTCGAAAGAGAATTTGTTAGTGCTCAGCAAGCTAACGTTGTCCTAAATGATAAGTTGAGAATAACCCATCCACAAGTATACGCAGAATTTATCAAATGACCGGGGTTCGTCATACTCAGGTTTGGCGAATTTTACATCTCACTGGACTTTATCCTTCCCATCTTCAGAAAGTTCATCATTTACTACCAGGGACCTCGCGCCAATCGCGTGCAATTTTATCAATGGTTGCATAATAATTTAGAACTTATTCCGCGAATCCTTTTTACAAACGAGTCACAATTTACTCGAGATGGCAAATAAAAACTCACATACTGTAATTGTGGGCAATCACCAACATCGTTTATCTGTGAATGTAAGGTGTGAGTTGTTAAATACACACATTATTGGACCGCATTTTATTGAAGAATGTCTTACGGCAAATTACTATCTGGAACATAGGATATAATTTTACCGGTTACCTCAGGGAACATCCTGTATATAAAATAATGAATTTTTGTATCAGTTACTAGTGATAAATGTGTACAGTAACATTAAAACAAGAGAGTATGTAGGAGTATTCTTAATAGATTATTAGTGATTATTGATTTATTATCCTATGCCTAAAATAACAAGTTTATAGTTATAAAAATCGAAAATGACAAAATCATGTAGACATTGTTGTATTTTTATAAATATACGCATACAGGGACAATTAGGATTTTTGTTTGATCAAGTATAAGAACTGCATCTTACTCTCTATAGTTCCTCTATTGCTTATATTAATTCCGCCTTCAAAAAAATATCAATAGATTGTTATTTTCATATTTCAAATATTAAATACTAATCTGATAAAAATTCAGATTGTACTTTTTTTAACAAACTGATGAAGTGATAAATTTCGAATTGCATGGATTTAAGTTTAAATATGTTCTGTAAAGCAGCAGTCGCACTAATCTGCTAAATTAAAGAAATACAACTAACCCCATATTAACAATCTCAATGTTTAAATAAAATATGAAGTGAATTATACATTGAAATTATAATGTTAACTTAGAAAGGTTAGAATATTGAAACTCGTTTTCTAAATTGCTTTAAAAGTTTCTATGAAAATAAAATATTTTAGCAAAATAAAATTGCGAATTTTAACAAACACTATAGCACCTACCATTCTTGTTATTTTAGAAATGTAAGAGGGTGGTATTACTTATCAGCAAACGTAACGCATTCCATCTTCAGATACAAATGTTTCAAGAAATGAAAATTTTGCCGATAAAAGTTGAATAATCTCACAAAAAAAAAACTTGAAAATCATTAAAATGCTAAAAAATTAAAAACAAAAACTTTATTACTTATTCTCCATTTGACAATAATAAAGCTTGAATAATATTAGTTTAGTGAATAAGATAATATTGCACAAAATGGGGCTAAAACATATAAACGACAAAAACTTAATATTGGCATCAACTTGACAAGGTCTAATAAGTTATACCTACACAAGTGTATAAACAGGTTATGAAAGGTATAATTTAATAAAATTAAAGCTTAATTAATTATTAAACTATTATAAATAATAATACTTGATGATCTATATCAGATCTATTACATTTTATTTCTGCGATTACCTTGATACTCAACGCTTTTGAAACAGTGAACTGTCTTGAATATAAGTTTTTATTGAAAACGAAAATACTAAGGCATAAACAACTGGTAGACATAATGATGAATCTGGAAAACCATATTACTATGCCAAATTAACTATGCCACAAATTTGAAAGTTCCATAAAAATTGTACGCATGCAGCTGAAAGATAAACAAAACAATTTTAGCGTTGCATGCTACAAAGGTCAAAAATGCAAAAGATCAAAGCTGCATAATGAAAAGTCTGTATTAAATAAGATCAGATACTAATACCAATATCAGCGTTTCTAAAAGCGTATTTTGCATTTAATAGATATAGAATCGAACTTATTATGAAAAACTGAAACATGTCGTCAGGAAAAAAAATGGAGACCGAATAGGTATTAAAAATGGTTGAAAAAAATTAAAAAAAAATTTATTGAATCTCGTCAACTTGCTTGAGCGCTAAAGAGAAACTTAACTAAAAAGCTATGCCCAACTCTGAAAAGGAAAATACTATTACCTAACAATGATTGCATAGACTTAAAACTAAATCATTTTTTGTTAATGAATCAACCCTTAGAAAATATCGCAAAGAGAGGCTATAGATTTTCCTAAAAATCCAAATTCTATTGCATCAGCTGTTTGAGATGTGTTAAGGATGCCAGTGGGAACTGACAAAAAATTCTCTGCATATTTATCAAAAAAAATTGCTGCATCAACTATAATGATATAGCCGAGATAATGACATATTTCTACCTTTAAAAAAGTAAAGAAAATAGTTCACAAAAAAAGTTAATCCACGATGCAAATTTTAAACAATAGTGCGATATTCTTCCATATCTCTATTTTTATGCAAAATACAGCAAATATTTAAATACAAAAGTTGTTTAATTTGACGAAATTTATAACGTCAATATATTTTTACGATGTACAGGGTGTTTAGTTTGCCCGTAACTATCAGTATCTTTACATTTTTAAATGGAATACTCTATAGTATGATCACATTTTTGAATTGCCTGAGGAATTTTAAGGCAACTTTATACAGGATCATACTCAATTATTTTCATTAGTTTACAAGATATTGACATTTGTTTGAAAATTTTGACATTTTGCTCTCTTCAGAAAAATGTCATTATTTCGGTAACGGAAAAATGTAACATTACGAAACTTAACATAACGTTAGAAGCATCTCCTATGATGCCAATAAACAGATGTAGACTTAAATACGTTATACAGGGTGTTCTAGAAATCGGTGTCTTTTGAAACAATTGAAATGCGAAAATCTTCATTTTTTCAAATTGAAACACTATATTTTTATGGATTAGTTGAAAGTGAAATTTAATTATCTATTAGTTTGAATAAAGGATGTATGTAGTTAAAATTAATGATTTTAAAGATATTTCAAATTATTTCTCATTTCTGTATGTTGCTATATAGGCGTGTTTTTTAAAACAAACTTTAGAAACATTAAATAAGGTACGTTAACGTAATTGATATAAAGTGACATCCAGAACCTTTGGTCTTTGAAAGATTTCGGGATCGATTTTAAGCAACTGGACATGTAGAATATAAAAGTGCCAAACCAGTTACAAATTAAAATAATCAATTTGCAGTACTTGCTGTGTCGGTCGAGGATCCCCATACTAGTACAAGAAAAATTGAATCACATTTAGGAACAAGCCATAGGTATATGGACTTCACGGATTTTACGTCATCACAAATTTCATAGCTACCATATACATTATTTACAGGTATTGTCTGAAAATGACTTTGAAAGTCGTCTCAACTTTTACCGGTGGATGTTAAATAAAGAACGGAAAGAACCACGTTTTTATAATTTTATTTCATTCACGGTCAAAGCGACTTTTCATAAAAGCGGTTACGTTAATAGACACAATTTTTTATATTATGACCGCGAAAATTCTTTTTATGACCGTGGATCATCATTGGTTTTTAAATGTATGGAGAGGAATAATAGGCAACCGCTTACTTGGTCCATATTTCTTTAATGGTACAGTCAGCGAGGAAAATTATCTAGCGCTACTAAAGAATGAATTAGAAGATCTTCTAAACACCCTTCCTCTTAACCCTTTCGGTCACCCCGTACACAAATGTGTACGGCTACTTCTATATTTTTTAATAGCATTTTGAAGTAAATTGTAACCTTTAAATCACCATGTTCACATTTGGGGACATCTGTTCTTCTACATCGGCGCCTACAGAACCATCTATACGACAATAGCAAAACTTTTTTTTTTCTTTTATACCGCCACTCGTAAAAATTGCGGGCATGCGCAGTGATTTGTTTCTAGATGTTTGTAGTACTCATCGTTTCTAGTGTTTCCGGTGGTAATTTTATTTTGAGCGCAGAAAAGTGTGTGCTTTGCGATAATTAGTTTCCCATCTATCAGTGATATTTATTGTATGTATTATTTGGCCCTAAATCCATGTACACAATTGTGTACATTGTGAGCTAACGGACGTAAAGATGGAAGGTAAATATAACCTAATTCCATTGCTTATTTTTGTAAATCAACGCGAAAATTGTAGGTTCATCGAATCGTTACTCGCGAAACAAACCTCTTACGGAAGAAGAACTACTAGATATTATAGACAATCTATCAGACCTATCGTACTGTTCTGATGAAGATAATAATGGTGAGGATGATTGGCATAACATTGTTGAAGGTATTGCGTTTATTACTAAACAAACAAATGACGTAAAACGTATTATTATTTTGGGTATTGCTAGGTGAAGAAGTTATTCAAACCAATGATCCTAACTTGGAGCCTGAAGAACCTACAGATATTATTGAGCATGAGGAAGAAACTCGATTCACAAAAAAAGATACAATTGCGGCTTTCTTTACTAACAATGGTTTGACCAGAAAAGAAGATATAGTATGGCGAAGAAATGTTACATATATAACACCAAAAATAAAATGGTATGCAAAACAGCCAGAAAATGAGGTCAGCTAGGAGTCTCCTCTTCAGTTTTTTGAAAATTATTTTCATGAAAACGTATACACAACCATGGCTGAGTGCACGAATTTATACGCTGTGCAACAGCAAGTGCGATTTGAACCAACAGTAGCAGCTGAAATGAAAGTTTTTGTGGGTGTACATATTATGATGGGGAACCTTCATTACCCCAGGGTACGAAATTACTGGGAAGCCAGATTCAGTATTCCACTAATTGCCGCTAATATGACCCTAAACCGATTTTTCAAGTTGAGGCAGAACTTGCACTTTGTAGATGCTCAGAATCGGCCACAAACTAATGATCGATTTTGGAAGGTACGTCCTTTATATAGCATGCTGCGCGCAAAGTGCTTGGCGCTTCCACTAGAAACAAATTTATGTATAGATGACCAAATGGTGCCCTTCAAAGGAAATCTCAATGTCAAGCAATATATCAGAGGTAAACCAAGCCCTTGGGGGGTAAAAATATTTGCTTTATGTGGGAGTAGTGGCATTATGTATGATTTCCTACTGTATCAGGGAGCCACAACGGAGTATCGAAGGGACTACGTAGATGTTTTTGGAGTAGGGGTGCAGTCGTTATTCACCTGGCAGAAAGGATTGCCATACAAAATTGTAAGTTGTTTTTTGACAACTACTTTTCAAATTACAATGTGCTGCAATATCTTAGAAACAAACACATATGGGTTTCCTGTACAGCACGTGTGAATAGGTTTCAAAAGCCACCTTTCAGCAGTGATAAAGACTTACAAAAAAGGGTCGTGGTTCGTCAGAAGAGATAATAAGTGGTGACGGGGAAATCATAATGACTAAATGGATAGACAATAACGCCGTTTTTATGGCCTCTAATTATGCGGCTACTGGAAGACCAGATATCTGTAAACGATGGGATAAAATAAAAAAAGAATACATACATATACAAAGACCGCAAGTTATTCGAGAGTACAACATGCACATGGGAGGAGTTGATAAAATGGACTTTCTTATCACAATTTACAGAACGTTTATACGCTCTCGAAAATGGACGCTAAGAATGTTCACTCACGCCATTGACATCGCCCTGGTAAACGGATGGCTTGAGTATAAGTCTAAAGCCAGTCTTCTGGGCGTCCCAAAACAAAATATTATGGACTTATTGCATTTTAGATCATATGTAGCGGAAGGTCTAATTTTGGTGAAGAAAGTTACTACCAAGAGAAGAGGCCGTCCAAGTGCAAGCGCATCACCGTCTTCATCTACGCCCGTAGAACTAACGCCTACATCGTCAAGGAACAGGCCCGAAATTCGGCCAATTGCTGAGGTAAGACATGATAGGATGGACCATCTACCTCAAATTGATGAAAAGGACTTTGCTTCTCGATGCAAATTTCCCAATTGCAACGGTAGATCGCGCACTATGTGTTCCAAATGTAAGGTTCATTTATGTTTAACTAAGAAAAATAACTGTTTTGTAAAATATCATACAAAATAAAATATTGTCCATTTTTTCGCTTCATTTCCTACTTTTATTAGTAAAAAAGTAAAATTGCACTGCTGCACAATGATACCCTTTCAGTCATGGTGTACACAAATGTGTACAAGTCAAAATTCAGAAATGGTAGTTCCTAGGCTAATAGGACTTTTGCCAAAAATTTTATAAAAATTTGTGATAGCTGTACACCAACTTTCAAAATTTTAGCTCAAAAGAAAAAAAATCATGACCGAAAGGGTTAATATGATAAGGAATTTGTGATTGCAAGAAGATGGGGCAACGTACCATTTCTCTAGGAATGTCCGAAATCAACCAAATAATGCACTTCGTGATAAATGGATTGGCAGAGGAGGTACCAGTGCATTGGCCACCTAGGTCACCCCATCTGACCAAATGTAATTTTTTTCTTTGGGGATATATAAAACAGCAAGTTTACCGAACAGCCCCAACAACACGAGAGAGAAACTTTTTTTTTAAAGAGCACACCTACATAACAACACAGAAATGAGAAATAATTTGAAATATCTCTAAAACCATTAATTTTAACTAGATACATGCTTTATTCAAAGTAATAGATAATTAAATTTCTCTTACAACTAACCCATAAAAATATAGTGTTTCAACTAAACAACTTTTGCATTTAAATATTTGCTGTATTTTGCAGAAAAATGGAGATATGAAAGAATATCGCACTATTGTCACATTCTGTATATGGCAAGAATTTTCTGCCTCTAAACACTAACCATGCAATCTTAAATAAATTCAACATTAATGGGGCAATCGATACAGTACATCTCTTTGCAAATGACAACTTAACGACGAAGGAAATCGTCTTGAAATATACAGCCTGTTAAGCTGAGATTTTCGGCAGTTGTTCACTCTTCTATGCCAGCAGACCGAATCTTTGGAGTAATAAACAAGTGAAACACAATCTGTTATAATAAAGCCCTCTGAATATAGTGAGGTAATAGGTTGTACTGCAAGTGGTAAATTGAATGTCGACTGGAAAAAATAAATCACCAATTGTCACAAAAGTTCCAAGATCTTGGCAGTTTAAGTTCGTACACTTACATTTATCCCTAAGTATACAGCCAAAATGTTAAATTCAAATCGTCTAATAATTTTAGCCCCATTTTATAGTTAAATACACTATTCCTAAATATTACAAAATAAGAAGACATATACCAGTTATTAAATAAAAATAAATACAAAAATACCTCGTAATTAAATTAATAAATAGCACAGAAGATTAATCATCGATTGGAGGTTTTGGTGCCAATATAGTTTCGATCTCGGTGATATTATACTCCAATTGCGCGAATAAGATCTTGATCGTCTTTATAATATCACCATATTGTTGCAAAGATTCCAGCACTTTATTCGTAATCACTTTACATTCATCGTAAGTAGATAACGATGTATGTACCAAACTTTCTAATTTCTCAGCCATATCAGAAACTCTCGAAATAACTTTGGAATCGGTAACATCTCGTACTGAATCGAATTCCGTTAATAAGATTGCAGTTTCTTTCAATTCAGGATACAATTCTAACACATACTGTCGTTTACATTCTAATTCCAGCTCAGTCTCTGAATACATAGGATTCAAGTATTCGTTTATTACAGGCAACTTTTCAAGAATCGCACTGATTGCATCTCTGCAACTTAACGCTGTAGCAATCATCGTGTGAGTTTGTATCAAAAGATCTGCTATGGGCTGCACTTTATTTATCTCTACTTGTTTCTCTTTTGGAAGTATTTGTAGTTCCAAAGCCGCTATCCGTTTCTCTAACAAATCCATTGGATCAGACATTGCTTATGGAAAAATATTTAATTAGAATTACACAAATTAATTTCATTTTAAGATCTAGTGACTTACTGTATATTTGATAAATACTGGTAAATTGACAAAAATAAAGTAAATACGGATATACGGATATTTTTACATCATAAATTTCTTGTAATCATACAAAAATGCAAAGTAAAATCGGGATGATCAGATGATCAGATCAAAATCATCAATTTCGACAGGTTTGTTCGATATGGTTAATTGTCGGAAAACGCAACCATTTCACACTCCTAGCGCATGAACTTGCCATAGAATGCTTGATATAAATTGAACATACATAGACTACCGGCTGCGACATCTATCAGCAATTTATGCTACAATTTCAGCAGAGCATAAGGACGAGTTCTTTAATAACTAAGAATGTGGCACCATCTTTAGAAACTTGTTGTTAAGTTAAGTTATAAAGTACCATATTAGACATTTAATTTTAAATTTTTATTTTGAACATGTACATAACAGTAATGTTTTTAAATTTAATTGCCAGCAAACCGTAATACTTTGCAGAATTCATATTATTATTAACAGTAATTAATATAAACGTAAGTTAGATGATCCTAAACTAATTCATATGAATTTAATCTGTGACCATGTGCTTACCATGTGATCTTTGTGAAATTTTCGCCGCAATTATTTGTTTTAATTTTTAAATTATGTTTTAATCTGTGATATATCAAATTTTTGGTGTGACTTACTAATTTTAATGTTGTGGATTAAGGGTTAGATTGTTCTTAGCGCTAATTTCTTACTCTAATCATCACCTTTTGATGAAGAATTTCATAAAATTCGAAATAAACTTACGTTTAGTTAACGTTGTGACAGTCGTTACTTCCCCTGAAAGTAATTAATATACAAAATAAAAAGAAACAATGAAATGAACTAACAGAGATTGTTTCCTTTTTTTAACTCTGAATTATCCATATCAGACAGATATTTTATATTAAACCGTAGAGAGAATATATATAGAGAATCCATGCAATGTTATTTTTTGGGCACGCCATTGTGGATCTGGAGGAAAGGACGGCTACATCCAAAACTAACAGCAGCACCGTCTCCTGGGCTTAAGCTCATGTATGGTAGATGTCGTGGTGTATTTTCAAATATTCTTTTAGTATTAACCATAATAAAATAGTACCTAATAACTAGTATTAACGCTCATATTTAATAATAAATTTTATTATTTAGATTTAGAAAGAAAATGAATACAAGCTGTCATATAAATTCCACCAAAATATGTATATAGCAAAGGTATGAACCTTGTTAAAAGACGTATATATAAAAACTTATGAATGAATGTGTAAAATCAAGACCGACTCTTTCTGACAAGGAAAAAAATACATAAAGAACTTACACATCCAATTTGTGTTTGCACAGATGGTCATAAAATAATATATTTTATAGAAACGCCAGACTTTATATTCAAGTTTATATCTTAAAATATGTATTTGCAATATAGATCCGAAAATGTAAAACAATTTTTTTTTATTCCTTTAATTAATTGTCCGATCATCAAAACAAATTGTATGCACTGAGTGGTGCTTCGAAAGATTTGATGAATACACCGATTGTGTGCATGATATAAAAACACACCGAAAACTTTAAATATAAAGAAATTGAAAATGAATAAATGCTTAAAACATACCGTGTCAGCTTAATCTGGAAATGCCTTTTATTTTTAAATTGGATCATACTTTTTTCTGCATACACGTTAAAAATAATTTCAAACTAATACCTATTTACATCTATATTGCACATTTACAAAATAGAAGAATATTAGAAAATAGAATTGTTTTATTTAATGGGGTCATCCTAAATATTAACAATTACGTTTCATAAAACCTGTTATGACAGTAAAATATTTGATTGACGGATATTAAAACCTCTAATTTTTATAAAACAGGAGCAACTTACTGTCCGAATTTAATTTCTAAAATTCTCTAACAGTTGAATTGAAAAATTAATATTAACACGAGAGCAATGGATAATAAAAAAGCAACTAGATTGACGTCAAAAGCATCAATGTTTGATATGTCAATTCTAAATATTATTCCATAAACCGTGAATCTAAACACTCCCTGTGCGATTGGATAATTTCGTCTGGCTGCCACATCCGGAACTCCAGTTATAACTGTTATAAGTAATAAAGATATAAATATATGAAATTCTATAGAGTAACGAATATACATACAACTTTAAACACCATGAATTGCTTCCGTAAATTATTTAATAACTGAAAGTAATATTGCAAAAAGAGTAAAGAATCAAACTTGCCCCCAAAAACTAAAAATACAAACGCTATTGTATCGTGGGCTTCCGTGAAGTTCTGTTTAGAGTACTAAAATCGTATGCATATACAGGGTTAGTCAAAAGTATGGAGTAGGCGGTTTATTTCCGTAAATATGAACTTTATAACAAAATGTCTTTAACAAAAGTTTTTTACTAACTATTCTCCATGTCTTAGACTACTCGTGGTTTTTTTATGTCAACGTATTTCCATGGAAGTGCTGATTTTTGTTTTCTCTTTTTTTTTCTTGAAATGACTTGATATTTTTCATATGCTTTAATACTATATAATTTTTGGATCATCTTAATTTACGTTTAGATATGCTTTAATAATAAAATTTTAGAGAAAATACTCATAATACTTTATTTACTCAAATAATATTTAACTCAAATTGAATGTTCAATCTGAAGACCCTGTCCAGCTTGACAATAACCTAATCAATCACAAAAATAGCGCAATGAATTTTGCAGCCAGTTAGGTGGTATTTCTTCAATTTCATGAATGATTGTGGGTACCAGGTCTTGTAAATTTTGTGGTTTCTCTTTGTAAATTTTATTTTTTAAATGACCTCCGAGGAAAAAATTTAAGGGACTCAAATGGGGCGACCTAGCAGGCCATTCAATAGATCCTCGACGTCCAATCCAACGACCTGGAAAGACGTTATTCAGAAACATGCGAACATCAACTCCAATGTGGTGGAGCGCTGTCTTGCCGAAACCAAACATTGTCGTTTGGCATTGCTTGTCGATCTTCATTCGGAAATAAATGTGCGATGTCAGGTACAATGTAGGTTTAGGTTATTTCCATCATTATTGCACAAAACTGCATTCTTCTGTTAGGGTCATCTTCGTTTAGCTCATGGAGAAAGTGTATCTTGTAAGGTTTGTATTTGTTCTTTTGTAATATTCGAACTAACGACGATTGACTATCATTATTCAAAGCAAGTTGGGTGGTTGACGTAATTGGATTATCGATAACACTAAGTAATACATTAAAAGCTTGATGCTGATTTGTGGCGGATTTTGGACGTCCAGACCTTGGAATATATCTTTCACATTTCCAGTTACTCTAAATTTTCTAACCAATTTAGACACTGTGGATTATACAATAGAATTTCTCTTCGGATGAACGTTATTAAATAAATGACAAACGTCTTGATGTGAACGTTGTCGATCTCCATAACCAACCATAAGATTTCAATTCTTTCAGTTTCTCTGAGTTTGACCATGTTTACAAATTAAAATGAAACTATTTTGATTAAATTAACTTGTTAACTTATTGAAAGGTACTTCACAATGATATGGAAAACGACATTAAGAAAACAGAGACCACTATAATTTTTTGTAGAATTATCCTCACATGAATAAAAAGAAGTATTAAAAACTGGAGAATCTGATTTGAAATCACATTTTGCCGTTTATTGAAAACTATGATTTTATACAGAAATTTTGTTATTAAAGCATATGAAAAATAGTATCAAGTCATTTCAAGAAAAAATAAGAGGAATAAAGTTCAGCAAAAACTTGGTTGCCATTAAAAAAAAATTAATACCTTTCCATGGAAATACGTTGACATGAAAAACCAACGAGTAGTCTAAGATATTGACAATAATTAGTAAAAAAACCTTTTTTGCTAAAGACATTTTGTTGTAAAGTTCATATTTACGGAAATAAACCGCCTACTCCATACTTTTGACTAACCCCGTATAAATAATCAGCATAGATGTGTGGAAGAGTAAAGTAATTATGTCGCAAAATATTACTACAGTTTTAAGGCGTAATATATAGGTATACCTAGAGTAAAAACCAAATCATTTATAAGATAGAAATACTCGTGTCTGAATTATGTTTAAAGTTTTTTTAAAACAGCAATACATTTTTTTATTGACAGTAGGTAATAAATCACTTTGATACCGTATGTAGTTAACACATACACACTACATACGGTATGTAGTTATGAATGGAGTTATTTCATTCACAGTTTTGTTGGGTTAGTTTTCCAATTACAGTTGGAAATAAATTCGGTTTGGTTTAGTTTCACTCTTAGTGTATAGGTGGTCATTACAGTCTTTTCTGCTTTCTACCACCAGATACCAGCACATTACTGGGTAATACACAAAGATTTACCCGAAATTTTATGTTGCCTGATTTGCCTATTCAATGGGCTCTCTATATATATTCTCTCTACGATTAAACTCACTGAAAATATTTGTAAAGCTAAGTCAGCAACACAAACTACCTACCTATCTAGAATATCGTCTATTTACGTTTTTATTTACACAAATTTTTCGAGAAGAAATTCATATTCTAAATTTATATAAATTTTCGATTCTTATTTTCAATTATTACTAGTATAATAAACGTTTAACTATTGTATAATGGTATATTTATTGCAATATTATACTATATTTAAATAGATACAGAGAAGTCAAGTTTAATTAATTTTTATATCTGTCAGATATGTAGTCACGGCAAGTAGGTACCTACCTACATTATATAAACATTTATATGATTCGTATTAAAAATACGTTTCTTGTTTCTCAACCGTACTTATACAGAGTTATTCACGGATCTGGTTCGTTGGAACTTTTCAATGATCTTGAAATCCTATAATTCTGAAATCTTATAATTACGGATAATATCATCTAGTCCCATTAGCGAAATTATTTACGCTCATATATCACTTAGTTCACGTCAACTTTCATAGTTTAAAGAGTATATATTTGTATGAGTTTTTAGATTACTCATGTAATTCTGCATGAAAACTTATTAAGGTGGCTTGCAATAAAATCTCGTACACCTTAAGATGGGGCTGCAGTATGTTTGGTTGCCTGCATTTCCCGTGTAAAAATATTGTGTTTAACACAGCTTCAATGTATTATTGTTTTCGCAAAATATACTACAAAAATCAAACTAAATAGAAATGCAATAGAATGATGAAAGAACAGAGCAGGACGTAAGCTAAATAACAATACAAAGTATGAGTATTAGCACCTTTAAAATGAATGTCAACGCAAAAAGGTACATTGCGGACATAGAGAAAATTCTAATTTTTATGTGTATTTTAAATACATTTGAAATTCTGAGATATACGAAACCGACATACATGACTGTACTATCAATCGGAACAATGGAATTAATATCTCAGCCTTTCAAGTTTGTAATAACAATATTAAATGATTATGGATAAAAAATAATCAAGAGAATTTAGCGAATATTTGAACTAAATAGTGTTGCTGTCGCTTTTGCTGCATATTTCCGAAATCGTGTAGTTTGGACATTGTGCGGAAGATGTCTCTCGTCTAGGGACTTTAATAGCAGTAATACGTATGATTTGTATTGTTTTCGCGGCCCATGATATGCGGTTATCGTATCATGACATGATCGTACCGTCAATAGCTGAACTCAATACACCATTGTGGAGTGCGGTGTAAAACTAATAGGTAATTTACTTTAATAACACTTTTTTTTCTATACGAAGTAATAAAAAGCGAGAATGTAGATAGATAAATTAAAAGGTTCGAAATTCATCTTAAATTTTGAATCATTCCTGAACTAAAATCACGAAAAATATGTACTGTGAAATTTTTCGTGAATGTTACCATTCCGACCTTTATGAAATTAACGAATTAATAGATTTACGCCCAGAATATATCAAATAATGATACTGCACTACAAAATAATAGATATTTTTTATTTTTTTGTGACATAACTTATTGTATGCATAAGTTATAAATCATAACATGTTTCATATATTACGTTTGTTTTTTTAAATTTCAATCGAATTTGTTTATTGTCACGTCCAATAGTATTATTATTATAAATCAACAAACTATACAAACAGCTAAGCTTACACTAAAGCTGGGGAGAGGAATTTAGTGAATTTGGTAATTTTGGTTTAAACTTTAGTTTTGGACCAATTCTTTATAGAATCGATATTTACCAAAGCCATAGCTTTCTAAACCAAATTCAGTGATCAAATTTATGTAAGTGACCGCCATTTTGAACATTTTTGTTTTAGGTCGATCGTTTCCAAAATCGATATTTACGGAATCCTGAGTTTTTTAAACCCAATTCAGTGATCAAATTTGATAAGAATAGCCGGAATTATAAACTTTCTAACTTTTAATTGCATCTTTTTCAAAATCGATATTCATGGAATCCTACCTTATAAATACTCGCGAAATTGAAAAATTGTTTAGTGATATAGGTATAGTTCATCCAAAGTTTATTTGGACTTACGTCATTCGTGACGTCACATTCGTACCGCAATAAATTTAGTCAAATAGAAAGTGCTTTAAAGGTAATTTAGTGATTCTTAATGCCCTTAGGTTATTTAATTAAGCGTTGCTGTCAGCGTGTTTTCAATTACAGTCAGTTCATGCCATTACTCATCAGTCAAATTGACATTTTCGCGCTACATAGCGTTTTTCTTTGTATTTTTGTTATTTATTTCCATTATCGCATTTAAAAACTATTCTTTCTAGAACAAATATTTGACTACATTAGGATTTATCATGTGTAAAAATATTGTGTGCAATGGAGCAAGTGAGAGCAGAATGCCGGAGCAACTGTACAACCACGCGGAAAGAGACATTTATATATATCTGTCAAAATTATACAAATCAACTATTACGCTCATTACCATTACTTATATTGATAAAAATAAGTATTTTAAAGATATTTGACATTAAAATGAATAAATAGAGGTAATAAGTATTGGTAAGTAAAGGTAATTTTTTCAGTCCCACGTTTTTTAAATGACAAATATCAGCTTACTTTTTAAGTGTATAATGTACATAATCTAACTGTCAAAATAAGTATACATAACCAATATTGATATCAAAATACATTTGGCATTGGTGCTGAAACATGACGTCGCTTGTATTACAGACGAAAGTCCAAATAAACTTTATAGCTTTTTAGATAAATTATATATTATATGAGTATACGTTTCTTCTTTCCTTATATCCATAGTTATATCCGCTATAAGGCATAACGTCACAAGTTTGCTTCTTCGGCGGCAAGTTTAACAAGTAAAATGCTATCAATGTGAATGCAAGGTACAGTTTGTAGATTAAGTAATGTCTTCCTCTGAAGCACTTATCAAACTTTCTTCCGCTCACGCCAATTCGATCGTTTTCGTAGGTCGGGCTATTCTGAATACCCAACTATACATCTCATGAACATTTGCGAAAACGTCTGAACGGGCATAAGCGGAAGGAAGTTTGATAAATGCTTGAAAGGAGAAGACATTACTTAACCCATAAACTGTACATCAAGTAAAATTTCTTACGGTCGTTAACAATATGAGTATTATGAGAACTGTAAATAATTCCAGAAATATTATTTTATAATACTCGTATAGCAGATTTACCTACTTCTTTTGTAGAAAAAAGATGTATTTAGAGTAAAGTTAATCTTATGTATTCATATAATATATGGAAATATTGTCGTATGAAAATATGTGCGGATCTTTATCCAAACAAAAGTAAATTCTAAGTAATCTGTAGATCTTTTCGTATTTCGAAGGTTGTTATTTCTTACAGGTACAAATGCCTGTAAGTATTCCCCGTATTATAAAGAAATTTACATATTTTCCGTTTCTTATATGAATCTGTCCTTGAACAATTCCATACATCCCTGTTATATCGATATTTGAATACATTTCTATACATTTAACAGAAGATTTTCTGCGACAGCTGAGACATCTCTTATTTAAAAGAAATAACTGCAGGCTGAGTTTACAATTTTACAATATTGTATGTATGGACATTTACGCGCCTCGAATCTTTGCAACCACCCGAGGTCCGGTTCAGTTTGCCATCCCCTCCAGGCAGCCTCCTCTTAAGAGGGTCGTCCACCAGCTGATTATTTTACAGCGGTGCCATATCTACATAATTCTATAAATCGTTGGCTTGATTTTATTTCAATATAATTTGAAAAATGGGTTTCATACACATATTTCTACAAATGTTTTACATCTTGGTACATATACAATTTTGTCTATTAATATTCGGTATTAACTTCACAATCTCTTTTTCCGTGACAGGCCGTTACCTTGATACGGGAATCGAGATTACTCTATTAATTTTTAGATTTAATTACTGAAATTTGCTCTGAGCATTCAAAATACGTCTACACATGTGTGTATGAAGCCCGATTTTAAAATACGTTTTAAATAAATTATAAAAACATAATGTTATGAAAAAAATGAACTGTGGCAACATCGCCAGCTGTCAAAGGGTAGTCGGGCCTCTTAATGTCAAGCAAGCTATTTTTTTAAGATTATTTTTCAATGTAAGCTGGCTTTAGATTTGACAGACGTAACAGGTTATGCATGGAGGTTATGGAAAATCATAAAAGTAGAATACCTTTGAAAATGAAACGTCAAATTAGAAATGTCATAAAAAGGTAAAATCAATATAGGTAAAACTAGGTGTACGAGATTTTATTGCAAGCCAGTGTACCTTATAGACAAAATCAACTGTTTTTGAGTTATTCAAATTTTTTTCAAATATGCGGCCAACTGCAAAGTTATGTTAAAAATTCTGTATTTCTAGAACAATTGCAAGTGAATATTTGATATTTGACATGTTACTATATAGCTGAGATACAGCCACGATACAGCGCATCAAATTTACGCCTTCAAAATTATGTCTATATCTACAGGACCGTCTAAAATTAACGTTCATGTAAACTAAGTTCAAATCGATAAAAGTCACTTTTTTAAATAGAACATTTTGCATTTTTGGATACACTTAATAATTCTCTATCATTCATTAGACATACTACCTTGTATTTTTTACGGATTCCGAGTTATAAGTGATGGGGAAAGTCCAAAAATACGCCTCTTTAATCCATTTAAAATCTTAGTAATTCTTGAATATCAAAATAATTGATATTTTATTTGTAGTGTAAATATACATTATTTATATTTGTCAACAAATAAAATACATTACAGAAAAGAAACGATATTTTAGATTTATTTTCCATTCATGGAGAATGTAGTAGAATTGTCAATAGTACATGTCGAGTATTTGACGACAGATGTTTAAATTTATGGCAAATGACTTAAAAAATATAATACTAGAAACTAAAAAAGACTGTTAAACAAAAGAGCGTTGGAAAGGAATAAGTTATGTTTTATATGGTCACCATCCTGATCTGGTCATATTTAGCTAAGTCCTTTGCAGCGCTTTCTTGTTTAATTTTCTTGTTTGAGTTTTTTATTGATATTTTTTTCGGTCACTTTGCATAAATTTGAAGATCTGTTGTTAAATACTCGACGTGTACTATTCACAATTGTACTACATTCTCCATGAATGGAAAATAAATCTAAAGTATCGCATTTTTTTCTATAATGTATTTCATTTGCTATTTTGCTGACAGACATAAACTATGTACATTTATAGTACAAATACATTATCAACTATATCAAACATAAAAATGTTATATGATGATAATATTCCGTATCACTCGTATGATTTAAAAAATAACAAAGGAAAATCATAATCTGCACCAATTGTATCTTGAAAGAACTCATAATTTACAATATAAAACATATCCTATTATAAAAGTGACTAGTGTAATTGTATTTACTTTTAAAAAGCTTGCAAAAATGTTCGGCGTTATTTTCACCCAATTTTATCGTTTTTCAATTAATTCCTGTTCGTATTTTATAATCAATAAAACAATGATTGATTAATTCGATTTATTATTAGATATTATTTAATTCAAATAAAATTATAAGTACCTCCATGGTCACTATATCACTGATTTATTGTGAATCTTTGTTGTAAAAAAATTTTCGTCCGGGCCTTAATTTAATTAAAGCAAATTCGTTTGGTCGATATTGTATTGATGGAACCTCTACATATTAGCATCATAATAATTAATAAATGTAAAATTCAAAACTTGACTGTTTCACAAATTTTATTAGATAAAATCTAACAATTGTTTCGACAAGACACTTGCCATTCTCAAAGACGTCCAGAAACAGATTAAAATAAATCCAGATAAAATTCGACAGACGAATACCATATCATATACACTGTTTATCATCTATAAGAAAAAGTTTCAAATAAATATCTATTATTGGTGTATTAACAATATGTGTGTATGTGTTCGTAACATTCCTCTTACAGCAAATAGCTCTCTTAATTTCAAAATTTTCTAAAATTGTAAGTTTTTTACTTTTATCTAAAGAATGTAACAATTTGCAATCGTCTGAAGACATGATTATGATTTGTACAATGTTCCGTAAAACCCGTACTCTTTATGTTATAAATTATATTTCTCCTCCAATCTAGTTTTTAATTTTCTACCACTTTGACCAATATATAGTGCGTCACAATCACCACACTGGATTTGGTAAACCCCCGATTTATCTAACTAAGCAGTTTTCTCTTTATTGTTCGCAAATAAATTACCCAAATTGGTTATATTTGTACTAACCGTATTAATCCCTGCCCGACAAAGGATTCTATTAATTTTGTTATCTAGGGGAGGGAAGTAATTAATATAATGCCATACCTTCTACTACTACTACTTCTACTACTTCTATTTCATTCAATATAGGATAGAAATGGGAACACGTAATTTTTTTCCGTTTATTTATTAAAAGTCTATTAATTAAGTTTTCTTTATAACCATTATTCTTGGTAATCACTTTAATAGTCAGTAGTTCTCTATTAAAGTTTTCTGTACTAAGTGGAATATTCAAGAGTCTACATGTATAAAACTATGAAATGATAATATTTTGATTTTCCAGTTTTGATTGGCACTAGCATGTATTAGAGTGTCAGTATACGTGGGTTTTCTATAATTACTATATGACAAGCATCTCAAACTTCTTTCAATAGTCAGATCCAAAAAATTTAATTATTTATTTTGTTCAAATTCCATAGTGAACTATAGCAAAAAAATTGTAACTTTTTGATGTAAAATCGAATCGTCATCCTCGTCGATTGTTGACAGAGATAGATGAAGAAGAGGTGGTCACTTTGTAAGACAATTACTACATCAAATATTGTGTTTAAACCAGTAAACACCTTTTAGATGCAAGATAGTTTGTTGTTGGATTGACACTGCAAAATATTAATAGACAGAATAAAGGTATATACATAGTTTCAACAACATGTTTGCTTTGTCTTAAAAATATTTGTATTACATCAATATATTTGTGTTTAGTATTTTCCCGCAAGCTAAATATGTTACATATGTACTTGACAATCCATTGAAGTTTTTTATTCAAGATCTCACTAATAATAACTTGATTTAATAAATTTGTTTTGTTGATTCAACATGAAGCAACAAAATCCATCTAGCATTATTCTAATTTAGCGTTGAATGTATGTACGAGAGAGCGTTTTGATATTCGCGGAATGAGCGGGTTGTAGGGGGGTGATTAGACGCATTGGGGGTATGGCCTGTGCAGCGACTCATAATTAGTATAAATACGAAGTTTCATTGTTATTAGACAGTTAGCCAGCCCAGCCTGGGCCACGGCGGCTCCATCACACATCGCACCACTGGAGCGGGTACAAAATCGCGTCCTGCGACTCGTATTCCGCCTTCCTAGACGCACCTCGCTGGTCGTCCTCCGGGAACTAACAGCAGCAGACGCCCAGGACTTGAACGAGTTCCTGAGGAAGCTCAACAGAGGCTTTTTCGGGAAGGCTCTCTCTAGCAACAACCCGGCGATGAGTAGCGCCATCGTGCAAAAATCAACGGGGCCCACCAAACACCGTACCACTACGGAAACACTCCGGCGAATGTGATACGGTAATACACACCACCAATAGCTAATTCTGTTTTATGATTTCAGATATCCAACAGCGAGGGAGATCCACCAGAAGACTCCAAGGACCCAACCCGACAACACCTGAAGACCACCAGAAGGGCATCCGGACAGGAAGTGAAGCTGGAAGAAGATGAGCCCATCCGCAGAGAGGGACAGAACAACCAACGCGTCTATTAGACAGTTAGTCTTTGAGCTATCGTCAACCAAGTAACATAAACCAAGTAACCAACCAAGTAACAACAGCGCGTAGAGTGTTCGCGTGCATTTTTGGACCTCTGTAATGAAGACAAAGATGGTGTATTGAGTCGAATTGTTACTGGAGACGAAACTTGGGTTCATCATTATGAACCTGAGTCCAAACAAGACTCCATGCTGTGGCATAAAAAGGGCACAGCACCTCCCAAGGAATTTAAAGTGTCACAATCACCTGGGAAACTCATGGCAACGGTATTTTGGGACTCGGAAGGAATATTGTTGATTGATTATAAAGATAAAGGTGTTTCTATAACCGGAGAATATTACGCTTCAATATTATAGCGACTAAAAGAAGCCATTAAAGAGAAAAGACGGGACGAAAGGCGTGCTGCTTTTGCACGACAACGCGCCCGTCCACAAGAGCCGCGTTGCGTTAGCTTCCCTGCATAAGGTGGGCTTCGAAATTGTGAATCACCCACCCTACAGCCCAGACCTGGCCCCGAGTGATTATTACCTGTTTCCGAAAATGAAAAAAGAGCTGCGAGGTAAAAAATTTACTGCCGATGATGAAGTCAAGGAGGCAGTTTCGGCGTATTTTGCAGATAAAGAGAAATAATTTTTTTATGAGGGTAAAAATAAATTAATTGAAAGATGTGAAAAATGTATCCGGCTTGCAGGTGAATATATTGAAAAAGAACAATAATTTGGTTTTTTTATTTCCAGCCTTTATCCTCCATTCCGCGAATATAAAAACGCTCTCTCGTATGTACATGTTTTCCATTAAATAAAACTGTATTCCAAAGATTTAGGTAATTAATAGCGAATTTTATGTTGTATTTAACTAATGCACTGTTGCATTTGAAATGAACTTAATGAATTAACTTTTTGTATAGATTAGCGTAACAGAGGTAGCACGCTTTCCTAATAAGGAATTAAAAGTTTTAATTGCTTAAATACAATTTGCGTTTTCATAAAACCGGGTGCAATCTAGTTTTAGATCTATATTGTACTGATAACACGATATTAATATACAAATCTGTTACTTATCTTAGAAATATAATATATTTAATAAATACCAAATTGAATTTTTCTGCCCTAAAAAGGTAATAATAATATTATATTTCGTCGCAGTGACTCATTCGTTAATTAAAATAGCTAGAAGTTACGACATAAGTACATATATTTTCAATAAAATTTTATTTTAATTGTTGTCGCAGATATTTAATTAACTGCTTTGAAAAAATAAACAATATCGAAAACCAGGATATTAATTACTATTTATTATCAAGAGTAAATCAGCAAAATAATTCATAAGTGCTTTTATTGAAATGCAATTTTTTTGAATTAGGTAACATATATCGTTAACCACTTCTAAACTTAAAAGCCATCTCTAGAAGTAATGTATTTTATCAAATAGCGATGGTGAATAATGTGATGATAAGCAGTGTATCTAAAGCATAATAGGAGTTTTCCCTATAGAACTGTTTTAGAATAGCGGCTTTAGTCTTGTACACATGATTATTGATATTTTGTACATGATTAGTATTAATTTAACAAAATATTTTATCTTGACGTTACAAGAGTCTCTTCAACTCAATCTTAATTACAGGTGTATCTTCTGTTTCTTCAATAACATTATTGAACGGGTCGATAGCCGCAGTTGTTAGGCGGCTGACTATCGTTGTGGCAGGACGATAGGAGCCGGGTTTCGATTATCTGGAGGGACGATAACATTTTTTCAGAGGGTTGAAATCCAGATCGACTTACCATTCACTATTAGGAGCAAATTGATTATAACAGCGCGGCATTATAAAAGGCGATATGATGTCGTCACACAGCCATTTGACACAATTTACACACGCAAAACTACACCGCGAGTGTTGTAGTGATAGCCAGACAAGTAATACAGGTTACGGAGTCACTGCAACTAATCACCCATAAAAAATCACACATAAAAAAGTCTGCTTATAATCTTACATTTCTTATTATTTTTTGCAAGTTTATCATGTATGGAGTTATTCGATAATTTATTTAATTATATTTCTGATATTCTTTTCCCTTGTTACCTTCTTTGAAAATCTAACATCTACACGATATGCATTTGTTTAATGTACGATGTTAAAAATTATAAAACCTTGTTCTATCAAGTTACATTAAGAATAAAAACATATTATGGAAAAGACAATAAACATATTTAAATTATATTTTAAAATTTAAAAAGTACCAAAAAAACATCCAACATCAATTTAACAATATGTTATTTTTAAATACATAAAAATATTATAAATAACGAGGAACAATTATTACATAATACAATTTGTGGCAAAATTGATTTTCTTGATCGTAAATGATTAGTATGATTTATAGTAACGATATCACAGTAACCAAACATTGCAATCATATAATTGAATGGTACGTTACATCCTGATGGAAAGATATACAATACTATTATCTGATCTATCGTCAATCTCATTTTGAGATTATTGAATGTATAACATCTCTCGCCTTTTGCTACATTTCTTTATGTAATATTTTAGTTTCGACGAAATTAAAATGCTTGAGATTGAATTGGTGCCGTTTTAGTGCAGTATTATTACTGTTATTGTTTTCTTTTTGTTGGAAAATGCTATGACGTAAGTATTGTTTAGTCTGTCTAATATACACAGCTTTACAGCAATAACATGGTACTCTGTTATAAATGACATAAATTGCATGGCCAAAAAAGTGGTTGATTTCAAACTTATAGAAAATTTACATAATCATGTATCGGTTAATTATTACTCGTGTTTCGTACAAGCTAATAATAAGCTAATAATAATAATCCCAAAAAAGTATTCGTAGCCTTGTCTTACGGAACCAGTTTTTCTGGGATTTTGCACTACTTCCTTTCCCGATCACTTCGTTTCCCTAAGAGATACTAACAGTCAACGATTTCTGAGCTGATGGATATACATTTGAATTCACTTGAGAGTGATATTGCATGCTATTGATCTATTGTACTCCCTTGCATGAGCTGCAAGATGCTTTCAGAGAAAGTATTTCTTCTTCGTCTATGATGTCTTTGCCGAGATAATTAGCTCGGGTTTCCGTGATAGCGATTAAATGTTAGCTGTCCTGGACTTTCATCCTCCGCCCCCGCAAAACCTACAGTCGCTATTTTGTTTCAGACCTATCCTTGTCATGTGTTCCCCACACAATACCTGTAAGGATACCTAGTCTGTTTTTGCTTAGTTTTGCAAGGTCTTTGCTCTATGTTTGTTGTAGTTTTCAAGGAATATCTTAGAATGTCTCAAACCAGAGATATTCTCTCAGAAGAATACTCTGAGCCTCCCATTTCTATCTGTAGCGGCCTTCCTTTCTAATAGGTTAACTTCTCCGTTGTCGCTGATTCCAGTGTATTCTAGTACTCAGTATGGTGCAACTCAGTTTTCTTTGTCTAATGCTTTGCTTTCGATAGCTCTGGTCCAGGTTCAGTTGAGTACATATTCCAGTGGCGGTAGACTTGGAAGTGGGAAGAGTCCCGCTTGAGATGACCAAGATCTCTGGTACGGAGTTTCGCCCCCTCCAATCCTCGCCCTAGTCAGTTTGTGCAATGCCTACTACTACTATCTGTAGAGCTGTGAGGTCTGGGATGAGCTTTAGGGCAGCAGTTGGGCATGTTCTCATAGCTGCGGTGATATATATGCATGCTAATAACCGCTGCAGCTTGTCAGGGGCATTCTTGGTTGTGATTTGTGTGACCTTCTAGAACCAGGTTATCGCCCCGTACATTACCATAAGTTTTACTATGCTGACGTACAGCCATCGCAGTATATTTGGGTTGCAACTCCACGTTTTACCTACTAGGTTCCGGCATATCATTAAAACTCCTGTTGCCTTATTTATTGTCAGTTTCATATGCCTCTTCCACAGAAGTTTTGTGTCTAGGGTTATTCCTAGATATTTAACTTCTAATTTGCATTCGATCAATATTGCATCCAGCTGGATGTCTTTCATGTTCGAAATTTTCCTCATCCTGGTGAAAGGTACAATCGTGGTTTTTGCTGGGTTGATGTTCAGCCCCACTTGGGTATAGATACGATACAGATAAAAATGTTGGCATGGTTTGGGAATACAATTTACACCACTACAAGCACTTGAAAACCGATATTTCGATTGCATTGTGTAACCAAGTTAATTATTTTCTCTTGATTTTAAGTATTGCAATATGTTATAGAAGATTGAGCTTGGAATTTCTCTCTTAATTGTGGTTATATTTTAGTATGGCGAGTTTAAACCATCAATTTTTTTTTTTCTGAAGAACCATTCCAGCTATTAAGTTTACTCTTAAGGTTTTTAATAGATTTTTAATAGATTAGTCGATTCGTATTCATGTAAAGACAGCCATTGATGTAAGTTTTTCATAGACCAATTAGGATAACGACAATTAAACAACATCCAGTAGAATAATCGGAAAATTAAATTGAAAATATTATTAAATTTGAACTCCAATTAGGTATAAATCAATTTGGAAATCGTATTTTTCGGACAAAATATTTCGCAAGAATGTTCGAATTTGAGAACTGACCAAATTTATAGAAAATTAAAAATTAATGGAAAAATCTAATTTGCAGTAATATTAAAGTAGAAAACCTCCTAAGAAAGAGACGTGAACAATAAAAACTTTAAACAACATTTTTTATAATCCAATTCATATTTTTCTACGTCAGAGATATAACTGGTAGTTTATATCATAAAAGAAATAAAATTTTAGATTACTTTCACATAAAAACTGTACAGGCATACAATAAGTAAGCGTCCGTTTTTTGTACAATCACCCGTATTAAAATCAGAGTCGTTTTATAATATGTAATATATTCAAGGACTGCAATACCAACAATTCATAAAAATAGACTATTTTAATAAGATCCTATGTGAACAATAGTGATTATTTGATTATCGCTTTTACGGATAGATGTCTAACCGTAAAAAGGGGAAAAGAACTAGCTATTGATGCATCTATTAGCAAACGAAAAAAGGATGTTTTAAAAATATGCACAATGCAAATATTCGTTTCTTATGCTAATATTTTCTTAATGTTAGCAGACATCATTAAAAATAGGTAATCCATAATAGTAAATATGCAATAATTATTATTACTATACATATTACCTATTTCTCTAGAGATTAATATTTATATTAATAAATTTGTAACTCTGTACAGATCGATGTGCTTAAATTTTTCTTAAAAAATAATAATGAACACTATTTGACATTATTTATACCGGTAAACAATCTTGCAAAAGTTGCTCTAGACGAGTTATCTACGAAAGGGATGGATAGAAAAAAGTGAATGATCACTATTATTTAACATTTTCCCAACTTAAGACGAGATTTAAGTAATTTTCGTGAAAAACAATATACAAAGTATTAATAATGTAGGGAAAACGATATTATTATCACCATCAAACAATAGATTCACCAACGCCTGTCGGAAAATCTCAGTAAAACATTCAAACCTTATACTTTTACAATAGCGCATAAAATTTACAAAAGTGTTGTATGTCATTTATAAAATACCACATGAAGTTGTATACATTGGACAGACTAAACAGTACTTACGTGAAAGAATTTTCCAACAAAAAATAATACTAACATTATTGTACTAAAACAACACGAATCCAATCTTAAACATAATTTTAATTTTATGGAAACTAAAGCTAAAGCCAAATAATACATTGAAGACGATATACAGGGTGAGTTTTCTTGAATGTTTAGCATTGGGATCTCAGAAACTACTGGAGATAGAAAAACGCTTAAATTAGGAAAGATGCGCAGTTTTACGACTTTGATTTAAAACTGCTTTTGTTTCTCCGATAACTTTCATGGCTTATTAGATATTCAAAGAAAACTAAATTTTACGATTTTCTTTAAACATGCTTAGCATCGTTAATAGTAATTTTAGAGAAAAAGTGTTCAGATACAAGTTTTAGATAATTTTACGCCAAATAAAACTATGTAGCTAATTTTCTTTTTTCGTTCACCATTATCGAGTTATGACACAAACTTTTGTATTTTTAAATGGACACAATAGTTGGTTTTGACATCATTAAAAAGCTTATTTTTTACTGATTACAATGATATAAGCATATAAGGTTTGATATGGTTATTTTAAAAAGTAAAGAGGATATAGACATTTCTATGATTGTTCACTTTATAAGATAAAAACTTGAAAAAAAAATGTTTGGTGTTTTGTAATTCAATAAACGAAAAATCTGAGTTACAATAGTGTTCCTTGGAGCACTCGAGATAAATATACTAATATTGCTTTCACGTTGAGTCACAGAAGTGAGAGCTGTTAATTTTTACTTTTAAGTCAAGTTAATTGTCAAACATTGACAATTAACTATTAATTAATTTAATTGTAACTTAACTATAAGTGGTGCAAACCTCCGTTAATCATAAGTTTGCATTGGCTATGGAATTTTCTAACGTAGAAAAGCGTGATATGGTTGAATGTTACATTCGGTGCCAGAAAAATTCTACTAGAGCTGCTGAAGTTTATTTTGAAAATTATTTTGATCGACGTCAGCCGTCCCTACCTCGTTTTAAGAGATTATGGGATAATTTAGCAGATTATGGTTCGTTCGTTAAACCAAAATCAAAAAAATAGATGGATGAAGATAGAGATATAAACATATTAGCAAGTGTCTATCAGAATCCATCTACATCGACCCGACAAATTTCAACAGAAATGGACTCCTCTCAACGCACTATTGTCAGAGTGTTGAAGAAGCATAAATTTCGTCCCTACAAATTATCAGTATCACAAACTTTACATGAAGGTGATAACATCAGACGAATAGCTTTTTGTAGATGGTTTAAAGATCAGTGTCAAAACGATTCACACTTTTCAATGAAAAGATTATGGACTGATGAATCTCGTTTGACAAATTGTGGAATGTTTAATAGGTACGATGAGCACATGTGGTCTCAAACAAATCCACTTCATATTGAACATAGGAGACGACAAATTAAATTTGGGTTTAATATTTGGTGTGGTGTTGTAGGATCAACTGTTCTTCCTCCTTTAATTTTTCATGAATCACTGGCAATCGTTATCTCAATTTTTTACAAGATTTCGTGGAAATGTTAGATAATTTAAATTTAAGAACCCGAGCAATGCTGCAATGGTTTCAACATGACGGAGCGCCTCCGTACAAACAACTGAATCTTAGAAATTATTTAAATTTGAACTTTCCTAATCAATGGATAGGACGAAATGCAATGAATGGCCGGCTAGATCCCCTGATTTATCAGTTTTGGATGTTTTCTTGTGGGGTGTACTAAAGGACACAGTATACAAAAGAACATATGAAACAATGGACGATTTAAGAAAAGCTGTCTTAGTTGCTTTTAATAACATCGATTTGTGAATTAATAATAATGGAGGTCGTTAATAATGTTGTGTGCCCTTAATAAAAGTTCTTATAGTTTTTATTTTATTACTACATAAAATTTAAAAATAAGTTTTCGTTTGGTTTGTATTTTATCAGATCGAAATTCAATTGTTTTCCATAAAAACCATAAAAATGTCTATATCCTCTTTATTTTTTAAAATACCCATATCAAATCTTATATCATTGTAATCAGCAAAAAATAAGCTTTTTAATGATGTTAAAACCAACTCTGGTTTCCATTTAAAAAAACAAAAGTTTGTGTCATAACTCGATAATGGTGTACAAAAAAAAAAATTAGCTACATAGTTTTATTTGGCGTAAAATTATCTAAAACTTTTGTCTGAACACTTTTTCTCTGAAATTACTATTAACGATGTATGTTTAAAGGAACTCGTAAAATTTAGTTTTCTTTGAATATCTAATAAGCCATGAAAGCTATCGGAGAAACAATAGCAATTTTAAATCAAACTCGTAAAACTGCGCATTTTTCCCCATTTAAGAGTTTTTCTATCTCCAGTTTTTGAGATCTCAATGCTAAACATTAAAAAAAACACTCTGATATACATCAATATATCAATATATGCAGTACAAATCTTTGCACCTATGATCGGTGCTCAGCTTAACCATGCACAAACTTAGCTCGAGAACTTGACGCTCATAACAATTTGAACAGTGCTCTCCTGAACTTACAAGTTTTTTTGATATCTTACACGGTTAAAGCCGTGACAGAAGATATCAAAAAACTTTTCAGACACTTTTTGTAGAGCATGAAATTTTCTACAAAAAAGTTTCGGAGAACACTATTTTAAGTGTTATGGTTTTCGAGTTATCGAGCTAAGTTTGTTCGTGATTAAACAGAGTTACTATAAATCATAGAATCAATAAAATCAATGTTACCACAAATTATATTATGTAATAATTGTCTCTGGATATTTATAATATTTTTATGTATCATGCACAGAACAAAATGACATTTTAATAAGTTTTAATGTAATTTCATTCATTTCACAACACACACAATATTGCATCAATGTCTGCACCAAATTGTTTGGCTAAAGCTTGATTTTGGAATCACCACACCCCAACAAAAAGCCTTAAATTTTCATGTTTCCCGTTCTTGTAGTGCTATCAGGTGCAAGCCAGGCATTGGAACACCCTTAGCAATTCCAAATATTTCAAAGTTTTTGTTTCAGATTACACTCAGCGCACAATTGATAACACATTAAACTATATTTACTATCTAAACGATAAATCATATAAAAAGTGCAACTTATGGAATGAATATTCACTTTCCTTTATATGAATGTAACTGAAAATTCTACTTTCTCTCGAGATGGAATACAAAAAAGCCAGTTATTTCAGGATGTAGATATCGGTCACTACACTAATGTTGAATCTGAATAACTAAAAACTGGAGCTAGCTGGTTTTGGCAGTAAGCAGCAGAATTGTTTAATAACTCGTGCCTAAACCATCTTTGGACCACTGAAATTTCATTGACCTTGCAAATACAATCATTTAATATAATTTATTTATTTATGAGATACATATTTATATCTTAACAACATACAATTTTCAAACCTGTGTTAATATCTGTGTACTCAAACTAGTATATGAGCAAGAATCTCATAATTTACATGAAAAATTATATTTCTTTATAAGAAATCTCCCTGTCAATATATCATTATATGAGGAAGGTATAATATTTTGGAAAAATTATCACTATTAAAAATGACTATCTTATGACATGATAATAATAACATTATTAAGTATAGCAAAGGTGTTAATCTTAAAATTGAAAAATAGTATTTTATCAATGAATTTATAAAAAGGCATGAACCCTCCTCAATTTAAATATTTTGTAATCAAATTTTCACTTCCATATAGGACAATGATCAAAAACAGCTGGCAATAGAAAATATTTGCCAAAAAATCTATCCTGTTACGTCACTTAATCTATTTTTAAAGCAGTTTTACGGAAGTATTGTATTTGCATCTTTACGCAAGTTCATATACCTAGTTCAAGGATAGAATGCATTGATTCTGACGATTACACAACCGATTAATCGATATTTAATACTAACGTAATTACTATTTTCATTCGCTGAGAATTTAGCGCCATTTCTTTTAATATATTAAGAATTTATTGATTTGTGTAAATATTATTTTCGTTATTGTTATCCAAAAAAAATTATTAACTCACAAACTTCAAACGACGAAGTGTGATTTTGACGTTAGACTTTGACAATAAATCTTTGAGAACGCTTATTTTCCACTGCACACTGGATAAGGATCGATGATTTATGTGTGTAATTTTTCAAAAAAATCTATCTCCTAAACTATCAATTTTAGGTATAGGATGTGTGCCTCATAAAAGATGTAAAATTGGACGCCAAAGACGACTTAGTAATAAAATCTGAAAAAATTTGAAAAAATAAGTTATGGTTAACTACAAAACGCCCGAATTAAATTGAAAAAACTAAGGATAAAGCTTAAAAATAGGTAAACCCAAATATGTAAAAATATAAAGAGTCTCCCGTTAAAAATAACAAAGTAGATGGCGACTTCCGATATAACCGGAAGTGTTAGAAATCTAATAATATTTTAATTAAAGAGAACACTATATCGGTTACACATAATTCTGAATTTTCAAATTTATATTTTTGCTGGAATACCATAAACTTTTAATGAACGGTCTCACTGAGACACCCTATATTTATTCAAATAGTAACTTAAACAATAGATAAACAGACAATTAATCATTTAACCAAACCTTATTGGTGGGTGGTCGATTCTTCAAAATAATTTTGGAAATCTTTGTTGTCAGAGGATTTCAATAAACATTAAGTCAGGTGAACTACTTCGCCATTGTAATGCCATAATATCCTTTTGAAGAAACCAATCCTTTGCCAAAATCTGTTTTTGACACGTCACAATCAATAATATTTGAATCAAATTGAATTTCATCTCGTCAAAAAATATTACATTCTTGCATATCATATTATCTCCTAACAATTTAGAATAAAGTTTGGTATTCTCATCATTTAATTATATTATTATATTATTCGCATAGTGTCTTTATCTACAGTAGTTTAGTGGGCTAATCAAAATATGTTTTAGATAGAGTGCGCTAATTGGCAGTGGGATTGCTAACCGCTGTGCAGCGATAGGCGTTGCTGACAATCACTGGAGCAACTGACAGCACAGGAAAATATTCTTGGAAACCATTGTGGGCCTCCCTCCGCAAGAGCTTTACGTAGAGGCGGAGGCTATAGCTGCGATCCTTACACCGAAAGCCAATAAAGTGTGGTACCCCAATATTGCGATTGGAGGGCACACTGACTCTACGGATACGGTACTGGACGGGCCTTTGCTGCAAGTGTCAACGGACAGTACGGCACCTGAAATTATTTTCGCTGTAAAGGTAAAAATCTCAATACCGAACAGAGACCAGCCACGGCGTGACTGGTTTACGAACGGATCCAAATCCAGTAAGGGCACAGGAACCGATATTTATGGACTGAGCCCAAGATGTCTTTAACCCTGAGAAAGCATATGCAACGGTCTTCCAGGCAGAAGTATTCGCAATTGCAGCCTGTGCAGAAGAGATTGCAAAGGGAGGCCGCACGAGGAGAAAAATAAACATAATGACTAATAGTCAGGCCGCTATCAAGGCAGTTATGAATCGTCTTACCAGGTGAAAACTGGTTAAAGATTGTAGACAGCGCCTCAATACACTGGTGCAAGACAACAAGGTGTCTTTGATTTGGGTGCACGGACATGAGGATATTAGGGGCAATATAACAGCCGATAAACTAGCCAAGGAGGGTTCTAAGAAACGCTTCATAGGACCAGAACACGTGTGTGGAATCACCAGGGATTCTACTACAAGGAAGGAAATGGAAATCGACTGAAGGTCAACTCCACCCTAAAACACTAATAGGGGACAGGAAGACCATTATTGGGTTGATAACTGGACACTGTCCCTTAGGGAAGCATCTATAGGATATGGATCGGGTGAGCGACCCTGGTGCAGAAGATGCGAGTTACAGGAGGAAATAAGTATACCTACATGTAATCTGCACATGTGAGGAATGGAAGGTACTCAGGCAGAAACATTTCGGAAAAGATCTACTTTCCCTTAAAGGGTACTCAAGTTTCCAATAGGCAAGTTATTGGACCTTATAGAGGACAGTAAACTTCTCAACTGGAAATGAGAGCTTTAATAGGGGTGTACAAAGAGCGCCCAGCTCAAGTGCCTGGACTACAGGTGTCCAACCCTAATTGAATAGATAGTGGGCTAATTATAAAACATACACTTCTTAGTTTTTTGACCAATTAATTATTATGACTATATAATATGTGCTAGTGGCGTGAATTTACTACAAATGTTTGTTCTAAGTTAGTTTTGGTGTTATTTAAATACAGACCGTTACTTTGAAATTATTCAACACTATTATTATATGAGAGAGGATTTAATCTCTTATATAACGTGAATTTCTGCTATTGTTACATGTAACATATAATGATATATCCAGAGGATACATCATAGCCAAATGGAAAATTATTTTTCCTAAAAATGTTCGAACATGTATTGTATGGTTTTATACAATGAGCACATTTTAGCAACAGATGTTCCTCTGTTCGACAGTAGGTATTTGTTCAATATGTAACGCCATCGTTAGTTGTTTGTAACGACTACCTGTATTTTATTTCTTCTATTTGGCAGAATATTCCATTCCGTATTTGATCATTACAAAAATGTAATATGTTGTATTAAATTTGTTTCTATAAAAATACGGAAAAAATATAACGTCATAAATTGACATCACAATTTCTATGTTTATATTTTGTGTAAATAGTTATATAAATTTAAATCTAAGAATTTTATTCATTTATACTTACATGATACGTTTATCTTGAATTTCCAGCTGTATTCTCGTATAACACATATAAGATATGGGCCCGCTTTAAATATACTTCAGCTTTAAAAAATTTTTCAAGAACTATAAAAAGAAAACGTTTTCGATTTTCAATTGAAAGTTGTTGTACCTACCAATGCGGAAAACGGGCAAACCTGTCAGAAACTTAGCTTTAATATACATATTTTGCCTTATAATTCATGGGAGACATAACTTCTGACAATCACTGTACAGATAAAAATATCGAAGTAGTCATTATAGAAATGACAAGTGGAAGGTGTACTATAATTATTGACACAATGTTTGCTGTATCATCGCTTATTATTACATTTTCCCACTTATATGATGGAAAACTCCACTTGTTAGACCTATCTCTATACATACAAATGTACGAATGCATTCATATGAAAAATAATGAGAAGGTTAAAATTGACTGACATATGCGATCTGTTCAGTCGACCAAGCAGCACAATAATATTTTTAACTTAAAGCCAATGTCCTGAAATACTCTCTGCACTAAATAACTTCCAATGGAAATAAGCGTATCTATTTTTCCAAATTCTACTATGTACGCATTTTAATTTCATTAATGACGTCATGATACATAGTATTTGACGTAACATATACATGATCCCTATTTATAGTTAGCCTAAGAGAGGGAAAGCAGATACATAGATATGTATGTACATATGTATATCTTTTCGAATAAATACGACCGATAGCATTGGAGAGGGTATATTCTTTGTTTATTCTATTTTCCAGATTCGACTGCCTGTACCTGTGAATTACTCGAACGTGCCGAAGAAGCCGTGCTCTCTGGCAGCAAATACTAGATTTGGCTAGTTTAAGCTAAATTTTCTGTGTATTCTATTTTATCTCCTGCTGTTACCTACATATAGAAAAGATTGTGGAAATGCAAAATAGATAAAAATACTTTTCTATTATAGATTGCATATTTGATCAAATTTGGTTGTGCTAAATACATTTAAATATGAAATTGTTGCAATAATTGCAAATAGATCTTGTAGAATGTAATCAGTTACAATGAAACTCCGAGAAAAACGTATTCAACTGCTCTTTAATACTTGGTTTCAGAATGCATGCCTTGACATGGAGTTATATAGATCCACCTCGTAAGCGAAAATGAGTTAAACCACCATTTTCATAAACCTGTAGCGTATACGTGAGAATCTGCACGAACATTTGACTGCCAAAAAGTTGTGCTCAAAAATACTAAGCAAATAACAGTTCTTTCAAAACAAAAAGATTTGTGGTAACTTTATCAAAATACGTCAGTACTGGTTAGGTTGTTACTTTCTGGTGGACAAATCAAATGACTATCAGTACTAATTACTGTCCAACAATTCAGAATAAATCAAGTTGAGTTATGTAAAGAAACGAAACTACATCGTAAACCGTAATAACTGTTTCACCCTGACACTCTTTAATAGTATCTGATAATTCCTATTTTATTGTTTAACCCATCCCTCCCATGCCTTGAATTAATAAAGGGTTTCATATTAGTTATTGTTTTTTTCTGATTCATGGTTCTACTATTATCTACATTACATACAGTGGTGGCCAAAAATCATACACGATCATCTCGGCATTTCTAAGGTCAGCGCAAGATGGGTGCCGAGAATGCTCACGCCGCCGCAAAACCAACAGCGCGTAGAGTGTTCGCGTGCATTTTTTGGACCTCTGTAATTTTTTTTTTTTTTTTAATATGTGGTGGGTGCTTAGTTGCAGTGACTCCGTAAACTGTATCGCTTGTCTGGCTATCACTGCAACTCTCGCGGTGTAGTTTTTGTGTGTGTATGTTGTGTTCAATGGCTTTGTGACAGCATCATATCGCC
The DNA here is from genome assembly GCA_023690525.1 of Holotrichia oblita. Lineage (NCBI taxonomy): Eukaryota > Metazoa > Arthropoda > Insecta > Coleoptera > Scarabaeidae > Holotrichia > Holotrichia oblita. The sequence goes on along the minus strand of CM043017.1, from coordinate 137,468,421 downwards.
TTTTATGATGCCGCGCTGTTAATCACTTTGCTCCCAACAGCGAATGGCAAGTCGATCCGGGATTAAACTCCCTGAAAAAATGTCACCGTCCCTCCAGAGAATTGAACCCCGGCACCTATCGTCCTCTCACAACAATAGTCAGCCGCCTAACCACTGCGGCCATCGACCCGTTAATGAAGACAAAGATGGTGTATTGAGTCGAATTGTTACTGGAGACGAAACTTGGGTTCATCATTATGAACCTGAGTCCAAACAAGACTCCATGCAGTGGCATAAAAAGGGCACAGCACCTCCCAAGAAATTTAAAGTGTCACGATCAGCTGGGAAACTCATGGCAACGGTATTTTGGGACTCGGAAGGAATATTGTTGATTGATTATAAAGATAAAGGTGTTTCTATAACCGGAGAACATTACGCTTCAATATTATAGCGACTAAAAGAAGCCATTAAAGAGAAAAGACGGGGAAAATTGACGAAAGGCGTGCTGCTTTTGCACGACAACGCGCCCGTCCACAAGAGCCGCGTTGCGTTAGCTGCCCTGCATAAGGTGGGCTTCGAAATTGTGAATCACCCACCCTACAGCCCAGACCTGGCCCCGAGTGATTATTACCTGTTTCCGAAAATGAAAAAAGAGCTGCGAGGTAAAAAATTTACTGCCGTCGATGAAGTCAAGGAGACAGTTTCGGCGTATTTTGCAGATAAAGAGAAATCATTTTTTATGAGGGTATAAATAAATTAATTGAAAGATGTGAAAAATATATCCGTCTTGCAGGTGAATATATTGAAAAAGAAAAATAATTTAGTTTTTTTATTTCCACCCCTTATCCCCCATTCCGCGAATATAAAAACGCTCCCTCGTAGCTTTAATGTGTACATTCAAGATACATGATTTTTATTCACGAAACTTACAAGTCTATAAATTCTCTTTAAAATACATGTGCACAGCAGGTGTTTGTCAATCTCCGATGTCTCGGAACAAAACAAACGGTTACAGTTCGCCGAATCAGCATGGACAGATAATTAAGAACGATGTGGATATCAAATAGTTGAGAACATATTATATAGTATATAAGTACCTATATATAATATTTCCAATTATTTTAATTTGGAATAAACAAGAAAAAGCAAAAGTTGCGATCCTACCATGAGAAAATGTATTCTTAAGTTATATGACAGAAAATGGTCATATAAAAAAATAGCAGAGGATTTGCAATGTTCAAAAACAACGGTATTTCATGCTGTCAACCACTATAAAGGTATACTCGTATAATAATAAATATAAAAAGCAACCAGAAACTCAACTGCTAAGACTGACGCAAAAATTGTACGCTTAGCAAAAAAAAAGTAGTTTGGGGTTGCATGTCCTGGCACGGAGTTGGTCCAATTTACAGAATCCAAGGCATTATGGACCAGCACATATATGAATATTTTAGAAACCGTGATGCTGCTTTATGCGGAGAAGAATTTGCCGGTTGTTTGGAAATTCCAACACGACAATGATCCAAAGCATACCGCGCGTACAGTAAAAAATTGGCTACATCAAAATGCAATCACAGTTCTGACCTTCTGGCCCTTGCGCAGTCCGGACCTGAACCCTATTGAAAACTTATGAAACGATGTCAAAAGGATTGTGCGACAAAAAGACAAAAGAGATTTAGGTAGTCTGTTTGAACAAGTAGTGGCAGAGGATTCCTCAAGAACGTTGTGCCCGTCTCGTTGAATCTATGGGTAGCAGATGTGCCGAAGTTTTGCAAAATAAAGAGTTTCCCACAAAATATTAACAATTATAGCAGGTGAACAGTGACTGTTTTTAGGGTATATGATATAGTTTTTAAATACACTATTCCTTGTTCTTAATTAAATGTACAGCATGAATTACTCTGTTTCACCAGTAAATATGAAAAAAATCCCAACAATCTAGCGTTCTTAATTAATTATGTGGCCACCACTGTATATAATTAGTATAGTACGACCAAGTGAATCTGACCCCCGTAAAGTATGTGAACTAATTTGCCAAATCATTGTTTTATTTGACATGATAAGCCTAATTTAAATACTGGCGCGCTCGATTTTTGTTTAGGAATGTACACAACAAATCGACGATGCTGTTTGAGGGGTCACGTTTTGTTGATTGGACTCTTAGCTATACTAGCTAAGCTCCTATCCGTTTTTGCCATATGACCATAGCAATTGCGTTGCAAATGATAAAGATTACTGCAAAATGAGTTTCTTTTTCGGGGCTTTTATATTTCTTTTAAAAATCCTGAGAAGAAAATAGCAGCAAGCACCAAGCAGCAAATAAAATGATCGAATAAAAGGTAGCGACAATAATTTGTCAGTTGTCAAAACTGAGTAAGTCGATTATCTTGTAATTGTGAACGACTAGAAATGAGACGATTAATTTGACATCTGATAAATAGAAACATAAGTTCTGCTATAACTGATCTTCTGTTCAAAACCCATAAACAGCAAAGCAAAATAGCAAATAAGATACAACACAAAAGCTTTAGTATAATCTTTATTTTATTACTTAAAGTATACTTCTCTACATTTCCCACTTTTCCAACCAAAATAAAAGTACTTTTAGCTGTACACGCAATAGATGTGTACGTCCACCATGCATAATCGCACCCCACTGATGGTGGATATGGCATAGTTGGATGCACTGCTCGACTTAACGCTCACCACGTGTCCGATACCAAGCAAAATTCGCGCATTACTGACGCTCAATTCGAATTTGCATTCGTCGGAAAAAAAATGTGCCTCCACTAAGCAACTCGCTAATGTCTTACCCCGACCCACTGGTGCCGTATACTCCATAGTATACTCGCAGATGAAGGCGCGTACGTCCTTACTCATTCTTTTCTCGCCATTTCCGTTGCACTGCCAACAATGACCGCTCGAGACGACGTGCAATTTCTCACGGAAGGATACACCTGTCATGTGCATACTCACAATCATTCCTCGCTCTAACTCACTCAGGTAACGTTGTTAAAATATCTATATAGCGATATTAATATATTATATTCATATTAGAAAAATTGACAAATGTTCGATTGAAGATTTCTACTTTTAACATGAATAGTTTTGTTCAAATTGAAATTAAGTTTTCAAACGTCTTATATGTATGTATGTAGTGGCAATATTAAAACTGAAAGAAATTAATTTTCAACGAAAAATAGAATGCAGTTTTAAAGTCGATAGGATAAGCGGAACTGAATTGAATCAAATTTTAAATTAAATTTGTTTAAGTTGATAAAACAAAGTTCATTCTATATCCTTAGTGTAATCGACGGGGACATATCTTATTCCAAAGCTTTGAAATCTCATGCTAGAATATAACTATACTGGATTATAAAAATTATTATGTATGATGTTAATCCTGTCCACTCCGCGAATATGAAAATGAGGCCTTGTTCGTACATTGTGAAATACTAGAAACATATACAACAAACAAACGAACTCGCTATTAGAATAAATTATCATTATTGATTTAATATAATAAAACTCTGTGACTCATTCTCATATGTAGTAGAGCAGAGTTCTGGTTATAACACGTTCCCTTGCAATAATATATAGTACACAATTTTCGTATAAACGAAAACGTTTAGATGTCAAAAATAAATGCATTACGTCGATCGTAAACAGTAAGATACGAAACGAAACAGCAGAAATTTAAATTCCAATAATACTGCATAGTATATTGCGCAATAAAATCTTTCGCATGTTTATTTTGTTTTATTTATAAAGCGAACTTAGCATTTTAGGGGATAGAAGTTCTGCATTCGATCGAGTTCCCACATTCATTGTCTATTTATAAAGGCCAGTTTTCTCACGAGAATGAAAAGCGAATTTGGCAAGTCTGCCGACCTCCTTCGAATACACAGTCTAGCGCTTTCCAAAAACTTCGCTTTCCTTGATCCACCAATGAGTTAAAAGTACAATACTACGTAGTCGTCTAGTAAAGACAGGTCGAAGTTTCGCGGAAATTTAAATTTACTTGGAATGTATCATGAATTATATGACGATAAATTCGTATGGGTTTACAAAAATTTATTTCGATCTGCTTACGTTTGTTTTTTGCTACAACAGATATAATTTATAGTGACATATTTTTCACTTTTATCGCTTGTGTAATATTGAAAAACACTTCATGGTATTAAAACAGCAAAAACGTAAAAGTATTCAAATGATATATTACCAGAGGAGTTCACTTGCGTCCTACAAACTTGGATATGCCGTAAATAATAGCAAACCTTCAAGATTATGGCCACATCCAAGGATCTGTATAGTACACATTCTTAATATCAATACTTGTTTTAATCGTTTGCACTTTGTAGCAGATTGCGTTTTATGGACTGCAGTTTCAATTTCGTAAATTGCTGAAGTGTAATACCTTCTCTCGAATTCATGTTTATTGCAAGGTACACATATGTAGTGTAGGTAGACTGCAGGGTTTCGGTCGATTATTTCCACATCCTAATATATTCTGAACATTGTGTAGAAACAGTTCTCTTCACAATTACTTCTAAACTTTTTTTTGTAAGTAAAGAGTATTATTAATGAATTTATGCAAATTGCCAAACTTCACTCAGATTTTAATAGGTGATGAGTAAATATGTGATTTCCTATGGAATTCAGATATATCATGGATTATGAAATAAAAAGACATTTAATAATGAGAAACTGACACTTTTACAATTTAATACATCAAAAAATATATAAATACTGAGTAATGTCAATCGAAATTTCTCTAAAATTTTCGGAAACCTAAATCGTGAAATATATCTTGAACAAGTGTTTCATAATCCTTCAATACATGAATTCCCAGAAAATTTTTCATTATACTTTCGACAGCAATTTCGATTTTATTTTCAATGGCGGTCACAATAATTTTAGTGTTAATCCCAAACCAATTTTCTAATTTGAGAATCGATGAAGATACCTGCGTTTATTTTGCGTCAGATAATCATGGAAATATTTTACTTGGTTATATCTAAATTGTGAAAAATCTGTATGTCATAGAAACAAACGAACTTTGATTTAGTAATCAGTAAACATCTACGAGGACGACCTGAAATGTTTCCGGAATCGACAAGAAAAGCACGGTATCGATGTGGCTTTTTATTTTTATTTTTCGATATAGTCTCCTCACTTTTTCAAACGGTGGTCCAGTCTCTTCTGTAGCGGTGATGACCTCCCTATTTCAGGCAAATCTCTTTCTCGCCAGCGATCTTTTCAGGTTTGGGAATAGGAAAAAGTCGCTGGGTCTATGTCCGGTGAATATGGAGGATTAGGGAGTAATTCGTCCGCTGCAAACAACGCTATTTCTCCTTCAATACTGCTTCAAATCGTGTCAATAAATCGCTATAGTATTGCCCCGTGGTCGTCCTTTCCTTCTGCAGATAGGCGATGAGGATCACACCTTGGCAGTCCCAAACAATGGTCGCCATGACCTTTCCGGCCGATGGAACGGTCTTTGCTTTCTTCGGAGTTGTTTCCCCCGGAAAATTTCACTGCTGCGACTGTTCCTTGGTCTCCGGTATGTAGTGGATCCAAGTCTCATCCACGGTCACGAAACGCATGAAGAAATTCCTTGGATTGCGTTGAATTCTGGCCAAACACTCTTCCGAAACGGTCACCCGATTTCGTTTTTGCTCCGGTGTGAGCAAACGCGGTACTCATAGTTGACATACATCTAAAATATTTTCAGAGCGCTGCCACTTCCGGTGATAGTTTATAAGGAACATCCTATACATTGTAAGATTTTTGGATTACAAGAAAAATATTGAATATCTTTTATTAAAATATCGTCACACTGATCTCTTTCGTTGTTACCGAGATAAAAATTATTTTTTTTTAATTTCATACCCAATTAACTTTTAATAACAACACACTCAATAGAACTGTATAATTAGTTGCTACGAAATACATACGCAATTTCTTTCTTCTAACTGAAGATTCCTGACCCCGACGCGACGTTCGGTTATTACTTTTTTTTAGTCCGTCATCACTGGTGTTGTGTCCAAATATATATTCATAATCTGAGCTTGACGTACACAATACCTATACCTGACCATTCGGACTTTAATAAACGAATGACGTCAACTGCATTAGCACTAGCTTGTGAAGTGGTGCAACTTTTCTTAATAAAAATTTCTTTATCAGAATTCTTTGTTTTCTAATTTTCCTTTTTAGTTCTACCTCAAATTTTAACGACTTCTTTGTTTTTCAGGTTTTCTTTCTTTTTTCTATTTAACTGTTTTTGTAACCCATTTCGAAAAATAGCAATGTTGTTAAGTGTTCCTTTTTTCTTTTCTTTCTAAAATCTTGAGCCAAGGACATAGCAATAATAGACAAACTTTCTTCAAAAATAATTTAATAAACATCTTTAATAATTGGATATAATACATTTAAACATTGCAATCTTAAAATTATTTAACTAATATATCTATTTTGTGACCTTTATGTACTTATCTTTCAATTCCTGAAATATTTCCACTTGTAGGTCAATAAAACAACAATTAATTAAGTACTAATTTATTCCAAAACATTTGGAGAGATGTTTCTCATATGTGATATGTATCATATACAATCAGTTATTTGTGTTTTTCAAAACCTTGTCTTATCCGGTGTTTAGGAGGTCTCTCTGGAAGTGTCTGTTTTCTGGCCAATGTAGTGGTCAACCATTCGTTCATTATTGATGCTGCGGCCAATCATCTTCTTGTATCTTATTAAATATGTAAGCACCTCACGGAACATTAGTTTTAGTTTATATTATTATATATATTATAATTTAAGTTTTACCTTTATAAACATTCAAGGTCTGAGTGGAAGAGCAGTTTCACTGAACTCCACCTTGCGATTTCCTGTTACCTTATTATTTTCTTTCTTTCTTTTTCTTTTTTGTGTCTGCTATTGTTTTGTTTGGTAAATTGGAAATAAAGGCGTTTATTATTATTATTATTATTATTATATAATATTATGTTTTCGTTAATAAGACTTCTTCATTTAATTAATTGTTGTTTTATTGACCTACAAGTGGAAATATTTCAGGAATTGAAAGTAAATTATTTAACTTAAACGTATAAATGCGCATTTGACAATGGCATAGTTGTCGTTAGTACATTTTTAAATTAAGGCCAGCACGGTGTAGTCCAACCACTTACTACTCCATTGTGTAATGTAAAGTTAAGATCCTGGGTGATCATAAAACTCAGGGTTTGAGCCTGACTAATTATATTATCGTGTATTAAGGTATCTACATTAATTTTGTATAATTGTGATAAAGTATTTTACAAGTAGCCACATATGATACGAAGAGGAGGTATCTGATAACCTTTCTGGCAATTGATTAGACTGTGACATTTCAATATTCAAATCTCTGGAAATAAATATCGTACTTCCTGTTAAAAATAATTCATCTAAAACGTGGTCTAATCTTTAGAAAAATATGTGTAAATTTTCCGAGAAAATTTTGTACAATAATAAAATCAGCAGCTCCTGTGAACCGCACAGAATTCCACATCCTTTTCGCAATACCGTCCAAACAAAACGCGATTAAACGTTTATTTTTATCCGTTTATATAATGAAAAGACTAGCTTCAATATTTTATTTTCAATATACAAAATAGTCATGTGTCAACAACGGAATTGGGACAGCTTCATAACATTTCACAAAAATCTTCCTATAAAATCCCCGAAGGGTGGAACAGATTGTACTCAACGTCCTGAACGATTGTACCGCAGAGTTTACTGTCCTATCTCTTATAATAGCCGAGATATCGCGAAAACCCTAAGATTTGGACCTCATTTTTCATGAAAATCCAAAATTTGCTAGCCGGGCATTTGCCGAATTTTTCATCTCTGAAGGGTGGAACAGATTGTACTCAACGTCCTGTACGTTGTACCGCAGAGTTTACTGTCCTATCTCTTATAATAGCCGAGATATCGCGAGAAAACCAAGATTTGGACCTCATTTTTCATGAAAATCCAAAGTTTGCTAGCCGGGCATTTGTCGAATTTTTTTATCTCCGAAGGGTGGAACAGATTGTACTCGACGTCCTGAACGTTGTACCGCAGAGTTTACTGTCCTATCTCTTATAATAGCCGAGATATCGCGAAAAACCCAAGATTTGGACCTCATTGTTCATGAAAATCCAAAGTTTGCTAGCCGGGCATTTGTCGAATTTTTTATCTTCGAAGGGTGGAACAGATTGTACTCGACGTCCTGAACGTTGTACCGCAGAGTTTACTGTCCTATCTCTTATAATAGCCGAGATATCGCGAAAAACCCAAGATTTGGACCTCATTTTTCATGAAAATCCAAAGTTTGCTAGTCGGGCATTTGTCGATTTTTTTTATCGCCGAGGGGTGGAACAGATTGTACTCATCGTCCTGAGCGTTGTTTAGACATAAAATCCTGATTAAATAGAAGAAGTCCATACGCAGCAACCACAAAAAGTAAATGTGTGGAGTAGCATATTCGGAAATCAAATAGTAGGCCCTTTTTTCATAATAGAAAATTTAGATGGTAATAGCTGTTTAAAGTTATTGCGAAACGATATCGTACCAGCAAAGACAGCAAATCCAAATAGGCTAAACAGGATGAGTTTCCTGCACGTTGAAATGAATAGCCAGCCCGATCCCCAGACTTATCACCACTTAATTTATTTTTGTACGGTTCATTAAGATATTCTGTTGATAGATTACATAACTTTCAAGTAATAAACGAAGTAGGTACAATTTCAACATTTATTATAGTCTGTAAATATTTTAACATTTCTCAAGATAGTTTTTTATTCTCTTTACGAAATTGAAAAATATACAGAGTGTTTCATTTAACAATATATAGCAGGAAGCATTTCCGGTTAAACCGGAAATAGAAAATAAATATGAATATCATGAATAAATTAGAAATCTTCTCAAACAGTCCTTCCTTCACAACTACCATATGACCATATATATATTGTTATGTGATATTTAAACTTATTGTAACTTATTGTTCACGTTAATTGTTAAAAAAAAATCTTAGAACAGCGATAGAGGGAGTGGAAAAAGAAAAACACAAATATAATAATAGTAATTTTTTATTTGAGAGAAAAATTCAAAATTTAATGTAACATACTCATACAAACACATACATGACACAACACGACCCGATTATGCATCAATTTCTAAATTAAAAATACATCGTACAATAAATTAGAAAATCTAGTGGGGAATGACGTAACGGCAGTTTTGGTAGTTCGGGGCAGCAGCAGGTGGATGTAAACAGATTTGTTTTGACAGAAAGAAATCAGTCAACAAAAATTTTAATTTAAAGAACACAAAAGTAATTAACAAACAATTAGATATTTATGCAATAACACGACAAGTGATAAGTGGGTGTCAGAGTATAAAAAGAAGAAAGCACAGAGAAAAATTTATCAGGACGAGCGAACTTAAAGGGAAAATTGAAGAGGATTAACTAAAGAAGAATAACTAAATAAAACACACACATATAATTAGCAAGGTAAGAAAGAGGGTGGGATAATTTTAAGACTTTTGTACAATTTTATTATTATATTTGTGTTAATAATTTCAATCTTTCATTTCTGTCGTTTGTGACAGAACAATATATATACATATATAACATTATTTAGACAAGAATTTGGCGAGGTTACTGTTTGAACTTGATATATAATATATCACGTCTATATACATATGTATAAGTTTGCTGTTTTAATTCGTGCGGGATAATAAATGTTGCAACAACGACACTCGACGAAATTCCCATAGGAACTTCATTTAAACTAAGAATCAAGTGTAGGTGACTGCAAATGTTTTAATCAAGATAATTAAAAATTCTACTAATATTTACTTGGATATTAACATTTCAGTATGCCTATTTACTCTTGTTCTAATAATATCGTAACTAAAACGAAATTTGTAAAATCTTCGAGAACACTATTAAATGTCATTATAACTCAACAACAAAGCTTTTGAAGTCAAAATTAGATTATATAATGTTAGACTATCATAATTTAGGAAGTGATATATTTATAGTAACGGAAAATACGCGTTTTGTAGGAAATACGGTAAATATCTGTCAATATTGTTGATGTAGTAAAAGAAACAATTTACAGAACCTTAAAATGATTAGTAGGTATCTAGACGATTCTTTCAACAGTGTAGACTATTCTACATACCCAAGTTTTGCGAAAATGTGGGGATAATGAGAAATAATCAATTCAAACGCAGATGTACAACATTACCGAGATATTCTAGAAATACATACAGTTTTAAATTTACTAGAATCGTATCAATGTCCAGGTTAAAAATATATTGTAATGTGAATACTAATTTTTATAAAGAAATTGAATGTGTTAACTTTCTTCTTTAACTGACATATTGGTACTTTCATTAAACACAAGTTAACTACGCTAAGATAATGGTTTCTAACATTTAATTTTCTCAATAAACGCCTTGAGATAAAGGCTAACGTTAATTTCTAATTTGACCTTAACTATTGGCCTAGATTCTCCCGCAAATGCGAATAAATATAGAGTATCAGAGTTGTGACACATTTGTCATCGTTCATTCGTTGATGGTTTCTCTTGGCAGCAGGTAATGTGTGTCAAGATGTTGCACAGATGAAAAGATAATTCACCTACACTTTTGCATACTTTCTTACGTTTATCCTAAAAATAATATCCATCATTATTTTGTGTGGTTGGAATAAAGTAAATTTTTTGACGGTAGGTACATACATTGAAAATATTTAAGATAAAACGTAGAAAATGAGATTAATAAGAATGATAGAAGTTATTAAAAATTATGTCAGTTCAGAGAATTTCTGTACTAACTGTAAGCTGTAAGTTACTGAAACATAGAGTTTTTGTGAAGAGCCGTCATGATGACATATAACTGGATCTGTTGCAAAACATCTTGAATATGTTTCTCTCTCATCTAAAAATTAGACATTCGTACAATGCCTGAAGAAAAACAAAAAACAAGATTTCGCCGCATTTTCAATAAGCGTTGTAGCATCCTAAACGATGAGATGTTGTTACTAATTCATAAGGCAGGATTTTCATATCTCGATTTGACGAAATACAAAGATATATGAGATAACAGGACTCGAGTAAGTCGTTTAGAAATCTCTAACTTAGCACCAACTTGATGATTTGAGAGGCAGATGGCGATTCGTTCGGTATAAAAGTATGCCCAATAAGTCTATAGGTAGTAACATAAAATGTTACTGTTTGATCCATATTTTCATTTGAAAATGTTGAAGGGATATTTCTGTCAATAATTATTGAGGGCGATTTTGCTTTAAATTGTTTACCCCCTGTATATACAAAAATATAACATTAGAAAGTATTGAAAACTGAATCTAAAAGTATCTAGAAAATCGAGATTAAAACTACATCTATGTATTTGGCAAATATTTACGAACGATAATGTATCTATAAGGGCAATCAATTTCGATTAGCATCTCGATGAGCATTCAATTTGCATTCAAGTTCAAAATTAAATCATCACAGCTCATTGCACTGTTTAGCCCTTAACTAGATTCAAATGGCCTATATTCATTCAAACATTTATAATCAATATCAGTCATTTACGAGTATAGCTACATTCAGATTATCCACTTAGTGCACGGGTTATAGGAATCTTCCACGTTACATATGATAGAGTAAATATGTATGTTAGATATATTATTTGCTTGAGACCTTTTTTCTACGATCTAAATATGTTTTATGGCATATAAACATGTTTACAGGTTGTACAAATTCTTCGCAACAATAAACAACCCTCGATTTTTAAATGAAACATATTATATAAGCTATAATAATCTGATTCATCAGTTTATTTTAAATTAAAAGCAATATTATATGAATGAACTCTATTCATTTCACCTATCCTCTTCTTAGTTATTGTCACTTTTCTTAATTTTGGCATATACATATTATAATACCTCCCAAAGTAATGCCAATGCTTTATTAGTAAATAGCATTACTAATATGGAATTTTAAATTCGGTTTGAAAAATAGAATGATAGCTATACACATACAGATATTCGTTTTAAATCAGGAGAATGTCGGGGCTTACTACATCGCAGCTATTATATTTAGACAGACATCTTCCAGTAATTCAGACAGAGTATTATTTAAAAAATCTAAATAATTCTGTTCATTTAAGGGAGGTGGTAAAAACACAGGTCCAATAATAAACAAGACGTAACCCACAAAATCAGTATTTTGGATATGTTGCTGCAGTAGCCACAGCTAATCGCGCGGGATAATCTGCAGGTAAAAGACTATGGAGTCTGCGATAATGATATGGATGTAGCTGATTTTCACGAAACGTTCTCTAGATAAGAGAATTTGAAAAGTTGAATTGTCGTGCAAGTTGTCGTGTGCTCAGTGTTGGATCGTTTTCAATGGCTTCAAGAATGTCATCCAATGTCTGTTCTTCTGCCAGGGCCTTCTAATCAAGGAGGTTGTAGACGTCCGATATCTCGTTGGCGTTGAACCACACGAACAGACGTTGTACTTGCGGGCAAATGTAGATAGGCACCGCTCTGTTCACACTCGCTGTAAATTAAAAGCATATGCACTTTAATTCATTGTTATTGTAAGCCAAAAAATTGAAAGAAGACAACAACAAATACGACCTCCAAAGCTTAAATCCAAGTTAAAATAATCCATGCCCTACGAATGAGACAACCAATGACAGACCAACACGATAATGTAGTATTTTTTTACGAAGGTCGGGGTCACTAGGTTAGGTTAGGTTATGAGTGGGGTGGCATGCGGGCCTGTTTCACCGCGACCTTTACAGGTCTATTGTGATCCCCTTTACCTTAAAGAACGCTCTCTAGTTTCGCCTTCTTAATCAGACTTATCATTTTTGAGAGCGGCTCTTTTGTGTAGCCGTTGGCTGTGGGGTTCTCTACCCCCATTACTAGAAACCTTGTCCTCGCTAGGCCGTCACAGTGGCACAAAACATGAACTGGGGTTTCTTCTTCCTCTTGACAGAATCTGCAGAGAGCATTTTCTGCCAGGCCTATATTAAACATATGCCTATTCAGTCTGCAATGACCAGTCATCAGACTTACTATCATTTTGACAGTCTTCCTGTCTTTACTCAGTAGGTCTTCAGTAAACTTAGGCCTCTGTTCCCTTAGGAACTCCTTAGTCTGTCTTTGTCCTGGTGATCTTTCCGACCATTCCTTGGACTTGTTTTGTGATCATTCGTAGATGGATCTCTTGATTTGAGATTTGGTAATGCCGAAGGAAGGGGCCGCTCCTATGAAAGGCCTTGACGAACCTCGTCTGGCCAGCTCATCTGCCGCCTCGTTTCCCTTCACTCCCGTGTGGCTGGGGACCCAGGTCGGGGTCACTAATTAATCCCTTCGCAAGCGTATTTACAGAATGGGTCGGAATGTTAATGTAAACACTGATCTGACTGCATCGTTCAATTCTTCGGCAATTGAACACCGAGATACGTCAACAAATTTGTTTTGTTTCCGAAAACATTTTCTCGTAATTTCAATTCTTTTTCTCGCTTATTTGACAACTTTGAACTATCCATTTTTTTGTTAAAACATTTTAGATTGTACACTACCTGCTCTCAAAATTACTAACCAACTTGTGAGAACAGAGTGTATTTAAAAATGACAAATGGAATACTGAGTATCTGTTAACAGATACGTTTGTTTTTTATATAATTGAAATATAAAGAATATCATTTTTTAATGGAATGATTACTTTGTTAAACTAAGATTATTTAATTCTTTAAAGTTTCCTATGATACATTGGTATGCTTAAAACGAATATAACTATGAGATTGTCAGCATTTGCTCAAATTTAAGAACAAATATCAAATTTAGCCAGGACTGTCTTTGGTAGATGTAATCTATTGCCAAAAAGTATTTTATGAAACCAAAGATATAATGCAATATGTTATGCAATTTGTGCTAAGTCTAATTATATATATTACAAGACAGTACACCGAACAAACTAACGATTATAAGAAGAATTCTGAGCACTTTGCGGAGATACCTCAATAGCAGTGACATGTATCTCTTTATTAACATGCCTACCAGTAAACTAAACTTTAGAGGTCAGACAATTGATACCAGAAAAACTACGGGAAAACCTGATAGAACTTGCAAGACTTTAGCCTCAATTTACCTCTTGTAGAACGTAGCGTTAAAAAAAAATTGATGACCAATTTATTGAGGACAGCAGCCTGTGTTAGTTGATGAATCAAAACAAGAGACTCGTTTTTTATACATTAAGCTTTCGAATTTATTTTAAATTCATCCTCAGAAGGCAATTCTACAGTAGCAAAATAGACATACACATTATGCTTAAATTAAAAAAGAATTAATATAAAATGACTTACATAAGAGTGTTGTTGTTGCTTGCATCAACACTCTGTCTATTTTGCTATTGTAGAATTGCCTTCTGAGGATGAATTTAAAATAAATTCGAAAGCTTAAGGTATAAAAAACGAGTCTCTTGTTTTGATTCATCAACCACCACAGGCTGCTGTCCCCAATAAATTGGTCATCAATTTTTTAACGTTACGCTAACGTTGTAACAGCCGTTACTTCCCTTCCATTCTTGTAGAACAATAACTTCTACGAAAAGTGTGTGGGGCAGCAATAGAATCGGCATTGTCACCAGGCATGTTCATGGAAACTTTCGAACAAAATGCCAAAATGAAAATCCACAAACCAAACTGTTGGTACAGATATGTGGACGACACCTTCATCATATGACCGTATAGACAAAGAAAACATTAGATTATTTTCCGCAATATTTGAACAGACACCATATTCCAGATGCTGTACTATGATGTCGTTGATGATCTTAATTTTGGGGTAACATTTTCCAATATTAAAATATTCTTAAAAATGTAAATACTAACAAAGGAACACAGACAAACAAACACAGCCAATTTAAATGGGACTTTGTGGGTTTGTACACCGATCTAGTGTGACACCAACGGTAACTATCTTAGTGACCCAATCGCCCGTTAGGGAGGTGTCGGCCACCCTAAGCTCAACACTGCTCTCTGCTGTTTCACTTAATAATAATAATAAGTTTTATATACTACAACAAGGGACTTCAACCTTCTCTCAACAATGCTCTACGTCACTTTACTACCACAGCAATAAAATAACATATAATTTCAAAGAGCAATAACTTTTATTGGTTAAAAAGTTCAATCAATCAATGGGATTTTTTACATTGTTTAGTTTTGACGAGTATGTCGATATTTGGTTTTATCTTTGAAGTTGTAACTTGCAGACTAACCAGCTGCTCGTACACATATGTGCTCCCAAACAGAGACATCATTTTCTGGGCATATTTTCGGATTTCAGGAAACGATTGATGATCGACATATTTTGCATAAAAATCAAGAAGATCCTACTCTCTCTCTTTCTAGAATCTAGATTATATGTATGTATTCTATGTATCCTGTTTATTACCACCACCATATAGAGTCTAGATGGTGCAACCAATTGTTGAACAATTATAATTAAACAGTAAGGAATTTGAAAAAACCTTTTTAGTGTTTGATTGAGGGCCACATAAACTATGTTTTAAAAATATGTTATCTATGCATCTATCTATCGTAGGTGACGAACCAAACTTATATTTTCTTTTAATGAGACACACGGTATCCAAATACCACGATCTTTTATGCTGCTATCTGTCAAAAATTTCATATCACTGTAATTGGATTTAAAATCCATAGTTATGAAGACAGGAGCGATTAAGGTTGAAAAAAACGCTCTAATGTCGGTCGCTTTTTGCAGATATATGAAATGAAGACAAATGTATAAACTCTAAAGTTTCTGTGGTAACGTAGTGGAGGGTGGGGGTCCATCGTGTTGCAACCAAAATTACCAAAAACCAAAATTACTCTCTCACTACCAAATTTAGATTTTAGTAGTACATATTGACAACACATCCCCCAGAAAGTTTAAGTAAACTTTGCCACTTCACAGTTCTTCAAAAAAGAAAGGTTCTATAACAGGCAAACCAATAACTTCATCCCAGGCGTCTATCAATCATTTATTTTGATTATCAATTTGACGAATTCTGTGTGGTTTTTTTGTGGAATAATAGTGCATGTTATGCCGGTTAACAATTCCATTGTTTTTAAAAAATGCTTCATCAGAAAACAATATATTATTGGTAAAATTTTGATCAGTTCAAATCTTATTAAAATAAATTTGAGAATAGTTCTCTATTAACATATTCGCGATTGTAAAGCTACTAGTGTATGATACTTGTATTGTTTCTTAATCTTTTTAATGCTGCCCACTACTTAATTGGTTTGCTTCATTGTTACAAATTTTTAATTAATTTTTCCTTCTTGTTGAAGTTACTTTAAACTTCGAAATGCATCAAGCCGTGGCTTTCTTGTTCTGGTTATTAGAAAGCATATATGTACTCTACCTTCCGACAGCAGGAATTTTTTAAATTTGCCCAGTATAAACACCATATTAATCAGTTCCTTTATAATTAAAGTCATTCTATTGCAAAATTAATAGTCGATCAATTTTGAAAGATGTGAGATTTTTTATTCATTATTATCCCAGAAAATTGCGTCTGCAGGAAATTTGTTCAAAAACTGTTAGTAAAAAGGATATGTATGGTATTGTTGCAAAGCTGATCAAGTTGTCTTTAAAACATGAAAATAATATACAGAATGGTCCGTTGAACAAGACCTGAAGTCCGAAATGAATTTACAAAACTTTCTACAAGCATATATCGTCCTGGGGCACTGCCATCTGTAGATGGGGTTCTAGGTACTCTTATGCAATTTCAATGAAGCAGGAGTATCTATATTTAAAGAAATAATATTCCTCCAGTACGCATAACTCTTATTTAAAATGCACGGGTTGTTCAAGCGTACCTACAAAGAATATCTTCCTCAATATTTTCAAAATCAAACCTATTATTAGTATTAATATGAAATTTAACAAAAGACATTAAACAATTTCCAATCTACGTTAGCTAGGACTATACAATTCATTCACGTCATCATCTCCCAGTACTTAAAGGAAGCAATTTCAAGTAAAACACTTATTGTTATTTATTGACCTAATTTAAAGTCCAATCTGTTCTAATTACACACAATTGCTAGTTGCAATCACGTTAATGTAGTCTCAAGTACATGTTGTGATAAAACAAACAGATGATAATATCATAACACTAATAGAATCTTGGTTCATACACAGATTCGCAACTTCTCTGAAATGGTAAAATTTTACGAACGTCGTTTTCACTTCATTACTATTGCAATAATGGATGTTGACGTACAGAATTATCGTTGCACTTTACACATTTCTATGAAACTGGACAAAACTAACATCTTCGCTGTACTTAATTTACATACACAATTAGCATTATGTACGTACGTTAATTTAGCATTTTATCTCAATTAACAGTAGACAGAAAAAAATAAGCTGTATAAATGCTTCACACTTCGATTCCTAAATTGAATCAATTAAGTTAGTCATTCATTAGCAAGTTTGAAGTAAAATATCTAAGCGTATATGTCAAAAGTTTTTATTGACGGCAATTAAGTGTATTTATTCGATCACTTATTACCTTTTATTTTGCTTTTTTCAAATTAGATATTTTTGGTAAATGAAGTAGAAACATCAAAGATTGGAAAAATAAATTACTAGAAAGAATTTAAACAAAACATTTTTGTCCAAAGATAGGGTGAGGTGGGCCGTGTTTAAGCGACAAAGCTCACTGAACTGTTAAGAATTTTTGCGAACCTTCTCATGTGTAAAATTGGAAGCTATCAGTAATGCTATCAGATTACGTAGTACATATACCTATACACATTTATTGAGATTGCGTGAGAGTTATGTTTTACAACAACTGAGCTTGTACACATACATATGTAAGTAAATACATAAGTACATATACCTACATAGGTAAGCACGTATCTCTCATTCATTTCGATATTTTAAACAAGCTACTCAATTACGAATATTACATAATTGAGTAACTGATTTGTACAAAAAAATTATCTAGCTGTAACTTTTATACACAGAAACGAAATCTTCCTGTCTTAAATTTAAAAAAGAATGAAGACGAATGTAATTATGATGGAAATAACATAACTTTTTGGTTTGTTTTGATTGTTGTATTTTTTTACTACATTTTAATAGCTATTTATGTAACAAGTACCATCTTTGGCAATTTAAATGCGATTTTTTTCTCGGGGAATGTTGATTTTGTAAATAAAGACTTTGCTTTAAAGTGAATTTAATTACTCTAAAGAAGTTCATCAATCTCTTTTAGAAAAATTAAATTTGCTTCAAAGTATAGCCTTTATTTAGTAAATGGAAATTCCTCACTGAAAAATTCGCATTTAATTTGCCAAAGATGGTACATAAAGTACTACTCTCTTGGCCGAGTCGAATTTATGGGCTGAGCGAGCTTGCGAACAAGGCTATAATAAAGACAAGGCCAAGAAAGTCAATTTATCTATTACGAGTTATTGCATGTTCGACTGCCCTATTTTATACAATAAATAATTAAAATGATTAGTATCTGACAGATCGTAAGGTAATGATTAGCAGCTGGGTATGTTGACAGTATTTTGTTATTTGTACAAACGTCAAATGACTTATTAAAAATGTCAGTATATCGCAAAATGAATGCAGAACAACAAGTTATAAAAAAATTATCAGAAATGCTATAGACTTACTTTTACCTAATAAATCTAAGTTTCAGTACGAAACTATTTATGCGGTACATCAAATAATATAGCAAAGATTTGAGCAGGTTTCGACATTTATTTGACACTGACATAAGAGTTCATTTTTCAGTTTTTAAGTACTATACTCTATTTTTTAAATCGGAAGAGTGGCGTAACTCGAAGAGTAAACAATCATTTACAAAATGTAGCGCGAAATTCAAATTGTACTACTGATTTCATAATGATCTAGGACAATATGCATTTCCTATTGTAAATTACACTGAAGTCACTAATACAATTTTGCTTGCGTGAAGTTAGCCCTCCCTTTTTCGAATTTCGAAATTTTGAAAGTTGTTCCAGGTTGTTCTAGGTTTGTTCTAAATTGTTCCAGAATTTTCGAGAAAAATATTAAAAAATTGCGCAGCAAAATCGAAAAAACCGTTTTTTTGGTCAGCCCTCCCTTTTTCAAAATTCGAAATTTTGACACTTGTTCCAGGTTGTTCTAGTTGTTCTGAACATTGATCCAAAGTTTGAACTTTCTCACATTAGTAGTTTATGAAATAATTAATAAAAATGAAATTTCGCCAGCCCCCCCTTTTTCGAAATTCAAACTTTTGAGAGTTGTTCCAGTTTGTTCTAGTTGTTCTGAACATTGTTCCAAAATTTGAGCCTTCTGTCATGTGTAGTTTATGAAATAATTGAGAATAACAAAATTTCAGTAACGCCCCTTTTTCGAATTTCGAAATTTTGAAAGTTGTTCCAGGTTGTTCTAGGTTTGTTCTACATTGTTCCAAGATTTTATCTTTCTATCATGTATACTTCGTGAAATAAATGAAAAAAACTAATTTTCAGGGGTGTGAAGTTAGCCCCCCCTTTTTCGAATTTCGAAATTTTGAAAGTTGTTCCAGGTTGTTCTAGGTTTGTTCTATATTGTTCCAAGATTTTACCATTCTATCATGTATACTTCGTGAAATAAATGAAAAAACTAATTTTCAGGGTGTGAAGTTAGCCCCCCCCTTTTTCGAATTTCGAAATTTTGAAAGTTGTTCCAGGTTGTTCTAGGTTTGTTCTACATTGTTCCAAGATTTTACCTTTCTATCATGTATACTTCGTGAAATAAATGATAAAAACTAATTTTCAGGGGTTGAAGTTAGCCCCGCTTTTTAGAATTTCGAAATTTTGTTGTTCCAGGTTTCTCTAGTTGTTCTGGACATAGTTTTAAAATTTTAGATTTATACCTTGTATAGTTCATGAAATAATTGAGAAATGCTCATTTTTGCTATCCATCCTCCCTCCGTTTTCTTAAAATCGAGCTTTTCATAGCTAGTCAGGTTGTTCTATGTAGCTTAGTTCTTTATAGTTGCCACTTCTGATGCATAGTTCACGAAATAATTGAGAAGAACGAAATTTAATGGGCTCTCCCCTTTTTTGAACGTCGAAGTTGTGAGAGATGTTTGGACATTGTTTCAACATTTTAGCCTTCTACTAAGCATAATTCGCGAAATAATTGGTAGAAATGGAATTATGTTGTCTCCCCATTTTTTTTTAACGCAACATATAAGAGTTGTTTCAGGTTGTTGTATTTATAAGTCATTTGTTTAATAAAGATAGTCAGAGAAATGATATGATGTATGGTAGGTATGTAACATGTATAGTACACTCGGTTTTTAAAGTAATGTCTAATATATACATACATACATATATATATATAGTAAGGGTATATAATATCTAATATAATTTTTAAAAGTATTTAATTTTCGATCGTACTTGTTTAATAATACTTATTTAAATTATTGGGAATGTCGGCCTGTCAGTTATTAAATATAAATTTGGTTTTATTTAATAACTGACAGGCCGACATTTCCAATAATTTAAATATTATTATATTATATAATATGTTTTATAGCTCAAAGCCATTTAAACAAAAAATTTCCAAAAATATGATTTTTCCCTATTTTGTTCAGAAGTTATTTTTATTTGCAATAATTTCATTTTATTTTATGTTCAAATTTATTTTTATATCATTTACGCTAACGTTTTTTGTATTAACAATATATCAGTTATTTGTCTTTACTATAAAAAAGATCCTTGTTGGAGCGGATTTCTTGTGAGATTTGTCCATCAATAAAGGTGTACTACTTAATAAAATTAGTATTATATTAATATTCAAATAAGTATGTTGTTATAATATAGAATACATTAAAAATTGTCTCCAATAAAGTCTGGAAGACTAGCAATAACTAAAAGCATACACCTCTGAAGTAATATTAGAAAAACTAACCCTCATACAGTATAAAAGTAGGGTTTATATTCTATATTCTACCGCTACTAGGTAAATACACACATCGAGATGTAAAATTATAATTATACACGAAAGTGTTATTGTTATGAATCCATCAGCAGGGGGAGACATTACTTTAAAAATTGAGTGTACGTAGTGTATACAGATGACAGGTCGGATACACCCCTGAAAATTAGTTTTTTTTCATTTATTTCACGAAGTATACATGATAGAAAGGTAAAATCTTGGAACAATGTAGAACAAACCTAGAACAACCTGGAACAACTTTCAAATTTTCGAAATTCGAAAAAGGGGGGCTAACTTCAACCCCTGAAAATTAGTTTTTATCATTTATTTCATGAAGTATACATGATAGAAAGGTAAAATCTTGGAACAATGTAGAACAAACCTAGAACAACCTGGAACAACTTTCAAAATTTCGAAATTCGAGAAAGGGGGGGCTAACTTCACACCCCTGAAAATTAGTTTTTTTCATTTATTTCACGAAGTATACATGATAGAAAGGTAAAATCTTGGAACAATGTAGAACAAACCTAGAACAACCTGGAACAACTTTCAAAATTTCGAAATTCGAAAAAGGGGGGGCTAACTTCACACCCCTGAAAATTAGTTTTTTTCATTTATTTCACGAAGTATACATGATAGAAAGATAAAATCTTGGAACAATGTAGAACAAACCTAGAACAACCTGGAACAACTTTCAAAATTTCGAAATTCGAAAAAGGGGCGTTACTGAAATTTTGTTATTCTCAATTATTTCATAAACTACACATGACAGAAGGCTCAAATTTTGGAACAATGTTCAAAACAACTAGAACAAACTGGAACAACTCTCAAAAGTTTGAATTTCGAAAAAGGGGGGGCTGGCGAAATTTCATTTTTATTAATTATTTCATAAACTACTAATGTGAGAAGGTTCAAACTTTGGAACAATGTTCAGAACAACTAGAACAACCTGGAACAAGTGTCAAAATTTCGAATTTTGAAAAAGGGGGGCTGACCAGAAAAACGGTTTTTTCGATTTTGCTGGGCAATTTTTTAATATTTTTCTCCAAAATTCTGGAACAATTTAGAACAAACCTAGAACAACCTGGAACAACTTTCAAAATTTCGAAATTCGAAAAAGGGGGGGCTAACTTCACGCAGGCTACAATTTTGACTTATCGCATTGACATTTTCAAATATTTGTCGAATAAAGTCACATTTACACTAAAAAAAACTACTTTATGTCAGTTTGACTGTCCCAGATCATTATGAAATCAAAGTTGCGTAATTTATTGAATAAAATGTCATTTATTTTATGCATTATGAACTTTTAAGATCAGGAATTTATTGCAAATAGGTAGTGTAATTACATAAATTGACGATTACCTGAAACGATCTCGTTCAAGGAAGTTTTTAATAAAACAAAATATAATTTCATGTATGCGCATGCGTTTATATACAAAAAAAAAATTAAAGACAACAATAAAAATTCCCATTTTATTACTTGTTTATAGAAAAAAACAAATGCTTTATGAACTGCTGGAATCAGTATCTGTTTCGCTGTCAACATCAGTACTTATAATAAATGGTTCGACAATGTTATCCATTAAGCAATCTAGTTTCCTCATCTGTTCTTCTTCTTTAATGACATGAGATATACATTTTCTCCATTTTTCTCCATCAACATTTGCTATTGCATTATATAATAATTGTTTAACTTAAATGTGGCTGCCACTTCGATTTTTATTTGAGCCCATATTAATTCGATAGGATTGAGCTGACAATGATGTGGTGGCAATCGTAGTGCAATCTTATTTCCATTTTTTGCCATTTCATCTACTACATAGTAATTAAAATTAGGCATATGTTGTTTAATAATGTGTAGTAGTTGGGGTCCGCAAAAGTCAAATTCAAAGGAAATATTCTTCGACGTAAGCCAATCTTGCATATCCTTTTTTTGAGGATGTATTTCGCACTTTTTCTATCTTCCGGCTGTGATATGGTGCATTGTCTAAGACACAAACTGAACCTTCAGGAAGTTTGTCCAAGATATCTCCGAACCACTGGTCAAAAACTGCGGCATTCATCTCTTCATTAGACCCGCCGTTTTCTTGCTTTCAAACATTAATAAGCCATCATCAACGAAGCCGTCGTCAGAGCCAATATGAGTAATGATGAGGCGTTTACTCTTTTCAGTAGGATTTCGGACACCAGTTATAATGCCTTCGATAAATGCTTATCTTGGCTTAGTACGCTCTTGTCAATCGAAACTACCTTCATTTAGCCACGTCTCATCTAGATAAAAAAAATTCTATTATCTTCTCTGTAGCGTTTAATACTTTGAAGATATTCACACCTCCAACGAATTATATTATCACGTTCAATAAGTATGCTGTTTCTATTACGCTTTAAAAATCTATAAATGGATAATATTGGAATAAAACTTTACTATAATAATACTTTACTATAATAATACAATATTTTTTACCAGAAATTAATTTTCTTCATAAATAAATATAGCGTAGATCGACCTAATTTAGGAATTGTCTATTTTCAATTGAAGAGGCTAAGTATTTATGATCATCTCCTTTTCAGCAAGAGACAAATGCCCAGTTTTTCGCTTTCGAGGTAGTGAACACGTATATGTGGTTCTGATAGTTCCATGTCAAATCGAAATGGTGACAGCATCTAAACAAACTTTTATTAGATGAAACGCGATTTGATTGGCTACTCCATGCGGCTACTCCTCGGAATTAAAAAAAAGGTATAGTACTTTAAAGTGGCACTTTAAGGACGATAAAGTAGCTCATGAAATAGGCAACTATGGTACAGTCGAATATAAATGTACTTTTGTTTTAAACATCTGTACAACAAACCCACTAAATCCTCACAGTACCTGCTTATCTTTTAAAATGTAGTCCCAACATTTTTTTATTACTTTTGTATCTAGGTTATACCATTCATACATTCAAAATCTTTAAGAGTAAAATCTTTCAGAACACATCAATTGTAGAATCTTCCTATGTTTATGGATTCGTGAATGACTTTGGAGCATTGTCTTGGAACTTGAACAGGTTAATGTTACCATTTCAAAAACACTTCCTTTCAAGACTACTTCATGAAACTATTCTTTAAATATTTGACCAGACATCCAAACAGTTTTAAAATTTCCGTAATGTACTGAGCAACTCAATTATTTAAATGGTCAAGGTTCTAAAAGTTTTTCTATTAAAAGCGATAGCATTAGTATCCAGTAAGATTCTTTCTGCATAGCCAAAAACGCAAATTTTATCAAACAAAAATTTCCAATGTATAAATGTTTTATTTAGATTATAAATTTGCTGTGATGTTAAATTCTTTAATTTTTAATTTTTGTGTTTTCCTCAAACTTTCAACAATCATTTGTAATAGAATTTTTTAGTTGTGTTAATAACTTAGAATATTGAATACTTAGTTGACCATCCTTGATATTTTTGACGACAGTTATTCTATTGTTAATAGAAAGCACCATTTTTTTAGTTAGTTCGTTAGAGCTGCTGTCCACTGAGGCGTCATTTGACAAATGCATACAAACTACAAATGACAGGCGTAATTTGCATCTTAGATATGTCCACGCAAGCGTCACACAAACTACCAAACGGTTTATTTCTCTCAAGTTTAGAATCGCGGAAGCACGTTTTTATTTAACTGCGAATTATCCCTGTATGGTTGCCGTTACTGTGATGAGCCCAACTGAATATCATCGAATAATGATACCACCTTAATTCTAAATGTTCGCATTTGTTTCTCAAAGAAACTTTCTACGTCTAACAATAAACTAACTAAAAACATTTTTTTTGATTATCCTTCTTTGTTTCGTTTCTTTTCATCCAGTTCACACATGGTTTGTCCTCTTCGTTGGTAACTTTTCTTATTTTGGGTCGTTTAAATTTGGTGAAGACAGATTCAGAAGATGCTGAAGATAGCAGTTTTAACAGATACAGCAGGTTGTTCGTTAGTTGAAGAATTTAATATGTTTTCAGTCTCTACCTCTGGAAAAGAAGGAACATTGCCTGGTTCACCAGTATGAACAGTTGCTTTCACAAAAGGGAAAACAAACTATATTTCATCATGTAGATAGTATAATTTCTTTTGCTTCGTTGATGAACGACCAGGAGTTGGTTTTAGTCTGCGGACAAATCCATTCCTTATATACAAGACTATTCTTCGATAATCCGAACAAAATTGACTGCTGAGGCCCCCATTTTGAACCCAAAACCGCGTTTGCGTCTCACAGTACGCTGAGAGTAGTGGCTGGCTGCCCTACAAGCTGCATGACGAATGCATGACGATACGCATGTGCGACGATGCTGCACCGTTGACACAGTTTTTTCCCTTTTTACGCAAGATGCAAGCAAGATACACACAAGCGTAAAATGACGATGTCGTGCGTATGACGTGCAGCTACGTGGACAGTAGGAACCACTCTTCTTCAATTACACGTTTGAGTTGTTGTTTATTTGAAATGGTATACTCTTTCATTCTATATTTTAATTCCTGCTATAGATGTTTTACTACGTTCCCAGTATTTTCTTATAACACCGAATTGTGCTTGGGATCATTATCCTGATAAAAATAAATGTGTCCAAACTGCCCAATTTTTCTGCACTTGGTTTGACATTTTTCTTTAATATGTCTAAATATTTGCATTTATCCATGGTGTCTTGAATAAATTGAATATTACCGACAGGTGCCACCGACATACAGGTAAAAGAACACACTATAGAGATAACTGACATGGAGCACGAGAAAAAAAACTACATATTTTTGCAACTGGGCGATTTTAACTGTGAACTATTATTCGGTATTTCCCTGGAATATGTGTTTCTAGAAATACAATGGTTTTGTGTAGTATATGTACTATGCTGCAAAATTAGAAAATATAGTTTGTCACCATTGGTTGTGTAATGTAGAATAGCAGAAAACAATGCGTCTGCTACTAGGTGGACGATTTTCACTATGACTAACTGTAGATACCTAGAGCTTGATTTCCGATGAAAAACTCCTTTGGCATATACAGATTGGAAATACCATTAAATCATACCAGCAGGGATTGTAATACCAACCCTAACAACCACTTAGTAAAGAGTCGATTCTAAGTCTTTAAGCCTCCTTTACAAAACTCTTATCAGATCCGATCAAGTTTGACTTTATCTGATATCTTTCTTCGGGAAAACGTGGATTTCTAAACTAGAAAGGATACAATATTAGCCTCTTGTATTAGAGTCTTCTTTACGTGCTTGCAATGCTTGGCCAGTTGTCTTAGCAGCTTATATAGTAACACAATTCACTGTAAGCCTCCTAGCTCACTACAAGAATGCAGTAATAGTTTTCAATGAACAATGGCAGTTTAGAAGATGCAAGGACAACAGAAACGAATCTATTTTCCACATGAGTTTCACACTCTGGTACTGAAAACTGTGCTGAATATCAACACAATTTTTTATTGCTTTTAAAAAGGATGAGCATAGGACACCACAAAAAAACACATTCTTAATATTTAAAATTTTAACTCCCTTTTATATTCTTGCAAGCAACACTAATTATTTGGATTTAATTATCAATCTACATGCAGAGCTAACAGCTGCAGGATATTGTCCAATTTATATCGATTCAAACTATAAAAAAATTCCTAAAGGAGTACAACAAAAACATAGTCAGAAACGAAGAATGAACATTATTAGATTATGGCTGTTTTACTTACTCGTTTCTTCCTTGTAAGGAAGAAGAATCTACATGCATCTAGATTAAACCGCATTGAAAGTACGCAGACAGGCACATATTAATAAAGCAGTAAAAGTAAATTAGGATCAATTATTACTTTTATTTTATCTGATTACAACATAATCTTAATACTTTTAATCATATATCTATATGATTAAGGAAAATCTCTCAGTCTAAGATCTAAATAAACAATCGATACATATGAGATTAAACGATTACATTAAAATATTATTAGAACTAGAGTACACAAGTATCGTCGTTTACACTACAGAGTGCCCCACTATCTACTATTGATGGAAAAAAATTTAGTTAAGGCCATTTTCGCTAGCCATAATTTTTGTTGAGAGTGCTTATAAAGAAGAAATCATTAGCAGAATATTAAAATTTACTTATAGAGTAGTGGACGAGTAGTAAACGACAGTAGGGTTAGTCTTACAAAAAGGACAAAAAATTATTAATGTCATTTAAAAAAATAGTTTTCCCCAAGTTATGAATTGAGTTGCCCACTAACACTATGAGTGAATAAACATATAAGTAGAGAAAGTAAATTGCATATACAATTTTATAGATTATAGTAATGATATACATAGTATCAATTCATATTTACATTCCCTCATATAATACATAGCTTGATGATGTAATTATTTACGTGAACTGCTTAATCTAGAACTGAAACGTCATACACACTTTGGCTCCTAATATTACGTTTTCCAGTGACAATTATCTTGATTTTCTTTTCGCAGATAACTTAAGCCTAACATCAACAATATATCACAATATCAGTAAGCCAACACAAATTAAATTTTTGTTGTGCAAGTTCGCAAATCCAATGTATTATCAAGGTGATAACATTATACTTTTCTCGAAATTTATTACTGCAAAAAACATATTACTTACATATTATGTAGATATGTATGTGGTATAATTTTGTTTTCTCTTATCTTCACCAGGTCATCAATCACAAGGACAATTAATGATAGTTTTATTTGTCAAACGCGTGACGAAGCTGTTTTTCTTCACAGATTCTAATGAATAATAATTCAGATTCAAATATTACATTACGATATCAAACAGTGCTAAACATTAACAGAATAAGATATCGAAATTAGTATGTATCGATTTAGAAACAAGCTAATTTAACTAATCAGTTCCAAAATAGTTAGGTAGGTATCATTTACGAAATGCCTGATTATCACGTTAACATCAAAAAGAACCAACACACAATTACTTTAAAAAATAACATGGTTACCATTTGAATTTTTATGCAAACATGTTTTGTAAACTATTTTACGATTCTAATGTCTTTATCCTGGTCCTGTATGCAATATTTTCAATTACTATAGAATACAAACATATCCAAACAAAGTCAAACGGGCAGGCCATTATTCAATATATTCTTTTGTTGTTTGTTATGTGATATCTATCTCTTTTTTGTGCTAATATGGTATATTTAAAATTAATTTCAACTCCGATAAAGTTAATTTATTTCAATTATAAGTTTACTATGTGACTGTGAATTTAAAAATAAAATATATATAGTTTGGAAATAGTTTGAAATTTTCTAATCGACTTAAATACAGAATCGGACGATCCAATATTTTGCATCCCTTTAACTTGCAAAAACAATTATTTTTAAACCAGAAAAACACTACTTCACCAACTAAAACCAAACCATCAACATTAGATTAACGTGTTTCAACTAGCGAAGTTGTCATTATCACTCAATACTATTATCATCGCCTTGATAATGACTTCGCTGTTGAAACACGTCGCGTCGGCTTTATGGCGAGTTTTTGGCATTTTGTGGGTGAAACAGAACATTTTGTGTTTAACTCCTACACCAAGAGATCAAGAGAGAAATTTCAATTATTTGTAGCTTTAAAATATTTCTGCCGGCTGTTAAATAGTAAGAAGACTTATTTTCTAGCATTACAGGTTCAACAGTCTCAAATATTAAAATATCTCCACCAGTTGCCAAACTATTTATATTTATATATACTCAAACAAAGGAGGTGCAATATTTTTTTGCAAAACTTTGCGAATAGCAGAAAAATAGCGTCCACCTCTGAGAAATGTATTAACTCTCACTTGTATTTTGACTGTTTCAGGACAGTATCATTACATAGACATTTAGTCACAATTTAGTCACAAATGAAATCCTTTCATGTGTGTGAAGAGTCATCACACAAACAGTTAAGTATTAATAAGTGTAATTGTAAAACTACTTCTGTTTATTTCGAATATTTTTGACAGAAGATAATAGAGAATATAAGCAAAAGAGTACATTAAAGAACAAGTATAATAAAGTATTATTTTGCCGCACAAAGGGGTTTATACAACAAGCTGTTTTCTCTATTTTTAATATTAATGTTAAATAGTAAAAATCTCATTATAAAGGTCAGTTGTATGTACATACATACAGTTTGTGTATTAAGTAATGTTTTCCCCTTTCAAGCGCTTATCAAACTTTCTACCGGCTCATGCCCGTTCGGTCGTTTTCGTAAATTTCCCTAGAAATGTATAGCCTGGGTATTAACAATATCTCGACCGAACAAAAATGCTCCTGATGAATACACAAACTATATATACATGAGTTGGTTACATTGACATTTGAACATTTGAAGCTCAAGTACAGCCATCCATTAATTGAAATAATGCCTTCCTTTAAAAATATAAAAATGTATCAGTAATGAATAAAATATGAACAGTAATCACTGATCGTCACATTAATAAAAAAATCAATGTCAATTTCAATTGAGTCCAATAGATTTGAAAATTAATTGTCACATAATAGTTATTTACGAACCAAGTGCGTGAAATCATATTTCGCGAATGAGTGACCAGTTTAAAGCGCGAGCCGGAGGCGAGCGCTTTAAAGAGAGAACTATAATAATAATACATATTGTTAAATAAGTTATCGTTTATGACCATATTATTAAGGTTAGGGATTTATGATTTTAAAATGTCACTAAATTAATCAAGTTCCAGTAAGTACCAACTTTACTTTTACGCACCCGTGTTTAAAGTGACTTTTTACGCACGCAAATCGAATCGTGAAATGACAGGTTTTGATAAGCGAGTACAAAAAACAATTTGAACCAGCTTTGAAATAAAAGAAGAAAACGAAAAGAAAACATTGAAAATGAGAAAAAATATTTTTCTGAAAAAACAGTACCTAGGTGAAATGAATAAATAAGATTGAAAAACTGTTAACAAAAATAAGGTAATATAATTTGATTAATATTGATTTATTGTATTTATTTATTTTAAAATTATAATTAGATTAAGAACACTGCGGTACAATATTAGAAAATACTTGTATTTTATGCTAAAAAATAAAACTGAAAAATGTTCTACTCTGATCGATATATGTAAGTAGACATGGTAAATTCGATACACTGTCCAGCAGCACCAGCAGTGCACATATCTACAATATTGCATTTAATATAATTATAAGAAAAAAAATCCCCGTTCGACGGTTAAGTGAGCTCACTGATCGTGGCATATTTATACACGACACGACTGCATTCTAATCTGCAATGCAAGGTTCCTTTCATTCACACGGCCTGCCGATCGCAAACCCGGTAACACTATAAGCCATATAATGTGATGATGTCTGATTTTCTACAATACAAACACGTACATATACATACATTACATTACACAAGATGGCAGTACTTCCAGAAGTACCGGAAATAAACATCAACTTTGTATCCCAAATGGAATAGTGTAGTTTTCTCAGCATTTTTGAAATCCAAATATTATTTTAGAGGGACTTTTATTAGTACTCTCTATATCTAACTAGAGTAATTTTTAAAATGTTTCCACTGAAATTATAATTGTAGATAGAACAAAGCTTGACAATTCTGTTAAAGTTATTAAAGTTAGTACATTATGTACAGATTGTCCCGAAGTTAATTGTATTTTGTTTAGTGCAATTTCAGACAATTAACACTCGATTTTCTCAAATATGTAGACCCATTTTTTTCAATATTCTGAAACAAAATTAAATTGTGCATCGAACTGTATTAGCATTTTCTATCACTATCTGTAATAATTTTCGAGTTATTAAGGTTTTTGAGTTTGAATAAAATTAAAACATTATAATAATCGCAAACCATGGAAATAACAATTATTTTATATCGTTCAAAGCAATTGCATGTGGTTAATGAAAGATATCCTCACTTGACAATAATGATCAAACAAAAATTGAAACGCATCGATTTTTTTAGAACATGAAAGTGCAAAATTTATTAGTATTCGAAAAAGGCCTATTACAAATTAAGAACGCACTGAAATTAACGTGTTAACACATTTTGATTTTTATCCATAGCAGTCAATTCGATCGGCCACTCAAGATTTAGGTTTAACATTTTGTGGAGTTCAAGAAATTTTAAATATAATAAAATGCACAACAATGCGTTCATATTAGTTCAAGAACTCCATTCGGGTGTTCTCTTCTTCTAATTCAAATGCAGGACAGCCGATATTTTTGAAAAGATTATTTTAAATTGCCATTTAAAGCGAGATTACCATTCTCAAAATCAAAATCGAAATTTTTTGAACAATATTACATTCCCCATGAATATAAAGTAAATTAAAATATCAATTAATAAATGTAAAATTCAAAACTTGACTGTTTCACAATTTTTATTAGATAAAATCTAACAATTGTTTCGACAATACACTTGTCATTCTCAAAGACGTCCAGAAACAAATTAAAATAAATCCAGATAAAATTCGACGAAGTTTCAAATAAAAATCTATTATTGGTGTAGGTATTAACAATATCTGTGTATGTGTTCGTAACATTCCTCTAACAGCAAATAGCTCTCTTAATTTCAAAATTTAAAGAGAGCTATGAGCGATATGTATATGTATGTATAAATTAGTACTTACCAACAAGAAATTCTTGGTAAGTTTCCTTAGGTATTGTAAGGAAAACGGAAATAGAACACATTTCTACAGAGGCAAGCATTTCTAGCAAATTTTCTCAAGTTGTATAACCAAGTAATTGGAAATACAAAAGTTAAATACAATATCACAGCAAAGCTTTGTTAGGAAACACAATTTACCGGTTATAGCTGTAATATGTAAACGCTGTTTCTGTAAGATTTCTGTTAAAGGAATTTAAATCGTATATTACATGACAGCTGAGGTTAAATCTGGCCTATATATCAGTATTCAATATTGCCAACAATCAAAGATGAAAAAGCGTATCACAATGACGCTCATTTCAACACCCCTTTGAGTTTCGCGATGACTTCATTAACGACGCAAAATAGAGAGTAAAGCATGTTAAAGACGTTTTCGACGACTGTAATTTGATATTTCGATGATGTTTAATTTAATAAATCAAATTAGGTTATATAGTATAAACCGGCAGTAATATGTAAGATAACTGGAAAATAGAAATTTCCTATTAATTAAAAATAAACCTTCCTTATCATTTGTTGAATGATATCTTTATATATAAATAATACATATATGTATCAGCGTATATAGGGTGTTTCATAATATATGCGCAGGACTTCTAGATGTGATGCCTTATCCAAAAATTTGATAAAAAGTTTTTATATACTTACCCTCTAAAATGCACCATTTTCGAGATACAGGGTGTTGAAATTTATAAGGGTACTTTTGGTACTGTTGGTCATGAGTTGACCGTTTTCGAGAAAAATCAATTTTTATGTTGAAAAACATGGTATTTTTTTTGAAATAAAAGTTTTATTTTTCTAAAACATCAGAACAAGTAAGAAAAGTAAACGTTAACAACATAAAAGTTGATTTTTCTCGAAAACGGTCAACTTTAGAGCTCATGACCAAGTACCTTTTTTGTGTAGAAAACATTGGCGGTTCAAATGGGCGTCTCAAAACCGTACTTTTTCCACTGGCGTAGAAGTTGGGGAGAAAAACAACCACTACCCCTTCAAAATCTTCACCAATTATTACTTAAAAAATGTGTTTCTCGCACACAACGTAGCTTATTATAAGTAGAAAATGGTTACAAAAGCTGTTTTCTTTACGATAAACCGTTCCGGAGATATGTCGAAAAAACAATTTTTTTTAATTAAATTTCAACACCCTGTATCTCAAAAATGGTGCATTTTAGAAGGTAAGTTGATAGAGACTTTTTTTTCAAATTTTTGGACAAGCTATCATCCTGCGCATATATTATGAAACACCCTGTATTTTATCCGTAAAACACATAATATGTATAGATACATAGATGCTAAAACATCGATTATTATAGGTGTATCAATTCTATAAATATATTCGATTTTGATAGTATAAATTAAGAAAACCTTTTATATGAAAAGATACTTCGATAAGATTTAAATCAATTTACAGATAAAAAATACGATCAGTTTGGCACGCTTCATGATTGGTAATGATTAATAGCTCATTTTCGGAACACGATTACACTCTTCAATGTATAATCTTGATAAAAGCATAAGATGTGTGATTAGATCGTAAAAAATGCACAATATGTCACTTTAGTGCCTAGACAGTTCACAGTAAAAATACAGAACGCTCCCAAAAAATAAATGACAAAGGCCGGAATTAGATTACAAAAACATTTTTATAACAACAGTCAAAAGTGACACTTTTAATGCAAGCTAACCGGATTAAAAATTGAGTTTTATAACATAAGCGTGTTAAAAATACTTTTAACACTAGTGCGAAAATGTTTATAACATTAGTGACAGTTACTTTATTGTTTATAAATATTTATATATACGCCCTGTACATATATACGCCACCTAGCAGTAAAATCTGCAACTTGAAAATAATTTCCAGAAATTTCTCTTGAGTACTTCAAAATATTTTCCCGCAGAACCTAGGACAAATACTTTCCGAGATACAGCCGCTTACCTCTCTTAGTGGCGCACCCTGTACTTACATTAGAATTACAACAATTACCATATAATATGGATTCATCGGGCATCATCAATAGTTTCAATCAATGTCATTAAGATTGAGTTTTATTATGTTAATAGGAATACACACGTTTGTAAAAAACGTCAACAAAACTTTCTTGACGTTTCTAATTTTTAAATATCAGTGCGTTACCATGACTGGCACCCCTGTCTGACTTGATACATTTTATTTTTGTGATAAAATGTCAAAAAAAGTTGTAGAAATGCTAAATTATTTAATTAAATATAAACAGTTGTATAAAAAATAGTGTACGATACACGTGTTAAAAATTTATTTTATTTCACTCGTAAATTTTAAGCTTTAACTTTTAAACTTTTAACTCGTGAAATAAAACCGCACTTTTAACACTTATATCGTAAATACAGTCCTCGCCAGAGAAAACGGGACACGTCTTATTGCGATTTTGGCTAAATTTTAGTTGTGTAATTAAGTATTTTCCTAAAACAATGAATGAATAAATTTTCTTGTCATTACATATGTCATTAATGTCAAATTTTTTCAACGCATAGTTTTTATTTACGTTGAAAATATTAATATGCCTCACGTTAATAAAGTATGTAAGCAAGAATTTGCACTAAAATAGAAGAAGGATGGTCAATGAGAAGTGTAGCAGATGAATTTGGAATAGGTAAGAGTACAGTAAGCAGAATATATAGGAAATAGAGAGAAGAAAGAAGTCTTTCGAGATCCGTCGGCACAGGAGCAAGAAAAATATCCGATGTATACCAAGATGAAGCCTTAGTTGCACATATGCATAGAAACCCTTTCGACACGGTAAGAGAGGCAATAAGAAATACAGGTTTTCCTGGATCTGTTAGAACAGGATCCCGACGAATAAGGAATGCCGATTTACATTCACGTGTGAACAAAACTCTTTTAAGTCCTGCTTCGAAAGAACAAAGAATCGGCTTCGCTCTGCAGCACATGGGATATGACGCTTGGGATCAAGTAATATTTTCGGACGAAAAAATATTTCAATCGTCGTACAATGGACAAGTAAAAGTTTACCGGCCAAGAGGTACACGTTTAAAAGACAAATACATATATAAATAAAATTAAAAGGAATCCTCGATTTTCTGTTAACGTTTGGGGATGGTTATCAATCGCGAGGTCTCGGAGTTGCGCATCATATTCGAAATCGCCTTAACAGTGAAGAATACATAAATATTCTTAATAATGTGATGATCCCAACCGTCACACAATCTTATCCTGATAGGAATTTCATGTTTTTGTAAGACAACTGTCCTGTTCATACCTCCGCAGCAACGAAAGAGTGGTTTAATACAAATAACGTGGCCTGTATGGATTTTCCTAGTTATAGTGGAGATTTAAATGTGATAGAAAACGTATGGGGTTTAATGGCAAGACGTATTAATAAACAAAATCTTCAGGTGCATAGCAATGAGCAATTATTTCACATAGTACAAACAGCCTGGGAAGAAATACCTGAAAATTACATCATTAATTTAATAAGATCAATGCCTGAAAGAATTAATGCTGTGATAGAAGCTGAAGGTGCTTTTACAAAATATTAATCTTAATAATAGATTTAAGTTATTATAGTGCTTTTCAAATTGCAAGAAACTAACTTTTAAATCCTTAATGCTTTTATTGCACCTCCGGTAGTAATACTCTTGAGAAGGGTACTGTTTACCTGCTTAATTACACTATATGAATCGCCGGGCCGTATTAAGTATGAATTATGGCCTCATTACGCAAATGATATATTGATATATATACTTCAACTAATATTCGGCCATCTAATTGTAATTATTGTTAATGGTACTACGGGGTAGGTATATATACATGTAATATTTAGTTTACTTATCATTTGTAGTTAACATTTGTTGCTGTATACTTATTTGAATTTTCACGAACATGTGGCGACCTTTTGCTGAGTGTGTTAGTGATCGTGATGTGCATAGTGATGATAAAAGTGGAGCACGGAAGAGAAAATATTTATCACAAGATGTAAAGCAGATACTTCTCAATATCTATAAGACTCTGATAGAAGAAAATAATGAAGGACAAACCAAGAACATTCAACGAACGTCGCAATTAACCAAAGTGCCTATTGGAACAGTATACAAGGCAATTAAAAATAACGCAGAGCCTCGAAAGCAAAGAAGTGACAAAGGAGCACCGAGGAAAATTAAAGAGTATCAAATTGATATTATTAGGCAACAAGTATATTGCATGTATAGAGAAAATGTTGTACCTATAATTGAGTCCTTACATAAAGAAGTTAATGATGAAACTATTGATATCCAATGTTCAAAAACAACCTTGTGGCGGACGTTAAAAAAGGCGGGTTTAAATTTTGTACTATAGATAAACGCGCCACAATTATGGAAAGTTCGAGGTTGCAGAAAATGCGGTACGAATACTTGATGGCAATAAAAAAATATAGACAGGAAGGGCGATTTATATGTTATTTAGATGAAACGTGGTATGATACCCACGACACTATTTGCAAAGGTTGGGTAGACAATTCAGCCACGTGTCAGTTGGACGCGCCGGTTTCGAGAGGAAGAGAATAATTATTCTCCACGCTGGGTCAGAGAAAGGGTGGATCGCGCAGCCGCTATTATCTGCAAAAAATGTAAAATGCTCTAGCTTGGATTACCATGAGGACATGACTTCATCCTTATTTGAAGAATTGTTTTGTAATACTTTACTGCCAAATTTACCAGAAAGTAGTGTGATAGTAATGGACAACGCCTCGTATCATTCACGACAGCAAAATAAAGTTCCTACAAAATGTAATAATAAGAAAGATATTAAAGGATTTTTAGAAGCAAATAATTTATATTATGAGGACCATTATACAAAAAACCAATTATTAGAAGTGATGAATACAAAAGAATATTTGAAGGATTATTATGTGGATAATAGAGCCAAAGAAGCAGGACATACAATTTTACGTTTACCGCCGTACCATTGCATTTTCAACCCAATTGAATCGATATGGGCCCAACTTAAGAATACCATAAGGCGAACAAATCAAACGCCTAAATTTAGTGAAAGCACTATAACACACATAAAAAATGCGATGGAACATATAACTGCTGATAATTGGAGAAATGCCGTTAAACACGCAATATCAAAAGAAAACGAATACATGGATATGTATAATATAGTACCACCTTTAATTATAAACTTGCAATACAATTCAGAGTCAGACTCAGATATCGATTTCCAAGACGACTCAATCACATCAGATGATGATTTGTGAAATACGGTGTATATTAAGTATTATATTGTATGTGCATTACCAACTAATTGTTAAGCTTCATATATCTCACTTATTATTTTTTGTAAATAAACCTAATGTATATTATTTATTATATATATTTACAATTAAAATAGCGTTTTACTATTACCTTATAGTGCCGTAATTTATACTCAATCCGGCCCCTGCATTCATATGCTGCACGCAGGTAAACAGTACCCTTCTCAAGAGTATTACTACCGGAGGTGCAATAAAAGCATTAAGGATTTAAAAGTTAGTTTCTTGCAATTTGAAAAGCACTATACAATGTTCACTAAAGGTCTTTTTTACTTTTCGTTGTTTAAATAAATATTACTTAAGAGTGTGAGCCCATTATAAATTGGTTGAAGTTTGAATACTGTCAAATTGACAAATAACATTTTTCATCTATTACTAATTTCAAATCATATCAATAGCTGTAATCTTGACTTACAATAGTTAAAAAAAGTGTCCCGTTTTCTCTGGCAAGGACTGTAACTATTTAGCAAAGACTTTTGTTAAATAGTTATTTTATAAATATGTATTGACTAATTTTAATTAGTACGTTTTAAAAACAATATAGCCAAAAACAAATTTGTTTGATGCATTTCAACAACAAAAAAATGTTATACCTGTATAAATACAGTCACAAGTGGATCAAGATAGATGTAAGGAAAAGTTTAATAGGCTAAGAAGCTAAGATTTATTGGAAAGGATACAGGTAAGATTACGGTATAGTAGTTCAGGATTAATTGAATCGGTGAGTGAAAGAAGGGTCCAAGTCCATTGGAAAAGAATTTTCAGAAGAAAAAAACGAATTATTTTGAAACGAAACAACGATACAAGTATGGTTTTCACATACGTTTTGTTTATGTTGTTCTTTAGAATGTACGTACACAAAATTTTCTCTAATAATACGACAATACGACCGACAGTGGTCCTTATGTCAAAAATATGTCATGGACTTGGACCGTTCTTTCACTCACCGATTCAATTAATTTTTATTTTGTTTTACTTGCACTGGTACTCAGTAGTATACAAAGTGGGTCTAAAGAGGATCAAGTTTATAAGCGTAAGGTTTATTATAGCTTTCTTGAATACAATTTTTAAACAAAGAAAACTAAGAAGAAGAAAGAATTCTACGTGTTATGAATTCAAAACCAAACAAACAAAATAATTCTGTGGCTTGGTTCTACAAGGGCCAATGTTAAAAACAAACAATTTGAGAAAATCGCATTTAAAGTTTTGATTAAACTATAAAGTCAAATAATGGTACGAAATAATATTAATTTGATTATAAATTGCTACAAATACTTATTAGGGTTATAAGTACTACTCATATTTCGGATTATAGAAAAATATATTCAAAATTAACGAAATAGTGACATTGCACTAAGCTATTAGTGATCTAATAATAATTTGATGTAGTCATCATTGAAAATATGTATTTTTACTTTTGGCGATATTTTGTGTTTTTTGGAAATCATAATGACCGCACGTCTATGCTGGTATGACGTTGTTAATTTAAAGAAATCACGTAAATATGTATGTATTAGAGAAAACATGAGCGTGCGTAGATGCATATATACATACATATGTGCTACTTTGTCGAAATTGAACCAATCAAGTCAATTCACTCAATCTTATTGCTACAATAAGATCGTAAACAAACTAGTTTAATATGATACTTGATATGATGTTTATTTCAATTTATACTTGTAAACATAAACAACCGCTAATTGTTAGACATCAACATTTTAGCAATCGTTTCGAATGTCATTTTTGCATACATTTCGTGCCTCAAAATCCTTGTAATAATAACGGTTAAAATGCAGTCATATTAGTATAAGTAAGCTCCAGTTATATTTAGAGATACAGATACATTATCATTACTCATTTCTTTTAATACATTTCGATCACTTTGAGAAGCAAATTATAGTAAATCATCATGAAATGCAGCTATTAAACAATATATCTACGATAATCTAAAATGATCTACAACAATAGGTTTCCCACGATTATAAATTGTTGCAAACTTTCTTATATGGAAAATGCCACACCTCCTACTGATAAGCTGTGTACATGTCATACGCAACATAGCAAGTGCAAAAGTAGCTCTTATCTTATTATTTATTCAAAAACCGATTACGTCGGAAAAGCAAAGTTCAAGTAGCTTTGAGCAACCAATTAATTCGAACAGGCGATGGTGATTCAGCGAATATTGTCTTTAATAATAATTATACGGTGCTAACGTTCTTCGGACTGAATATTAATTGTGACGTTATAAACAATGAGTTATTCAATTGATACTAATAATGGTGGTAAGACATACACTGCCGTTCACAGAAATATGGACACGTTTACTTTAGTGTCTAACTTATAAATTTGAATTATAAAATGTGTACAAAATACCGTTACTTTAAATTCGAAATAAACATGCATGTATTTCTCTAAGTTATATAACTTTGCTTATACGTTTAATCCGAACTTCTCAAAGTATACAATAGAAATCTTGCACCTATGGTCGGGGCTCGGCTTAATCACGAACAGAATTAGCTCGCTAACTTCAAAACCATAACATCTAGAATAGTGCTCTCCCAGACTTTTTTGGAAAAGATTTCATGCTCTACAAAAAAAGTCTTAAAAGTTTTTTGATATCTTCTGTCGTTAAGCCTACGACCGCAAAGAATGGGACAATTAGGGTTATTTTTTGCGATATTTTCCCAGCTTTAACTGTATAAGATATCAAGAAAACTTGTAAGACTTTTTCTGTAGAGCATGAAATTTTCTACAAAATGTCAAAGAGAGCACTATTCTAATTGTTATGATTTTCAAGTTCTCGAGCTAATTTTGTTCGTGACTAAGCCAAGCACCGACCATAAGTGCATGATTTGTACAGTATTATCAGAAACATATTTTGTGTGGTTATATATTTAAATTATCAAAAGATACCAGAAATCAACTAACAACAGACAATATGACCACGCAAGTATCCCAACCACATGGAAATAGATCAGTATCTATTTCGTGTGGTTTTCTGCGACAACATACATATGTATGTAAGTACCTGTGTATATCGTGGTAAAAAACACAGATAAAATTTGAACGTTTCTTAATATCTACTAGTTAAAATACTAATTTTGTATTTATAGTGCGAATTTTCAATGCATTTATTGTTCCAAGTATTTTAATCACTGCTATTGTAAATCAAGAAACATAACTTTGAGTGAGAGAACATGAAAACAAACCCTCGTGTGTTGAATGTCTTCTTGATGCTTGATTGTAGTTTTGCTATGCAGCAGTAAACTCAGCGTCCAATTATTTCTCTTGAACTTGTTAATTTTATTACCTCATCTTTGTAAATGTTTAACCTTCACACATCCTAATGTTACATAGATTCAGAGTTATATCTAGTATATTAGATTCAAGCTTAAAGAAGAACAGTTAAAGCTGCCTAGAACAGTAACACTAAAAACGAATCAATACAAGTGGCCGCTAAAAGTTTATTCATCTCTCATCTATAACTAGGACTTGGCAAGGTTACAGACAGACGTACTAATAACGAACTATATAACTTCAAAATAACACAAGTAACAAAGTAATCTAACGGATTGTATATAATGTATATAAGTAACTGAACACTTGTGAAATATTTAGTATAAAGAAAAACCTCCAAAATATCACAATTTATATTTTATTTAAAAAAGAAATGTAAAACTCAAATTTGAGAATAACCATTTTTCTATTTCCAATACTCGTGAGTTAATTAATTAATTGAATGACTTTACCATTTCACCTGGAAACCAGTTGGTCTCGTTCGACGTAGTTTCTGTTTTTCCCAGTGTGTCGATAGACATAACAATTAAACTTAACATGCTTAAACCATTTTTACTTTATAAGAACATTTCGGATAACATTACCGAAGAATACGTTAAACTTACAAAAATAGTTATGAATCAAAATACTTTTATATTTAATAATTCTTGCTATAAACAGACATTTGGTACCGCTATGGGGAACCCGCTATCCCCCTTTTTAGCTAATTTTTTCCTAAACAACTCAGAGACTTGGATAAAACATACCTCTCCCGTCTTCCCTAAGTTATGGGCTAGATACGTGGATGATATTTTGGCTATCGTTCCTAAAGATTTTGATATGGGCAACTTTCTCGTTTCTATCAATAATCAGTATCCTTCTATTAAGTTCACCCACGAGCTGGAAAAAGGCCAATCCCTACGGTATTTGGATTTACTCATTTTTATTTAGAAGAACAAGTTTGACTACAATATTTATATACAGAAAACCCGCTAATACTAATAATTTCATTCACAGTTCATCTAATACCTTCCATAAACAAAAAGAACAGAAACAGAATTAGAATATTGTTACCATATTGCTAACCAAAATGGCTTTGACAGACCCAATATTACGAAAATTTACAACAAAATCACGAAGAAATTGCATTATAATAAATCTAGTGTCATGTTATGTCATTTCGATTTTCCATCAAATTTCATTAGAGTCATATATTAAACATTATAAATTTAGGAATGACATTGTCAAAATTACACGTTACCGCGATTTAAAAAATAATAATAAAAGAAATAAGAAGGTCGAGAAAAAACAAGAGAGGTGGACATTTTGGTTTTTTGAAAGGCGAAAAAAAGAGAAAAGTCAAGTAAAGGAAAAAGGTTCTTTTAAAAAGAAGAAAAGAAAAGAAGATTGAAAATTAGTGAGACAGGAGAAAGAGAAACGTTTGAGAATTGAAAGAAATAAGATTTTGGATAAGATTGAAAAGTAAGAAAAGGAAAAGAAGAAAGAAAGGAGTAGACGAAGAAGAAAAGATTCAAAAGAAAGAAAAACAAAAGAAGTAGAGGCAGGAACAAAGTGTTTTAGCGATAATAATATTTACATTTTACACATAGATAATTTAGGTAAGAGACGGCGGGTTTTTAAATTATTGGTGTAAAGTGTTTAATATATGTTTTCTTTTTATTTTTATTTGATTTTTATATTGAACACTGCACTAGATTAATACCTGAACAAAATATAAACAAGAAACATTAGTGTAGAATTACTTACAATAAAATATGGGCTAATAAAGTTGCCAACCTTTTTAAAAAATTTTATCTAGTTCCAGCTTTTTCCAATGTGAATACTTTAAAACATATACTATCCAACAACATGGAATGGTTAAACAATAAGAAACAGTCGGGTGTATATAAAATACAATGTAAATCTTGTAATAAATCTTACATTGGCCAAACTCGCAGATACTTAAAAGTTCGTTGTGAAGGACATACATATGTATCACGTAAAGAATTTCAATTCGGATAGATCTTCATTGGCATACCATTTCGAAAAGACGGGACATAGCTTTTCATTTGATGATGCTTAAATAGTTAAAAGAACTCCATGTTATGACCTGAATATGTAGGAAGCCATTTACATGAAAAAATATAAAAATAAGTTACTCAACACTGATTTATCGCCTCTTAATAATAATTTATTGAAACCGAACATTATTAGTTCCACCTGGTTTCCACACATGTTTGTTGGTCCGATTGTTTTTTAATGTGTTGTTAGTTCTTATTACATGTTCTTGTACTGTGTCCTTATACATATTTTATATTAAGATATGCATATATATACAGTGCGTCCATAAAGTAACGCATAAATTCATTATTAGCTAAATAAACACTAACATTAGAAATTCCCGAAACAGGTCGATTTTTGATTTTAATTTACTGTTTTCTCAAATTATAATCTAATATACAGGGTGATCCACCTTCGTGTGATGACGTCTTCACAATTTTTTAAAATATAGCACCCCTTTTTCCAATTTCCGGATTTCTCTTGATGAGCTGATTCCAAAAATGTATAACATGTTGCTTCAGATTGATACAGGCTGGGCAAAAATACAAAAATTGTTTATGATAATTGTTTATGGAAAGGTATTACGTAACTGAATGTAATAAACAAATTAAACGAAATTACCTAGTTATGCAATTACTATGATACACCACCAAAAACAAACAACAAAAATTAAATTAAATGTTCAAATTGTTCTCCATTGACCGCTAGACAATGATAGAATCGGGGATTACATTCTTCTCTAATATTCTGTAGCATAGCAGGTGTTATGTTCTGCATTTCTTACCTTATTCGGTCTTTTAACTGACGGATATTTCCAAGTCTGTTAGTGTAGACTTTAAATTTTAAATAACCATTAGCCATTCCACTGTTCCCCTTCTTCCTATCCACCATTGTGGAAAGGTTCTGTTTAAAAAATCGCGCACAGTTATGGCGAAATGTGACGGGGCACCATCCTGTTGAAACCAGATTCTACGGTCGAGATTATTGGGTCTTTGAATATCAGGAAAAAGTTGGATCAGATCTGCAATTAATTTATTTTGTAGGAAATCTAAATATAATGCGGTTGTTAAATTTTCGTCAAAGAAATATGGACCAATAATTGTATTTCTCACAATACCAGCCCATACGTTGATTTTTGTGGCCTTTGCGTATGGCATTCTGCATCCAATGTGGATTTTCATCAGACCGATAACGGGTGTTTTGTCGGTTAACATGCCCGTTCAAATAAAACGTTGCCTCGTCCGAAAATAAAATAAAATAATATCAATGAAATTGTTGTTTTGGTTTATCATATACTCGCAGAATTCAGTTCTTCGGTCAAAGTCGTCTTCAGCTAATTCATGGATAAATCGTAATTTATAAGGATGGTATTTCACCTTTTTCAAAATGTTTGATACTGCAAACTTCCCAATACCAAAATCCCTAGTTAATCCTCATTGCATTTCATGAAATAATCTGCATACCTCTTCTTGAGTCCGCATCCTGTCGCCAATACCAATCATCATTAATATTTCAATCCTCTCACTTTCGGTTAAAGGCATTTTGTAAAAAAATGTTACAAAATATGATAGAATAAATTGCTTAGATAATTTTCACGTAAACCTACCTTCTTTTTAAAGCGTTAATAATACAGAAATGTTTCTGAGAGTTTTTAACGTCAAATGAAAAAAATGGAAAAAAAAACTTACAACCAATAAAAATATACGGCTTGGATCACTAATAAAATCTGTTACATAAAGTGTTAAAAACTATACGTGGTGTTTTTTAATAGTTTAGCAAAGTAAGTAGTTGTAAAACAATACGTAATTTCATTTGATGTGTCTATTACGTTTATTCTTTATTATTTTGTAAATAACTTGAAATTTTTGTATTTTTGCCCACCCTGTATCAATCTGAAGCAACGTGTTATACATTTCTGGAAACAGCTCATCAAGGAAAATCCGGAAATTGAAAAAAAATGGAGTATTCTATTTTTAAAAAATGGTAATGACGTCATCACACGAAGGTGGATCATCCTGTATATTAGATTATAATTTGAAAAAACAGTAAATTAAAATCAAAAATCGACCGGTTTTGGGAATCTCTAATGTTAGTGTTTATTTAGCTAATAATGAATTTATGCGTTACTTTATGGACGTGGACGCACTGTATATATGTTATGCACACATTTGACGATCAGTTTACACTGATGATGTTAGCTTGACGCCAACGAAATGTAAATCTGAATTTTTTAAAATAAAATATAAATTGT
This sequence comes from Holotrichia oblita, assembly GCA_023690525.1. Lineage (NCBI taxonomy): Eukaryota > Metazoa > Arthropoda > Insecta > Coleoptera > Scarabaeidae > Holotrichia > Holotrichia oblita. Next base: position 137,423,820 of record CM043017.1, on the reverse strand, counting down.
GGAATTGTGGAGGTTTTTCTTTATACTATCTAACGGATTATTCTTCAACTAAACTGTGATTGAACGACATTATGTACAACTGCTAAGACAAATTTTTCATAAAATTTAACATCAACTGCAACTTGCTAGTCTCTATTGCATAACTCTATCAGAAGGGTTGCTTGGTTATTTTCTTTTTATCTAGGCTGTCTAATTTGTATGTAGGTACTTATCTAATAGCAAAACATCAATTCATAAGACAAATTCTTGTAATTTTTAGATTTGATCGTGGGTTGTAGGTTAAACTGACGATAGATGGCGGGCTGTGAGGAAGAGTGGGGAAGGGATTGGCATCTCTATAAACATACCAAGTTGTCATGTTTTTAGATGACAATAGAATAATATTCAAATCGAACAAAGAAACATATAATACTATGCACACCTGATGCTGTGATGATTATTCGACCGTTGCTCATAACTGTTCACTTTGAAAAGAATCCGCGTCACGGGGCGATTAAATCTTAAAAAATTACTCATGGAGCTAAAACAAGCGGCATTTGCCGAAAATAAGAAATACAACCACCAACTGAAGGCGCTTTTTATTGAAAAGAGCCTACTACTCATTTGGAGAACATGTAGTGCCTACCAAATGTATTAAATGTATGTTACATATATTATGTTTTCTACGTGATTGTGGTGTACGAATAGAAGTGTATGAATATGTAAATGTGAAATAACAATATCTATGTCTATATTCATTGACTTGCTTCAATATCAATAAGGAAATGTTTTCGTATAATGTTACAGATTACGCAGTTTAAAATAATAAGCATGATGTGGCAAAAAATTGTTGTTAAGTAATACATATTTGCAAGTCATAAGCTTTTTTATATTAATCCAGTATGTAATTGCGAAAATTTATAACACTATTTTTTATTTTAGGTAGGTACCCTAATATTAGTAAATATGTATTACATATTTTGTATAACGTTTGTAAAAAGCTTGTAATGCAAGCTGTTTTATTTTTGATCCTTGACTTTATGGTGTGGATGCTTCTATAGGGAAGCCCCAAAGTGCAGAGGCAACAAAATACCTGACAAGTTATCAAGAGGTACCAGCGAACGACCATTCACAGTTCCAGAACCGACGTGTGAGAGTTCCTATGGCAGCGTCAAGTTTTTGTTATATCTAAACTCGCTTCTAGGCATTGTTCCTACTGGAATGCACTTGCCAATGTGAGATACTGCAAATCTCTCGGGATCCGCCCAAATGAGAAATGACTTCGCAAAACAGTCTTTCTGAGCAGAGACATGCTGAGGTTGCTCACAGGAATCCAGTCACTGCGTACTAAGTAAACACATGCATCATAAGGACCTAGTAAACTCTTCCCTGTGTACAGGATGGGCAAATTTCGATGTTTTAATAGGGGATCTCGGTAACTATGAGAGGTATCAAAAAACGGACCACGCATCCTCGATCTGTTTTTTCGAGAAAGGGATGATGGTGAAAACTGAATTTGGCTATCGGCTTTCGGTTTCGAGTTATCCGTGAAAATTCGATTTTTCTCATTTTCAAAAATGACTTTTACGTTCTTTAGGCACTTTTTTGATTAGAATGCAGTGGCGTTAGAGATTTTTTGAAAAAAATTTCAATATTCGAGATAGGACATAAAGTTGTATTTTTTTTATATGGAACATATAGTTGGCTATGATATCATTAAAAAGAGGATTTTTTTGCCATTTCAATGATATATATCATGTGGGGTCTTTTCGTTCATTTTCACTGTATTATAACAAAAAATTAACATTTTCCCTTGATTTTCATCATTTCATTGCCTTTTGTTAGTAGGCGTGTGTCATTCAACATACCTGAATCTGTCAGTAGGTTTATAAATAGTATCTTACACCTTACACCTTAAAATTATAAATTTGCGATGGCTTATGAAAATTACGAAAAGTATGATATGTTGGAATGCTTTATTCACAATAATAATGCTGAAGCTGCATGTGAAACACGTTTTAATCGTTACTCGGAAAGAAGGCAACCTAATAAATCTATTTTTGAATGAATGGAAGAAAATCTCATTAATTTTAGAACTTTTAACAAATCAAGATCGACGAATCACACATATTTTAAATTTCATGTTGAGAATAAATTAAAACATGATTGAAAATTATTTACAATAGATATTCGAACTGGCGCCCATTATTTACATATTTCACACCGTCTCGAAACGCTCCGAAGTGCATTGTGAATATGAATACAAGAAACAGAATTAAGACACTGTATAAAGTTCTCTCTCAGTTCGTTAATGTTATTATGAGTTTGTTTATAGAACCGGTCTTTAAGATGTCCCCAGAAAAACAAATCTAGGGGTGACAAATCCGGCGAACGTGGTGGCCACCTTACTGGTCCGCCCGAGCCTATCCAGTTGTCTCCAAAATTTTCAGTCATCAATCCTGAGACTATTCCAGTGTTATGGGGCGGTGTGCCGTGTTGCTGAAAAAATACATTTCTTATCTCATTCAAAGGCAGTTCTTCCAAAAATTCTACGACTACATGTTGGATTATGGTGTTATAATACCGTTGACCATTTAATTTTTCTTGATAAATTTGGTATGCCAGAATACGATTGTCAAATAGGGCACACCAAACACTAAAGCTGAACCGTCCCTGATTTTGAACATCGACGGCACGGTAGGAGTTAACATCAGACCACCAATGTTCATTGTGCCGGTTAAAAATTCCAGCACTGCTAATGTAGACTTCATCCGGCCAAATAATTTTTCTAAAAAATGATGGATCCTCCTGAATTTGTTGAAGATACCAATTGCAGAATTCTAAGCGTCGTTCAGGATCAGTCAAAAGGAGCTGCTGTTGTTTCCTCACTTTGTATGGACTAAGCTTGTGTTTCTTCAAAACTGATAACGCACGTCGTCGTGATATACCCAATTCCACTTCGATTTGACGGCTTGAGATTGAAGGATTTGCCACTGCCATTCCATTAACATTGACCGTAACTTCCTCCTATCTTCCTTATTATAATTCTTTTATCTTGATTTGTTGAAATTTCCAAAATTAATGAGATTATCTTTCAGTCTTCCAAAAATAGATTTATTAGATTGCCTTCTTTCCGGGTAACGATTAAAATAGGTTTCACATGCAGCTTCAGCATTATTATTATTGAGAATAAAGTATTCCAACATATCATACTTTTTCGTAATTTTCATAAGCCATCGCAAATTTATAATTTGAAGGTGAAGCAACAATCAAATAATCAACTTAAACTATTGATACTATTTATGAACCTACTGACAGATTCATGTTGAATGACACACGCCTACTAACAAAAAGCAATGAAATGATGAAAATCAATGGAAAATGTTAATTTTTTGCCATAATATAGTGAAAATGAACGAAAAGACCCCACACGATATATATCATTGAAATGGCAAACAAATCCTTTTTTTAATGATATCATAGCCAACTATATGTTCCATATAAAAAAATACAACTTTATGTCTTACCTCGAATTTCGAAAATTTTTTCAAAAATTCTCTAATGCCATTGCATTCTAATCAAAAAAGTGCCTGAATAACGTAGAAGTCATTTTTGTTAATTTTCATAAATAACCGAGATATCGTGATAAAACGAAAATGAAAAAAATCGAATTTCACGGATAACTCGAAACCGAAAGCCGATAGCCAAATTTAGTTTTCACCATCACCCTTTTCTCGAAAAAACAGATCGAGGATGCGTCGTCCGTTTTTTGATACCTCTCATAGTTACCGAGATCCCCTATTAAAACATCGAAATTTGCCCACCCTGTACAAACACGCGGGAGTGCGGAGGAAACTTCAGTCCATCTTCTTACTGACTGCACAGCAGCGAACAGGAAGAGGCGGATATACTTTGAGGTCGATCGTTTAGATGATCCCAAAGTAAGTAAATTAACTCTTGACCAGGTTGCGAACTTCTTTGTCCAGGTGCAACCTGATTGAGAGGACTATGACAGCATTGGGGCACAATAGGTCTTTTTTGGTCGGATTTACCTTCCAGGGTCATCGAAACAAAAAGAAAACAACAAAAAAACTACTTTATTCTAAATTCCTACGAGTGTTTTTATTTTTGTAAAGAAAAAGTGGTGGACATCTTCATGAAAACATTCTGCACAGACTTTCTAAATGCTTCACCACTTTACAAATGCTTGATTTTTAGGATAATAAATTCTTGAATTGTTACCAAATTTGTCCGGATTTATTAAGAAGTATGACCTGCAACTTTTGCATACAAAATTTATCTCCCTCACGTCTAGAATCTATATTTCAAAACTATTAAAAGTTGTTCATAAATAAAAACTTAAACAATGAGAATATCTTCTCTTACTTTTCTCTGACTCAGAAAGTATTGGACAAATCAAACAGTAAACATCATCTAAAATCTACGCTTAGTTAAGACTGTAGCAACCGTTACTTCCCCCCTGAGTAAACAGTAAGAAAAAAGACGAGATTTGATACACCTTATACAAGCTATTAAGTCTAGGTCACTGTTTTGTATCATATTGTAACGTTTTTAGGATTCTAATAAAGATCACAGGCAATATTTCGTAAAACAATCATGCATTTTAAATAACGACGTAATAATATAAAAATAACTATAACACTAACTGAGATTATTTATTTACTACTTATTTATACTTTCACATTATTTATTTGTACGTGTTAAAGTTCGGTAATAAAACTGGCTGCAGCGGAATCGCTACCCCCTTTCATATTTCATGATGTTTCCCGAGTATTCTATTCTCGGACGTTCGAGAGCTTTTCTGCACTTTTCTAGGACTGCGAAGTTTTCTCGAACGAATTTATTGGCGGGCTAACGTGCGGTGTTCGTCACAATATTAATTGACTAAATACGTTAAGCTTTATTTTATTATAAAACGTTAACAGTTTTAATTAATTTCAACGTCTGTTATGTTTTGTTTAACACAACCAAAGATAAAATTAGGTCCTGTTTTGAAGCATTAATTACTTCGTAACTGTTTTATTTTCAGTTTACGACCATATTGCATGCTATCATTTTTAATGCTAATTTACTACTCTACCAAAATCCATTATAATAAATAACGTGTTCTATTTAAAAACAAATTCATCTAGTAGTTATTACCAAAATATGCAAATGCTTTTTTACTTAAATTATTGCAACGTATGTATGTATATAAAAAGTATAACATTAGCGCATTAATTACTTAATCAGTATAACATCAGACATTTTCGACATATCACATTTGACTTCGCATATAGATACCAATCACGTCCAGTAATGCAAATCATCATATTTAAATAGAATAATGTATAAAATTGAACTGAAAGTTTCCATAAGTATTACGGAAATATTATGACCGCTTACTTTACATCTCACTTATTCAGAATAACTTAATTTTATTATTTCAAAGAATTTGAAGAGCCTTATGAGTCATTAATAATCACTCGTTATATTTATATAGGCATTCATTTATTTTTATTACTATTCCACTGTGTATTTATATATATTGTAGGTATAATAAAATCGATTTCTTTTTATAACCAGTATTTTAAATCATTTAATCCATGTCTAAAAATCAACATCGAAAAATAGCAAATAAAGTGCTACAAATTTATTATATAACACATTATCTAATTCTAATCTAATCTAATAAGAAGATAACAGCTCACATTTAAGGATAGTAAAGGTTAATATCCAAACAAGGCAACTCTACAAAATTTGACCCTTTTTACAGACAAAGCAAGTTTACTCCAAGCTCTGAAAAGTGCCTTGTAGGTTTCAAGAAGAAATATAAAGTTATTTTGTCATTCAAGGATACATATTTGAATAAAAAGATTGAGTAACTTAAAAATGACTGGTTTTTAATATACATAGGTCCCTTAACAAGTTTTCATGTAGACTGCCTGTGTGACTAAAAAAGTGGCGCCCGAGGACCAACACCGCTTAAAAACTATACCATCTGACAAATTTCCTTTCATATTTTTCTATTACTGATCTTTCCTTTCCAATCTCTGATTCCTGCTGGGTCCCAATGCAGCATTTCTTTAATTATATTTCTTGTTCCTTTTCTTGAGACAAGCGTGTCAGCTATAAATGTGTAAATAATTTCTAATATATGTTTACATATTTATAGTTATCTAAAACAAGGAAATTTATCTTATAAAATTATAAAATGTATTTATCTTTTTATTCCCAGATATTTTTCCATCTGCAGAACAAATAAAACAGTAATTAATTAAAGATAAATTTATTCCGAACCATAAATAATATTAAATAATAAGTCCTTTAATCGTTGAAAACACTCTTCTTCAGTATCTCTCCAAATAAATTAATTTTTTGCACTGAGTAGTTTTCTTTATTCTTGCAGTTTCACTACTAACCATAGTAGTTTCACTACTATGGTTAGGTATAAATTTAGCCAAATTTGTAACAAATCCCACAAATCTTTTAAAATTCTTTCTTATTGTTGGAAGTTTGATGGCTTGGATTGCTTCAACTTTATTTTCATCGACTTTGCAATCCATTATAACTGAACATGTGTCCCAGGAAACAAACTTCAGTTTTAGCAGTTTTAGTAAATAGACTTTTTTGTCAAACACCATTTTGTAACATCATCAAATGCTCATCGATATTCTTTGAAAAATTAACACATCATATAAATATATAATAAAATTTGGAACATCTTGTCGAATGTTTTCCATCATCTTTTATATGTTTCAGGTACTGAGCAGATGCTACATGGCAAACGTAAATAAGGGTGTCTGCCAAATGAAATAGCTATTGTACATAAGAGAGAACTTTTCCGATTAAGTACTATTGAAAAGATCTTCGCATCCTTCAGTTACGAAGACAAATCTTGAGTTGTAAATAGAGAATTGCTCTCTTCTAACAAATTTATTTAATTCCCTCGTATACATATGTACATATCCTAATGTGATTTGACTTATCGACAATTACTATTTCATGCATCAATAGGTTCACTAACTACTATAATTCCATCTGCCACCATTTGATCAAGTTTTCCTTTAAGTTTCTCTTTAGAATTAGAGTTACACTCGTCTTAATAAAATCTCGTACGCCTAGTTTTACCTATTTTGATTTCAGCTTTTTATGACATTTCTAATTTGACGTTTCATTTTCAAAGGTACACTACTTTTATCATTTACCACAACCTCTATGCATAATCTGTTGGGTGTGTCAAATCTAACGTCAGCTAACATTGAAAAATAATCTTAAAAAAATTAGCTTGCTTAACATTTAATGGTGTACGAAATCTTATTGCAAGCCAGGGTACTTTTCTACCAGAATAAAGTTTAGGAGTGGCATTTTCAGACAGGCTTGATTAACTTTACCTTGAAATATTGACTTATATTTTTCAAGTAGGTCATAAGTAGTGCAGTAGTGCTGTTTACTACCTCTAGTTTATCAGTTTGAAACTAATGGATACAGCATATAAACGCTGTTTAAAGTACACAAAGTATTAAACTTTAAACATTGACAAGTACCTAGGTAATCCTTCTTGTCCCATATTATGACAGATACGAAAAAAAGTCGCTAAAGAAAATTATCTGGTGTTGAACAGGCTTTCAACTGATGATATCAAAGTTATAGCTCATTCTGCGATTTGGCTAGCGGTGAAATCTGGAACTTGAATATAATTTCAAGCAGTTTTTTTACCACTTCTGTTATCAATATTTTTTCGCCGCTTGCCTCTCTTAGTGGCCCACTTTGTGCATTATTAACTTGCTTTTTACACATTCTATTATAATGATAGGTTTTTTGCACATTTGAACGGAAGGTTGAGTGGCAAATTCAAACTATCAAGTCAATACTGGAGCTATCGCACTATAACACAACTCCATAGCAAATTTGCCTGCACCTGGTAAGCTGCTTATGGACAGGAAATTAAAAACAAATTTAGCTGCCCCAAGTAATTAAATGAAGCCGAAATTTCCAATAAAAGATGTGGATAATATTTTGGACCTCATACTAAATCATTACCGGAGTTACAACCACAACAACCAATTCTTGTTCAAGATGGTATTTGCAATTGAAGACCTGGTATTGAAGATAACCAGCTTTGAAAAGATGACTACAAAGTAACTTTTGGAGATACCAGTTATAGGAGAAATAAAAAGCAACTAAGATCGTTAAATATTTCTCAAGAAAGACTAGTGTAAACACCTAGTGAACGCGTCTTTTCCGGAATCCACTTCTGATCTTACTCTGTCAGGCAAACCAAATTCGGAAGAACAATCAAACCTCCTGAAAAATTAAATTTGTAATTATGTAGTCCTGTCTGTTTTAGAAAAGAGGAGAGACAACTTGGTAGCGTCACAAGGCGACCAAGCACACAATAATAAAGAAATTAGTTTAAGAAAGTGTAAGCCTTAATAAACTAGTAAGTAACTTATGTAACTAGTAAAGAAAGAAATTACATCTAACTTCCTCGTTGTTAAATATATTTATAATTAGTTTTATCTTCAATTTTCATTAAACGGTATCAAAGTTAGAAAATTGTATAGTGAATATTACGTACGCAACAAACAAACGAGCAGTAAATTACTAACTAGGAAATTTTGTAGGACGTTGGTTGTTTTTGCCAGAAGCTCCTCATATATTCACTTGCTATTTTAATTTTGCATACCACTTCTATAAAAAGATCCATCACACTAAATACATTGTTTAAAGCTTCCAAACTTTTTAAAATACTGTCCCTGATAACTTTGTTTTCATTTTTTTATGTAAAATATTTCACATATATCACAGAAATATTTCTCAAGAAACGTTCAAATTTCCTCAAATAGAGCTGTATACAGACGTGTCGACGTATACGGCACGCCTCTCACGTCGCACTAAGCCTTGATATTTTTTGCGAAGCACGCGAGTATCACGTTTGAACTCGGGAAACATCACAAACGGATCACATGCACAAGGAACGGCCGGTTGACGTTTTAAAATATTAATTACAACTTGGATTATTCGCGAGTGAGATAGTAGAAATATTTGCGATTAAGAAAATTGTGCAAGCGAATAGTAAATTACTCTCTGACAAAACAATACATAGAACTCTTTTTCGCTTAATTTTAGGTAGGTGTGCATACGAGTTTTGAACAGTTTACTTTTTTCATTAGAATGTATTACGTAATCCATTGTACTGTTAGAAACACAGATATGTATAGTCGTAGTTTTTTTATATACATATGTATTGCTGTGAATTCTTGCGTAATATTTTGCAAATTTCAGATACTATAAAATATACCTACTTATCATTTTTACGACGCGACGTATGTACAATAAGGATGACGCATTTTATTCTGATATCTTACTTTACAGTTCTTATTTTTAATTTACTACTTACCTTTCATTGAATAATAAAATTGTTGTTCATTCTGCTACTTACAATTACTGACTGGAATTAAAATTGATACTTAGATAATAAGTTATGGTAATTATAAATGATCCTTTGAAAATAATCACTACAAAATTCGCAAGGAGTCGCAAATGTGATAATAATAATATTTGTTAAAAATTAATAAAATGTTTATTAACTACAATCCTTAAATAAAAAGACGTTATATACAGTGTATATGTATAGTATAACCATGACTTCATCGCTGTTACGAAGAAATCATTTATTTATGGTGATTGTTGGATTAGACGCTAACTAGCCGGACCCACATCTCCGCCACCCCGTGCGTACACGATCGACACTCGAGTTTATAGTACCGATAGCCCCGTTTCTTTGTATTGACATTTATAAATGTCATCCTACTTGCCTAACATTGCACGCATTTCTATTGATATGCTTTCGTTCTGTAATTATTATCTATCTTTAATATCAAAAAAATTGTAAGATCATTTTTATAGATATTTGCACAAATTTCTACCCAATTTGTGAATATACAAGGTGTGTATAAATTGGCGGACCCACTACACGTGGCGACATTCTTGATCAAATTTTGAGTTAAAAGTCCTAATCCTAAAACGATGTATCGGGCTTCCTTTGTCTTCAGAATGAATTTGAAAGAAACATACATTTGGCAACATTGAACACGTATGTGCTAGTTATAATCTTCGGAACATTTTTACAAGTCGTCATGTGAACAACATGTGAATTTTTTAAATTTAAACATACCCGAAGCTAACGAAATAAAATCGGTTTTTTAGATTAGATTCATTCATTCATTCATTCATTCTGTTAGGGTTGGACACCTATAGTCCAGGCACTTGAGCTGGGTGCTCTTTGTACCATCCCTACTGGAGCCCTCATTTCCAGTTGAGAAGTTCACTGTCCTCTATAAAGTCCAGTAACTTGCCCGCTGGAAACTTGAGTACCCTCGAAGGCTCCAGTAGATCCTTTGCCAAATGTTTCTGCCAGAGTACCTTCAATTCCTCACATGTGCAGATTACATGTAAACTTGTTTCCTCCTGTAACTCGCATCTCTTGCACCAGGGTTCGCTCATCCGACCCGTGTTGCATAGATGCTTCCTTAAGGGACAGTGTCCAGTTATCAACCCAATAATGGTCTTAACTTGTTTCTTACTGCGTCTAATTAGGCTTTCAGAGAACTTAACGTCCCCGTCCCCTATTAGCGCTTTAGTATGGAGTTGACCCTCAGTCGACCCCCATTTCCTTACTCTTTCCTTATCTAACCAAGACCAAATCGCCCTTCTAGTAGACTCCCTTGTGATTCCACATACGGGTTCTGGTCCTATGAAGTGTTTCCTAGAACCCTCCTTGGCTAGTTCATCGGCTATTATATTGCCTCTAATATCCTCATGTTCAGGCACCCAGATCAAAGATACCTTGTTGTCTTGTGCCAATTTATTGAGGTGCTGTTTAGTCTCTAACCAGTTTTGATCTGGTAAGAGGATTTCTTAGATTAGGTATTTATTACGAAAATATTACAAAGTTTTAAAAATTTTTGATAATATCGACTAATTTTTGTATATCTTCTTGATAGAAATCAATGTAATTATTACCTACATAATTGTTCGAATTAAAATCCATTGATATGATTTCTAATACTGCGGCGTCAATTCGGGCTCTAACATCGTCAGCGTCTTGAGGAGCTGTAGCATAAAATTGACCTTTAATGAAACCCCAAACAAAAAAAATCTAATGGATTGAGCTCGGGGGATCTCGCAGGCCACAAAAGGGGACCGCCACGACCAATCTATCTGTCTGGGAAGTATTCAGTCAACCAGTCTTTTATACATATTACGAGCAAAGTGCGCAGGAGCTCCATCACGCATGTAAATCATATTACAGCGTACCTTCAACGGTATCTCATCAATAACTTGTTCTAAAACATTTTAATATTCACCGGCATCTAGGCGATTTGGTAAGCAAATTGGTCCAACTACCCTGTGGTTTATTATACCCAGCCAAACGTTAACAAAAAATCTTCTTTGGTGACCGTATTCGCGAAATTCATGTGGATTTTCATCTGCCCAATGATGAAAATTATGAGTATTAAACACACCATCTCTGGTAAACACTCATCACTCCAAAGAATACGTCTTAAAAAGTCACCTTCTTCCTGAATTCTATTTAAGATTGTATTGTAATGATTGATTCGAAATAAGTTATCATTTCCGTAGAGAGGCTGAACTTTAGAAACATGGTATGGATGAAGCAAGTTTTCTCGGAGAACCAAATGACTGGGACTATTTAGTGTAGAAGCTAATTGACGGGTACTCGCAGAGGGATCTTCCTGTATTGTGGCTAGAACTTGCTCTTCTAGTTGCACGGTACGTCTTTGCCTTGGTCAACGTGGGATCGCATTTCTTGGAATAAACGAACCTGTTTCACGAAGTTGTTGGTCCAGCCTTCTCGAAATACATTTTTACTTGGATGCCTCCGATTTGGAAAACGCACTCGATATTCCTGCTCTGACATGCTAGCATTTCCACGACAGAAACCGTATATCATGTACAGTGATGTGCTTTAGTACTGACTCAAAATGCCATAAAACTTTATAAATGTAACCCTTATGTACGACGATATATAGCCGACTGTCCTCGAAGCGTGAGTCAGTACTAAAGCGCATCACTGTACATAGCGGCATATTCGTTAAACGTAAAATTCATAATAAACAAACAGGACAACTAGTAAATACGAAAAGCCGAAAACTGATTAAAATTATACAAATAAATACGAAAACTAAACAAAGTTATAAAAATCAACACGAAAAATAAACAAGTCGAATGAAATAGGTAGATTACATAAGTGTCAAAATTTGACAGTAGTAATGTATTTGACAGTACAACATTAGGCTGCCTACTTATTATTTTACAACGTTGTCAGATGTGTTTTTCGTCAAAATAAGTTAATAAAACAAATATTAAAAACAAACTTTAAAATCAAAAAGAAAACTTTAACGAAAGGATAATATCAACAATTCTTCTTTATTCTAAATTGCAGCTCTTTCTGTCAACAAATATCGAGTAATAATGCTTATTTCAAGACTCAAAGTCCGTACTTTAGGAACCTCGAGCTAAGATATGGAGCATGGTACATTTTCGTATTAGGATTTTGGACTCCGAATTTAACGAAGAACATCGCCGGGTGTAGTGGGTCCGCCAATTTATACACACCTTGTATACGAGCCCCTTCTCGTATCATTTGGACGAACGTTAGATTTTTTTTAAATTCAATCTAAAGTACAAATAATATAAGTAATGGGTGGATTTTTTTTTATTTATCAATTCAACAACATTTTAGAATTTTATAGCTACAAAAAAAAAACGTGATAACAAAGAAAACTATTCAACTAAACTAATTAACTAAAACAAACAAAACATGACACAAACTGAGACTAAAACTCTGCATTGCACATTACCACTGGGTAACATCACCTTTCCTCTACAACATCTGAACATCTTTGTGGCATTGTGTGGAGTAAGTTTTGGAAAACTTCAGCATAAAAGAAGGTAAACCTGCAGAATCCAGCTCCCATTTAAACTGACATAATGAACGCATTTACGCATGCGCATAACCAATCAATATACGCGTAACGTTGCCAAACGCATACTGACAGAAAGAATGCTGATATAGGCTAATTTATAGGTTATTTTATATTTATTTTTATATTTATAGGTTAATCAAACGATATATACAATTAAACTAATTTATTTTGTAAATATCATGCCTATCAACAAAAATAACTAGGAAAACATGGGTATATGGGATTGTGGGTTCCGGACTGTGTGAATATTTGTCAATATAAGTGATTTTGTACCAAGACGAACCATATATCAATTAATAAAATAGAATATCAACTATATAAAACAAACACAGCAGCAGTTAAAATTATAAATTACAATGGATACTGTTCACGAAGAGCTATAATAAATTCTGAAAAAATTGAACTATGATTAAATTGATTACGCCATATAAATTCATGTAAGTAGGACTCGAAGAGGTCTTCAGAAGTTCTAAACTGCCGACGAAGCTTCCTCTTGGCACGCATCCACATGTTCTCCACGTTCTGTGTATGAACAGTGCGATCATCGCGATCAACAAAATTCCGTTGATGCACAACAACACAATGTTCATACGCACCACCATCCATATCCTCGATACCTTTGTGTGCTCGCCAGAATCGAATACTTAAAGCTTTACGACATATTTTACATGGCCACCGATAACAATCACTAAGGTCACTCTTTTTTATGAATGACAGGCACTTTGCATTCTACACAGTTATTTGAATGTTTTATTAAGCTATGTTTAGCTAACCACATGATAATATTAATTTTGTCAGGGAAAATAATATTTCTAAACGTGACCTTTTCTTCACGGATGTGATTTATTCCTAATATTTCCTCCTCTTCAACAATCCAATGTCTCGCAATTCCTCCTCTACCTGCCATTTCAACAAATTAAGAAAGAAATAACTTAACTGAAATTAATTAAATGAACTTAATTAAATGTCACAATATAATGACAATACAACACAAGCCAAGCCACAAAAAAACTAAAATTTGGCAACGTTGCAGGTTGTTTACTATATTCGTAGCGGGAAATTTAAATGGGAGCTGGATTCTGCAGGTTTACCTAAAAGAATCCCATATTTCTTGAAGTTTTTGTTTCAATTCAGGGAAAGGATCTTCCAGAATGTTTTCGGAGCGCCTTCATCTCACGCCACGAAGTTTCAATTGGCGATAAATCAGGACTTCTTGAAAGCCATCCCAAAAGTGGTATCCCGTAGTCTTCCATCCATTTCAAAGGTTTTGTCGACGTATGACACCCTGCGCCGTCTCGTTGGAAGACCAAATCTTGTCCTGATGTCAAGTGATTTTCCATAATCGGTAAAAGAGATTCTCCTAAAATCTCTAAATATTTGTCTATGTTCACTATACCGTCAATAAAGTGAAGTTTTCCTACACCCTTAGATGACACACTGTGCATGACCATGACTGATGCAGGAAATTTTACTTTTCTTTTAAGACAGTCGGGATGAAATGCTTCGTGTTTTCTGCGGATAACGCACGACTTCTGCTGTCTCCAACACAAGCTTTGAATCTGGACTCATCCCTCCACTCTACTGCATCCCATTGCTGGAGAGTCCAATTCTTATGCCCTTTTACCCATGTTATTCTTATGTTTCTTTTGCTGAAATGTGGCTTTTCGTTTGCCTGACACGAAAATTCAAATTTGTTCGTAGATTTTTATTCATTTAATTTACTTTGTAAGTTCCATATCCCTGTTTATGCGCCTTTCTGTGACACGTACCCCTGGAAATTAGTCTTCCAACACTCGTCGTCACTCCATATAACATTCAACTCAAGATAACTTGCACCACAGTTTTTTTCAATAATTCTTCTCAATCTCGTCTATCACCTTCAGTTATCTTACTTTTTCCTACATTTTTAGCCTTTATTGGAGCTATTGAATTTGTAGTCTTATATCCTTTAACTATATTTCTGACAGTGTATTGGGATAATTCCAATAAATTTCCAATTTCAGAATAAGATTTTCCAGAATTAAGTATTTAACAATGAGTGATCGAATTTTCTCGTCGATAATTTTTCCTCTTCCCATTTTAAATTAAACAAATATCAAAAACAGCCACCAAATGTATAAAATGCGTTTGACACTAATTGACAGTAGTTTCGGCCATGCTTCGGCGTCACTTTTTCAAAGCCAGCTACTCATTTAAGATGATAGCATCAAAATAAGAGCAACTTGATGGGCAAGAAAAAACGGCAAAACTTAAAAGACTTGTAATCTTATTGCTAAAGACTTCAAAAAGGAATAAAAGACATCATATTTTTCTTGAAAATTATTAAAAATATTATGTAAATTCGTTTGGGTATCGATAAAAGCATGTAGTGTGTATTACGTTCGCGGGCCTCGAAAAAGATGGATATCAGACGGTGGGCCAACTGACATGAGAAGGGGCTTGTAAATATGTAAATATGAATGTAGCATGAAACGTTTTAACGTTGAAAAGAACTTTAATATTAATAAATCCGAATGAACAGAAACTTCAATTACTTCCATTGTTAGATGCTATGGTATAAATAACAAAAAAGTACTGGGATTGATCTTGTTCCTAATTTATATGAACGATTTACCTGAACTCCAAACTAATAAAATTTCACTATTACTATTTACTATTTACAGATTCCATTGATCCTCAGAACATCAATTAAACATTCTCTTCATTCCAATTTCACCAACACACTGAGAATATTAAACACCTCAGGCATACAGAATGCCTGTAGTGTAAGTATGTTTGAAACTTCAGCTCCATTATTCTGACTTTTCTCTGGCCTTTGCGCACTTGACTTTCCTTGTATACATAGTTTAGTTAGTTGCTCATGACATCCTAGCATTAGCTTCAAATTAGTTAAAGCTAGACGATTTTAACTTGACATACATTAGTCAAGTGCACAAAGGCCAGAGAAAAGTCAGAATAATAGAGCTGACGTTTCAAATATACCTAGTATTAGTTTTGATCGCATAGAATATTTTAGACGTAAATATCTCGTCAATTATTAACTTTAAACCTGTAAATGTTGAATAGTTTTTTATAGACAATTAAATGATATATTGATTTATTTAATAAATACAGGGTGTTCCGTAAGAAAAGTCGAAAACAACTAAATTTCCGGTTAAACCAAAAGTTAATTTTACGAGTTTGTGCTCCTAAAATATTTGAAATATGTAACTGTAACACTTTCATATATAAAATATTTCCGATTGTTTTCAACATTGCTGTAATTTCACTGGCCCTGAATTTACAATCACCTGTATAATCGGCATTATTTTAGGTTTGTAGATCTTAACTAAACTAGAAACATGAAATAAAAAATATTCAATTATCTCTCTCTCAAGATATTGGACTTCCGCATACTAGGTGGACATCCTGTATATATGTAATTCCCTTTTCTATTTTTAAAAGTTATGTTCGAGTTTTCTGTTCAAATTTCCTGATAAATTGACAAAATCACTTTTCGGACCAACTAACTAGTTAAATTAACAAGGCATTCATTTTGTATTTAACAACTCCAACTACATTAAATCAATATCTGGAAATAATTGCTTCCGAATTGTAAACTCATTTTTAGTAATCGAAATTGGCTTTGTACTTATAATGATTTTCTTTAATTTTTGTATACTTTAAACCTTTGCATAATTTACTATTACACAATCGCTGAAGTTGACAGCATATATATTTTTATCAAATTAGCGAATCATAGGACGTAATAACAGTACAAATAGAAAAAATAAATTTTAGACATTACATCCAAATTAGTAAACAGTAGATATTCTTCTCCGAATTAATTTCATTACCGAATTAAGGAAGTGACTACTTCGTGGTTTTTCTATTAATTGTTTCATAAATATTTACCATAAGTCACATTTCTTTACCATCTATTTATATTACACCATACAGAACACAAAGTGCAAACATTTTTTTGTTTATTTTTTACACCGTAACTTTGAAGGTGGTATCTATGTAATATTTTCAAAACCTAATATAATATTTAATATATTCCCTACAACAACACACGAACAACTTTTTGTATTTTCAAAGATAAGTTAATATGTTAAAGAAAACACTAACGTCACTTTTAATACTCTATTTTTCTCACAATCAAAATGAAAAGAAACGTAAACCACACAAAACTACTACCTTTCTAGAGCCCCTTTCAATCTCCAATGTCGAGCTTTTTATAACAATGTTTAATTTTCCGGAACTACTGACTACGTCACATCCACTATTTGTAAATAGTTCCTGTATACGTAAAACAAAAATACTTATTTGATAGTGCTGATTCACACAGCTAATTGTTGATTGTAATTATCAATTATAATTGGCTTGATTAATAATAGTCTCGATATACTAACACTCATGTTGCAATATGGAATTTTAAATAGACTAACGCCATTCTTAATCTACCCAAATTGATGAGTAAAAAACTACATACTACGAATGTAAATGACTGAAATAGATTTCAAGAACAATTTGTTTGACATTAATTTAGTTATTATATAGATTATATATTTATATATTAATGGTCACTTCAAATTATCTACTTATAAGGTAACGATAAAGTGCTTATTTGATTAATTAAATCTCTTAAATCAATGATAGTTTCGCACATTAAAATATTAAATGCAGATTTTTTCATGCCATTTTAGTGCAATTCGCATCTACAGCTTAGGCATTTACACTAATAAAAATATAGCTCTAATTTATGTTTTTAATTTGTCGAAAATTTGCGTAAATGCTACAAAATTTATAACAATATATTCACTAGTAATAAGTAGTTCTTTACTTTTATCCCCACCGTGGCATTTAACGTTTTTAAAATCTAAAGAGCGATCAAGAAGCATATTATAAAATACACCGGTTTCATCGATGGTGTAAATATCTTTTTCGTCAGATGATTTTTTATATCATTAAAGTATTTAAGTCATTCAGTTATATCATTTTCGTTTACTTTATTTGCTTCCCCACTTACAACATGAGACAAAATTTTATAGAAATATCTTTTATGAAATCTCAGCTATCCGTCTGAACATTTGAAATTTTCTATGCCGATTGAAAGATTTATCTCTTTGGAATTTTCTTTCAGCAACGGACCAGATACGAACATTTGAATTTCTAACTCTTTAAACCACATCAAAAGGTCATTTTCAATATCCTGGTGCGATGCTTTTCGAATTATTTTCATAGAACCAGATCAACCTACTGCAGCTGCGTTATCGTTCTGCGATTTTAGGTTTTGGTAAAAGCACCTATTTCTACTTTTAAAATTTTAAATTTTGTCGAAATATCTATCGACCTTTCTGCACACATTATATCTACACGCGATCGACGTATTCACTGTAAAAGTAAGATTTAAACTAAACACAAAAAAAACACAAATCATCACACAGGGGATTTACCTACTTGTTTCATTTCCGAATTCGTGTTAAGCGAGAGCTTCTATCATGGGGTTAATATATTATTGTTCAATTAAATTTAACCGAATAATTCGTGTTATCCGAAATTTATAATTATGATTTAGCTTGAACCAATTTTTAAACGAATTTTGTTGGTTAGGGAGAGATGTAGAAATTTGACCTGAAATCGACAAATCGCGGTCAAAATTAACCTTAAAACGAACTAATTGTTAACTGATTTCCCGAAATAAAGGAAAAATAACACGAAAACTAGTTTTGTCAAAACCACGAGTTAAGTTTGCAAATTTAAATTATTAATAAAAAATGTGAAAATTTTAAAGGAATAACACCGACCATAGGGCTATAGTTTGTACTCTATGTGATTGTAATTTTTATCTTTATCTTTATCATTATACATTTAACTGCGTGTTATAACATAGAAGAGAATTCACGGGGGAACGTACTACCTTATAAAATGTCATAAAATAAATTCAACAAGCTTTAGGTAGTTATGAATTATAAAATCTTTTACTAAGGCCTGTAGTACCTTATAAATGTCATAAAACAGAATTTTATTGACATAGAGGTAAGTGCCATATTTAGCAATAATGCAAGTGTTAAACGAGTTTCTGACATGAATTCAAAAAGTCATTATGTTAGGTACAGCCATGGACCCTAAACTTTAAATGAATAGAACGTCATTCAAAATAAAAACGAAAATTAACATTTGTCTACTAAATTCTATTTTATGACGTTTATTTCCGCAAAAAGGAAAAATAACAGAAAATTATTTTACAGCGGTGAGCATATCTACATTTTCTATAAATCGTTTCTTGATTTTATTTCAATATAATTTGAAAATTAACTTCATAACATAAATTCTAAAATGTTTAGATATTACAGTTATAAAATTTTATCTTTTACTAATTCAGTATTAACTTCACAATATCTTTTCCCGTTATAGGCCGTTACCTTGATACGGGAATAAGATTACTCTGTTAATTTTTAGATTTAATTAATGAAATTGTCGAACATTTCAAAATAGGTCCAAAAAGTTATTATGTCCCGATTTTAAAATAGGTTAAAAATAAAATAAAACCATTATATTATGAAAAAATTTAATTTTGTGGCAACATCGCCAATGTAAAACATATGTTCACCAATTAACTGTAAACACAGAATGCATATTGAAATAAAATTTTGTTTATTACTATGTTCACATGAGTGAATAAAATTGTATGAAATTTGGGCATGATACTATACTCAGTGAGCCGTTTAAAATGATGTGTCACACGACTCCCTATTCCAGAATTTTAAACGAAACAATATCATTGTGCAATATAATAATTGTCGGAAAAAATGAAGAATAATCACTATTGTAAAGAAAAATTTGTTTGTTTCTAAATAAATGCTGGTAAATCATTAACAAAAACGACGCTATATATTTTTCTTGAAAATAAGTAGGCCATAGAAAAAAATCTTGCATTCCATTACAAACCAAATTTTATCTAAAAACTCTAAACTAATTTTCAGTGGTATCTTTAATATTTCAACAGATATAACCTGGCTAATCAAAAATCAATCATCCTGTATTGCATTTTTATTTTTTAACCAAATAAAACATAATAGTATAATGGTGATAATTTTAAAACTGTGTTTTTATGTAAACTGCTCAAAAGAATTTCAGGCTTATAAGTAGAATTTGAAGGTGAAATTAACTACATAATCGGAAGACAGTTTTATGGTTTTACTATATTAAAAATTATTATAATTTTTGCATAAAATGAAAATTGTTGTAGATAGAGAAACCTATCAGTTTAGAATTATATATTATTATATTATAACATACTACTTCACTTTTTATTAGATTTCTTTCTCTTTTATTAAAAACAACAAGTTTCATTAATCACTAAATAATAACCATAATTTATTATATTATTAGTTATTTATTCAAATTATCCTGTTTGTCGTTAGAAAATGAAACAACTAATTATAATATCAAATACTCATATTTAAAAATATTATTGTGTCTTTTTTATATAAAAGACGTACAAAACATAACGCCATTCGATTTTGGAACAAATTATAAAATTCCAAATCTACGTTACGAAAAAGACGTCACTCTATCAAATGAGAAAGTACGTCATGATGTTTTGGTAGCCATATGAGCAATGAGATAGAAAAACAACAGATGATTATTTTTGAGAAAACGGAAACAGTCAACAAAAAATACCTCCGTAGAAACAACAAAAACAAATGCTTTAAATGCGTATTTTTGAAGAAGTATGTTTAAATAGCACAAGGAAGAAAAAATAAAGAATATCAAGCAAGTGGAGTAAGAAGGACCAGAGAGACACGGATCAACAGGATTTGATCATATAGAATACATCATATTTTATCTTGATCACACGCACACACATACACACATACATACATACATACATACATAGTTCAATATTACAATTTGGTTTTTAAAAAGATCACTCTTTTATTGCTGTCTAATGTGACAGAAATATAAAAATATATAACATTATATTATATAAAAGTTTGTCTTGACAAGTAATCAAACAGTTCATCGTAAAAAAATTGCGAGATTTAGCGCATAGGTCTTGTCTTGTCTTTTTTCGATTTATTCACAATTAGGTACACATGTTCTTCCAACCTTTTTGAATGCATTGGAGTACTGTTTAAGTGAATTTACGTACCACCTATTTTTACAGCTTATTTATGCCTTTGTTTATTGACTCTAAATATAGCCCATTATGACTACCTTGCACTTCTGGACATATTTGATCGGTGCTGCATTGCAGCGTCATCTGTTGGTTTAAAACCGAAAATTAGTACATATCTGTACGATCAGACTTACATAGTATTTCGTTTTCCTGAATTCTACCACAACGTATATGAAAACGTAAGTAGTACTCGAGTTAATCTATTTGAATGTGGTACAAGTAAATGCAATAGTTAGTAAAAGATTCAAATGCTTTTATCCTACAAAATTCGATGTTGAGATTATGATGAAATTTTGAGATTTTGAGTTTCTATCTTTATCATTTTTTGGCAATCTGAAACTGTTTGACACTGCTGTTCCCCGATGTCGATCATTTGACATTTTCGTACTCACAATATGGGTTTTTCTTTATGGACGCAGCTGTGATGAAGATAACAGAATGGAGAGAACGATACAAATAATCAAGCTGAATAAAACGCGCAGGAAGATGAGCGAGTTGCGCTCTAAAATTTATTCTAAACACTGAAAAAGACCAAATGGCAACATGAATAATAGGAGATAATCCAAATAGAAAAATAGGAGGGAGAAGTCTGTATGTGTAGTTAATAGTCTTCACAGTAGTATGGAACAAATTTACGAATACAACATGAAGATTCTAGAGAACATAGTTTCTGCCCAACATCAGTAGAGATTCTACTTTGCACATGGATGGAGTTGATCAGTTTTCAGTTACATACATACATAGGTCTACTCATTCTTGCGCATATTAAAAGAAGACTTGAAACTACATCCTTTTAAAACTCAATTAATGCAAGAATCAAAGGAAACTGTGTAACTTATAAAATTGACGATTGCGAACCAAATATTGGAAAAATTTGACGACGTTTAGAGAATTTTCTTCTTTGATGAGGCACATTTTCATATGCAGTTTACATCAACAAGCAAATAGTAGTTACTGGTCGCAAGAAATTCCCCTGAGTAAAAAATTAAATTCCATTATATAACTCTAAAATTACTGTTTGAGCAGCAGTTACAACAAGTGCGCCGCAATGATCTGTCAATTTTTTGGTCCTGACAAGCATTTAATGATCGTGTTTGTCGTTTGTGGATGAGGTTACTATATCAAATCCCGCATAATAAGATGCTCTAAAACAATTATGTCGCGATAAATTGATATTGGTAAGTTGATTATACACAAGAGCAATAAAAATATAAAGGGGATTTCTTGGAAGTGTGCTAGTAAAATAGGCGACATCTAGATGACATAATTTTCCATGCAAAAATTCCTAATAAATGTAATTTTAAATTCTGAATAAAATTAATCAAGACATAATAGCTGAGCAAAATTAGGAAGAATAACTGCCAAACTATAAAATATGAGCAACGATTATCATTATTATGATCAATCAAGGTGTAAAAGTGGTTAAAAAGTACAAAACAAAGAAGTTGTAAGAAGAACTGAAGGAGTACACATAAGAGCGATACTAAATCCTCGAATATGAAGCAACATTATTACTGTAAAAGATCGAGACGTTTCAATAAAGTATGTCGTTATTGCCAAAACAAAGGGCACGGCAAAGAAGAAGGTGTAGAACAAGTTGTTCTCGAAGCTTCGTCATGGATATACATCAAAGCAACTTTTGATAATATATTGTATCTTTTAGAAATTGAAAATGTTGTATTACACAGAATGACATCCAGTTATCTGACAGATTTGACACATTATTCTACACTACATTTTTTAAGAGAATTGTAATGACATTGTGGTGAGTGCAATTGGAGCAACTTCGCAAGCTGTAGTGGCAGTGCTATTATTATTAATATTTAGTTGTTTGCAATCAAACATCAGATATATTTTTTTATTTTTCGGATTAGCATTAATCGAATCAACATTAATTAAAATCGAATTACGATGTTACAGGGTGAGGTTAACGATTTAAGATTTTAACCGCCCTGCATAATTTTTAGAAAACATCTTTAATCTAGCATCAAATGGATTGGAAAAGGAACAATACAAACTTAAAACACATAACTTAAATACCTACAGCAGCTACTCATCTTAAATATTGATATACATTCTCAAAAATTGTTAAATAGCGTAGAAACGGCATAGCCTAATGCAATAACACAGGGTGTTTCATAATATATGCGCAGGACTTCAGAATGTGATAGCTTGTCCAAAAATTTGAAAAAAAAAGTTTCTATCAACTTACGTTCTACAATGCACCATTTTCGAGATACAAGGTGTTGAAATTTAATTAAAAAAATTCGTTTTTGGAAATTTCTCCGAAACGGTTTATCGTAAAGAAAACAGCTTTTGTAACCATTTTCTACTTATAATAAGCTACGTTGTGTGCGAGAAACACATTTTTTAAGTCATAATTGGTGAAGATTTTGAAAGGGTAGTGGTTGTTTTCTCCCCAACTTCTACGCCAGTGGAAAAAGTACGGTTTTGAGACGCCCATTTGAACCGCCAATGTTTTCTACACAAAAAAGGTACTCTTGGTCATGAGCTCTAAAGTTGACCATTTTCGAGAAAAATCAACTTTTATGTTGTTAACGTTTACTTTTCTTACTTGTTCTGATGTTTTAGAAAAATAAAACTTTTATTTCAAAAAAAATACCATGTTTTTCAACATAAAAATTGATTTTTCTCGAAAACGGTCAACTTTAGAGCTCATGACCAACATTTTTTGTGTAGAAAATATTGGCGGTTCAAATGGGCTGTTTCTACTGTTGTTTTGTGCTCTACTGTGTAGAGCAAAAAACCATAATGTCTTCTAGTAGTTTGCTATATCATATAACTGTAAGAACTGTAATAATCAATAAATGCAAACATACATGACACATACACTCTAATCTACGTGTTTGACGTAAAGTGGTGTACCAATATGCCCGACCTGCGCCGTTTTAACCACGTGATAGCGTCTCCCTACTTATTCTATCTCAATGAGATTTACACATACTCCAACAAAAGGATTTTAAAAATATATTACCGTTTTCTTTATATCAACCGAGGTGAATGTGGTGCCCCAACCCTGTATGAGCAATTCGCCATAAATTAATAAAATAAAATGCTTGTCATGTATCTATAGCACAGTATAAGTATAAGCAGTAGCGACACTTCTCATAAGAGCTGGTAACACATTTGAATGACCATGTTGGTGGCTGTATTTATGGCGCGTAATTTAAACTATTAGGCAAACAGGAATTAGTGAAAATGGCGTAAAAAAAAGAAAAATGAAATATAATATAATGTATTTAAATAATAAACAATATTTAACAAAAGCTTATAGTATATGATTTCAAAATATTACTTTTTACTTCACACTGCACTTACAAACGTTATAGATTTTCAACCAGATAACCAAAATGATGACCAAAACTAAATACATACCTTACGTCATGAGTAATGTCAGTCTGAATCAGTCTGAATCGACACATAGGTACATATGTGATATTGACATTTCTCTCTAATGTACGTTAAAGGTACATTTACAATCAATTCAAAGTTATGAATTAAGCTTGTGAGTACGCATGAAATTTAAAAAGTGTTAAACAAAACTTTGAAACTTAATTCATGCATGAAAGTATTAATTGTATTAATGTATATTTTCTATTAGTAATAACCTGTTGTGCCAACTTGTTTAGTACAGATGTATTATGTAAACGAAAAATATGCACAGAATATATGTGAATTACTGTTAAAATGTTAATTTGACAATCTATCTTGACAGAACGTAAATATCTGTCTAGAGTATCAACCAATCACAGCAGCCAATTATGTGATTTCCAATTCGATGCTTGGCGAGACCAAGCAACGAAGTGCGAGTTTGCAATGAATTTCACTTTGAATTTCGTGCCAAAGTGTGCTCTGAAGTTCTTGTAAATGCGTCAATTTAAAACGTATTATTTTAACTGTCAATTATCGAATTTTGAATTGGTTGTAAATGTACCTTAAATGTCTGTTGGGTTAATCGCCATTTTGCTGGCTGTATTTTGACGCGCATGCGGACAAAAATATCAGTTTTTTGAGCCCTACAAAAAAATCTGTCTTTCGCATTTTTTACATTGTAGAATGGTTCTCGATCTGTGATATGTCAATCATTGCTGTCACATTGACAGACAATATACACTGATATTTGCATCAAAATCACTCAAGATGTGCAAATTTAGTCAAAATTTCTTTAAACGTCAAAATGATCGAAATTTTCGCTATATTATATTTATTTTAATTTATTAGTTGCTACAGTATGTCTCATCAGTTAACTATAATTTGTACGACACTGATTAGAGGTAATTGCGAGGTAAAATTGAATCAGATTTTCATGTACACGATTTTGACAGAAATTTTTTGATTAGTTAAAAATATATAACGTGCCATCGAAAAAAAACATAATTGGTGTAGGCTATGGAAATGCTTTTGATCGTTGCTTTAGCCACTACCACATAATGAGATTTATTATTTGACATTTTATTGTAACCAAATTTATAACCTCAAATTAAATGTCATGGAATAAATGGCATTATGTGAAAGTGGCTAAAGTAACAATCCATTCACATAGCCTACTCTAATTACGATTTTTTTTGATGTGTCTATATAAATCCATTCAAATATTTTCCAGAACATTGACACTAAATATTTTAATGAAATTCGCCGACATAAAATATATACATAAAATTTGCTGTTAGCTTATATAAACTCATCCAAACACATCTACAATATTTCTATTAAGTATATACTTCTAACGAAGTGTCCATCTATTTGGTATATTTCAAGCATCTTTTGACAAAGCAAATTAAGGTTGCGCGGGCAGTGGGGAGTTCATATACGGCAATAATTTTCTTAAAACTTACAAAAATTATTGGCAAAAAAAGAAAAGAAAAAGAATGATAATAATTGTGACAACTGTCATGATGTTGCCCAAGTAATAACATATTTTGAATTTTAAAATTGTAAGAAAAAGTAGTACCTACATATTATCAAAAAACTTCGGCTTCGATGCAAATCTTAATCTCAAGATTTTTTCTAGTACTTCTAAATGAAATATGTTAGTAACTTGGCAACAAGGTGACAGTTATTGCTACTGTAATTTTCTTTTATCACTTATCAAAATAGTTTATCATTGCCGTTCATGGAGAGAATTTTACGCCACTCCCTACTGACCGCGCACCCTTAATATAGCAACAAATTAGAATGATTCCATTTCAAAGAGCTTATTGAGTATATTTCATTGTGTATCATTAGTTCATAACACTAAATTAAATTTCAAATTTTCTGGTTATTATATCCTACAACACAACATAAATTCACATTTGCTATGGTTATTGTCATTAGCAATTTTTATAACAACGGACAACGGACCGTAACGACATAATGACCAACATGAGAAACATGTAAAATAATAATAATACTTCACGACCTGACATTAACATTAAATTACATAACCTACATAACTTTTAGTATAATAAGAAGTAATTTATAATAAAAGATCTACTATTTTTTTTATAGAATGGAGATAGATAAATGTTTCATATAAAGGAAATTATAATGCTAATTTTATTCTAATTTCATTTAAAAAGTTAGAGGCATGAATATTCATTCCGGAAATACCTACTAGATTTCAAAGGATAGGAATCTAAGATCATCTACCAACTTTAACAAATTTTGTTTTTGTAGAAAAGAAAAAATTCAATTTAAGAATTTCAAACAACATTGCTAGTCCCACTTTCCTTCGACCCCTTCATCTCTTTTTTTCATATTTCCGCCAAATATCTTTCTTTGTTTCTTTCATTTTCTCTCTCTTACATCCCTTTTTCGTCATGGCGGCTGCCTAGATTCCGGTAGTCCGAAAAAAGTGTGGTAAAAACAAACTGCTTACTCAGCAATTAAGTAAAAAAGTGTGTAATTAAAATTTTTATAAGGAAATGTAATGCTTGTTCCTCGTATACGTGATCCGTATGTGCTTCTCATTTTATCAGATCAGATGCGCCGTAGCGATAAAACCGAGTATATAAAACCAAAGTACCGGGCAGGAAGCCAAATCAATACCGAGAGGTTGCAATATAGAGCAAATTCGCACAGTATTCAGTTGAAAGTTTAACGCTGTACACCACGTGTGTTGCGTGTTCGTTTGTGAATTTATAAAGTAGAAAGCCGGTGTTAGTTCAGCTTAAGTTCGTAAAAAAGAAAAAACTCATTAACAATCCACAAAAACCCTTTTATTTAAAACAAATATGAGTGCGGTAATTTCAACTTATTCAATTGTTACTTGGTGAGTATTGAATTTGTGTTTGCCCTTTGCTAAAATTCCCGCGCAATTCTTTTATAAATTAAACTCTATCGATTATCGTTTTATTTTTGCATTTTTCGTGAAATTCGGATCTAAGCACGAAATAATAAGATTATTTCGGGGTTTACGAGCCATGTGCTCGCGGTATATCAAACCACGTATTCAAAGACTGATAGGATTTCTAATTTTAAGACCCTCTTACACATTTCAATAAGGTTCTGTGTGATACATAAGACACCTTTTGAAAATGTTAAGTTCTGAAAATAGCACACGTGATGAAATACATTCAGTTTACTAAATTTAGATATTTTTGAGTTCACTATAATATTTTAATTCTTTTTTATGTAAGGATTAATATAATAATTTATTTTCAATTCTTTTCGCAGGCAAACATCTGTCAACATGATTCTGCATCTTCAATAACAATACTGTTCTCCATCACCTCAACGTACAATAGTATATTAAAATATTTTTAATTTTTTTTACAATTTCCTGATTTTTTATTCCGGCTGCACATATTAAACAGGAATTTTCAAAATGATTGAACCATATTCTTCGGCTATATTGTGGATAATCGTAGTGTCTTTTATCATTGCTTTCATCTTAGCATTTGGCATTGGAGCTAACGATGTAGCAAATTCATTTGGCACCAGCGTTGGATCGAAGGTCCTTACCATATTTCAGGCTTGCATTTTGGCTACAATCTTCGAAATTGCTGGATCAATATTAATCGGTAAGTTAAAATATTAGTAAAGTTATGGAAATGTTCGATAGAACATTCACTAAACTGCTAAAATAGATATGCGTGTTCGCTTCTATAATAGAGATCGTAAGCAATGCATTAATGAAAACAATCAATGCATCTAAAGTATATGCTCTGAACTATGTACATACATGTAAAGATAAACATTTTTCAAATGGGTAACATGATATCACTAGGTAGATTATATTACCTCACCCATTTTAAAAGATAATTACTTGCAGAAGAATAGATTGAAAGTTTGACATATTATATCTACAGTCAATTGCTCTCAATTTAATTAGTAAAGTTATTCACAAATTAACTTTTTAATGTATCTATTCCAATTTAAAAACAATGATTAATTGTGTATTCCTTAAATCTACACAATTTAAGCAAAAATTTCACATAGATTGCTAATATTTCTATAGATCTAAAAAATTTGTTCAATACCTTATTCAAAGGTCATTAAAATAATTATATGTTAGTAATATGGAATGTATTCACACATGTATTTGCAGGACTTCATTCAATCTTTTTAGAGCCCTTTAGCAAAAAATCTAAGTCACAGCTTCATCTTGCAAATTTAATTCAATAATCAGTTTGCTTAATACTGCACACTTAAAACAATTTAAAATAGGCAATTTATTTTTATAGATTTTAATTCTAACATGAAAGGATCCATTTTCCCCCTAAACCTGAAAATAAAATTTTTCCAGAAAATTTGTGAAGATTGTGATAATTCTTTAATTATCAAATTAATTTTCATATCGAAGTATCAAACATTTTCACGTAAATACTATTACGTATGAAGTCCATTAACTGTACAGTCACTTTCAAAATCAATGACACTCTTGAAGTAATAGACCATATCTCCCCTTGTAGATATTTCTTCTACAAAAAAAAACTATTCCACGGCGGTAACTTGAATTAGTATTGCACATGTTCTAAAATTACTTTCACTTATACAGGATGTTTCATTTTCACTGAACACAATACAACTTTATTATTTTAAATACAATGATATAATTTTTCCAATGCAATCGATTGTACGTATGATTTGCAAATGTTTTGTATTAAGGTTCGCTATCCCTAAATTCAACTGTTTCGAAGATATTTACAATTTTTCTTAATGTTTTCTTATTGCACCATCTTAAAGAAAAATTTATATTGTAAAGCACTTTGCGTAAGGTACCAAACTTCTGCAAACGAAAGTAAAGGGTCATAGATACGGAGAACTGTCATAACTTTCAACAACATTTATACAGGGTATGTAGAAATTAGCAACCAACTCAGATATTTTCAAAGATTTTTTTTTCAAATAGCACAGTAGTTTTTATTGCAGCGCTTAATTCAGCAAGAAATTTTACATCGATTTGTATTATATCTATCTTTATTAGTTTTTGAGTTATTAGAGATTATTATTGGTTCCAAGTACGGAAAGTATACTAATATCTGTTATTTTTTCTCATAGTTAGCTATGAAAATAAAATATTTCGGTAAGAGTTGCCAAATGAGTGACAGTTTTGTTGCTTTTCATTTAGACCAAATCTTACTTGGTCTCAGTTAGCCACACTTTAATGTCATTCCATTTTCTCGTAAATAATGTATAAGTTATTATAAAAAGAAGAGAATAAACTATTCATGTACTCCTACTTTATATTCCACATGTTTAGTAAAAATGTTGTAGAGTTGCATCAAGAAGAACCATTTAATCAAAAATATTATTAATACAAAATCTATCACCTTTCATATACTTACAATGAGATTTACTTTTTTTTTAATTGTTATATGTAGATTTTCTATTCTCCAATGATGTGAATTTTGTCTATTCACCAAACCTTTCTGTTTAAATTTCGATTCAACCAATTCAAATAATTTTTCTCAAAAACTTTATGTCACTGAATTTTTATTATGATAAATTCACAAAATTTAATTGGTTCAATATTGTTTCTTGGATGTAGTTCTTGTAATAATTGAAACGAGTAGATATGACTGCATTTTGTGTCAACTGCGGTGCAGCGATTGATCTTGTTGGAAGTGTACTAAAATAACGTAATACGTTCGTTTCATTCGCTTCATCATTGATGAGAGGATAACTTTAATAGTGTCATGATTTAAAAATTTGATTTCAATTCTTTTAAATTAAAATAGTTCAGGAATTGAAAGATCACTATTAGTGTAATTTTAGTGATTAATAGTCATATTGCGTGAACCAACGAGTCTACTGGATAAACTGCCACTCATTTAACAACTCTTACCGATATATTTTATTTTCATAGCTAACTATGACAAGAAATAATATTATATTGTGTGTAGTTGGAACCAATAATCTCTAATAACTCGAAAACTAACTTGGTTGCAAATTTCTGCATAGCCTGTATAAATTTTGTTGAAAGTTATGACAGTTTTCCGTATCTATGACCCTTTACTAAAACCCTTTACCTAATTTTTCTTTAAGATGGTGCAATAAGAAAATATTAAGGAAAATTGTAAATATCTTCGAAACAGTTGAATTTAGGGATAGCGAACCTTAATACAAAACATTTGCAAATAATGCGTAGAATCGATTGCATTGAAAAAAATTATACCATTGTATTTAAAATAATAAAGTTGTATTTTGTTCAGTGAAAATGGAACACCCTGTACAAGGAAAGTAATTTTAGAACATGTGCCATATCACTTCATGTAACCTCCGTGTAATTGTTTTTCGGAAAAAATATCTACAATGGGAGATATGGTACTTAGACGCACTAGAGAGACGCCCTGTACAATTTATAGGAGGGAATATAATTTAAATATATAATCATTTTTTAATTAATAAAATAAATAAATAAAATTTTTCAACGGCACTGATCTTACCTTATGCAATTGTATGCAGTGTACTAATCAGTCGTAAAATTGGATTTTCGATGTTGAAATTTATGAAGAATCTCGCAAGTTTATTTTTTGCTAAATTTAAACTTACACTTTATTTTGTAAGTTACGAGAAATTATAAATATCCCAGATTCGCGTATAATACCAGAGCGCCTATTAATTTTTTAGTCCACTACATATGAGATTAGATAATTAGTATTTCGATGACTAATAAAGTTTATCACAGTTCTTAAAAAAACTTTAAATTGTTTTATTCAGAATTATTGTTTAAATAAAACATATGAAGAAGAAATATTCGGAATTTTGCTTTAATATTCATAAAAAGTGACAAATTAATATAAGTAATGTGTAAATTCATAATTATTTTTGTTGCAATAAAATATATTCCATGATTGTACAGTATTAGGATTATTGATAGTATATAAATAAATTATGTGAATGTAATTTAGATATGTTTCAAAAGTGCTATTTCATCTCATAATACTCAAAAATATAAATTGATTTGCTCAAGGTGTCTGTTTTATAGCCTAGTCATTAAAACATATATGTCGATTAATATTTCGCGATGATATATCCATGCTAATATGTTTAAAAATAGCAGGAAAGCGCAAATATTTCTTAGAAATATTGCTGGCGTTGTATACGAAAAATGCATCGCTGTCAGAAAGCTTATATTTTCGCAACTTGCGACGTTTTGTTTCCTAGTAAGTCTGTTCAATTGAGAATTATTGTCCAACAACAACGTACCTACAATACTTGTTTTGTCTAGACTATGTACTGCTAGTGACATTTTGCATGAAATATTTCGTTCGTTACTTAAATTGAATAGGTTCTAGATGTCGTTGCACACAGAGGAAACAACTTTAAGAAATTTACGAAAAAATGATACAATTACCTGTAAATTAATTACAGTAACGAGAAAAAGATAAGACAGGAGTCACAGCAGGTTAGAAACAGCCATTAAAAATAACTAAGCAAAAAATCTGTTAAATTCTTGGCAGAAAAATGAGAACAAAGTCTAAAGAGAGAATCTCTCACTTTGACATCGCTTCGTAGTAGTCGTGTTTTTTTTTTTTGAATACATCATTATACACTCGAGATACGTCGATATACACATGTAGGTAATATCTGGAAAAAAGATACATTCGATTTCGCAGGTTTTGATCTTTTGTTTGCTTAATGATAACATCTAATTTGACGTATCGCATGTTCGTTCAACGAATAATAATTAATTCCGCAGCGATAAATAGATATAATTAAATATTTCAGACTGTCATTTCCGTTTCAAAAAATTTAACTGCAGAAAATGACATTTAGTGTGCTTTTACGTATATAACAAGTACATACATGACGCTATAGATACTCCGTGTCAGCAAATTATGCAACAATTATCTTGTACAAAAAAAAATACTCCTAAATGATTTGGCAGGCTTTCTAATTACTAACTATATACAACGTATTTAATATAATATAAATAGAACTTTATTCTTTCATTAAATTTCCAAAACTGAAAGATTATAATAACCAGACATCCTTTTCTCGGGATTTTTCAATGATCATGACCTCTTCACTTTAAAAATAAATTTTGAGTTTGCACGTGATTATGATTGCGATTTACATGATTTTTAAAAATAGATAGCGGTGCCTATTTATAAAAGGCGGTATAATTTACGAAATGGCCGCTATAAAAAGACTATCTCCGCAATAAAGAAGGGAATTACTAAGAATGAATAAGCTTAGCAGATATTCATCGGAATAAATATTTAAATCCAAAATACATACAGTCTCGGACAAAAAAAAATTGACGACTTTTGGATAATTTGAAATATTTCTGATGGTATCCTAAACAGTAGAATCTATTAAAATAAATAGTCTGTTTTATATTTGGAAACATAACCTTTTATTGTCGCTTTATTTTTAATTTTGTTTGTAATGTAACCAATATTTTACACGCTTTAAAGAGATTCCAATCAAATTGAAAATAAATTATAATACAAAAATATTAATACAACTCGTATTTATTATTAGTCGGATATCGACGGTTATCAAGTCTTGATGAAGTTTAAAATTTTGATGTACCTAACACTCGTAGTGTGTGACATGATCAATTTATTCATTATTATTTAAACTTTTACAATTTTTTTTAATATTGTAGATATGCAATTGTGCATATTTAATTGCATACATAATTTATTTTGAAAATATGAATACCTATATTAAACTAACTCATTCATGTGAGTGCTGCTTTAATCTACGTTTCCGTTAACCGTTAACGCAATAATTATCTTTCCATGTTATCTCTTTTATTAATTGTCTATTTGAATAAAGATTATTACATGTTTGCATTAATTAAATAATAAGAGTGTTGTTCAGAGTATGACATATTATAAATATTATTTATTACCTTAACAACTTTTAATCTTATTATTATAACTAAGGCATGCCCTTTATGTTCGAAAGCAGGAGCGCCAGCTGAACAATAATACATATTTCCGCTCAGAACGGCTACTTTTTGCGATAAATGTGCTTAAATAGCAAGCTTCAGTTATACCAAACTATTATTTTGATTCGATTGATTAAATGAAATAAATATTAACAACGAACTTTTTTTCAGGTTACAAAGTCTCAGACACTATGCGAAAAGGCATTTTAGACATCGACGTATACGAAAATTGTGAAGTAGAATTGATGTTGGGTTTCCTTAGTGCGTTAACATCGAGCGCAATCTGGTTGCTAGTAGCTACCTTCTTCAAATTACCTATTTCCGGCACCCATAGCATTGTCGGCTCTACCATCGGTTTCAGCTTAGTCGCTAGAGGCGCAGGCGGAGTTCATTGGAAGACTCTCCTTACAATAGGTAATTTCGCAAATACTTGAATATCAATAAAAAGAGAGAAACAGGTTATAAATCCCATCATTTTGAACGCATAAGCATTTTTTTACGTTCTGTATTATTTTGCAGTCGGTTCCTGGTTCGTGTCACCGGTACTTAGTGGACTGACATCCATCTTCATCTACTGGATAATCAGGCAATGCATTTTAAAAAGGGCAGATCCTGTACGCGCTGGTTTGATCAGCTTACCAATATTCTACGGGTTCACGATAGTCGTCAATGTATTCTCAATAGTACACGATGGTCCAAAATTACTGTACATGGACAACATTCCACTCTGGCTAGTTTTTACCATTTCCGGCGTCGTTGGCGTACTTACTGTGCTCATCGTACAAATATTTGTCGTTCCATGGCAGAGGAAGAAATTATTAGAAGTGTCGGCACGTGATAATGTTAATTTTAACATCGGTGAATCTTCAGGTACGTTAAAATTTAATTTTGAGTAGATTAATGAAGGTAGTACACGTGTTCAAAATCTATATAACAAAAAAAACCAATAACGCCCATGGTATACTTTTTTTCATTTTCTAATTTCACTCACCTTTGATAGTTTGCCAAAGAATACCTTAGCGCGAAACAAATCGCTGAAGTCATATTTATTTTAGTTGTCTCATTAAATATATTAACAGAAAAAGTTATTAAGGCCGGTCGACTCAGTGAAATACGTCCCAAAATTTTCGTTCACGTGGGAGGGGACAAGGAAGTCGCATGTTGCAATTTATATTCAAAATAAGGTCAAATAAAAGATACACGCGCCTACAAACATAGCCTTCAATTTGACACCTATTTATAACGATGTACCACAATTTCCACGTAAAATCTATTAATCTAACCGTTAATTCACAGTAATTTATTCTGCGATATTCAATTATTTTAATTGCAGCGAAAACCTATGTTTATTTTGGCGCGTTATAAAATGTCTAATTTGATGCGCAGAAGTATGAAAATATTGAATAAGCGTGTACATCATACTGAAATAACGTTTTAATATTTAAACACATTTTAAAGTTTTATATAAATATAATTATTTATATATGTCTGATTTTTATGGAGTCTACAAAAAGTGCTTTAATGAATCTAAATAAATCATTAGATAGTGAATACGCAGTTTCAAGCAATAGAGTCTACTTTATGACCAATACTTTTCTGCTTGAACAGTCTAGATTAGTATTGTTTTACTTTTGAGGAATACTTCCTTAGCTTCTAGCATTAGTAACAATTTTCACTTACTTTCAACAGTTTTATTCTTTCTTATACACGAAACAATAAAAAGCAAAAATATTGGAATATAACCGAAATGAACCAATTAATATGCTGCGGCATTAATTGAAATAATTGTAAAATTATTTTTGTATCTTTGCAATAACTTCACAATCTCCAATATGAATTTCTTCCTATTGTCATTATAAAGGACGTTTTGCAGAAACCACACCAGAAGGAGTCCTAAAAACAGGTCCAATCGGAATTCTCAACTAAGCGAACGTCACCTGCCCATCATTTCCGAAAACAATGAAATGCACTCCATCGAGGGTAAGAATAACGCAACGAAATACATTTTCGTCCACGGTTACGATAAGAAGAATGGTTATGCCCCAGCTTTGGAGACCGCCGGCAACCTGAAGGTGGTCGAGAGCACGATGTCGGTGGATATGAATCCTCCACTACCGCCGAACTCCAGTGCGGTACCGCTAATTACCAACAACAGTATGGTGAAGATGCATGGTGATGACCCGAATTGCGCGATAGAAATATCCGATAATGCTGATGATGAGGAGAATCCAAAAATCTCGAAACTGTTTAGTTTCCTACAGATCTTGACGGCGATTTTTGGTAGCTTCGCGCATGGTGGTAATGATGTCAGGTAATTAGCACGATGTACAGTTTATTTTATATTGCATGGTAGTTAGCAATTGAATTTAACAGCTTTTACCATTACACTTGATTTAACTTCATAAATGTAGTCCTTAAACATTTTTGCATGAATACTGGCGAGCTTTCAAATTTCTTTCTAAGTTAAGAAAAGTGGTAATAATCAGAAAGAACCACATCAAGTAAATAAGCAGACAGACAGACATTCAAGGTTTTTTTTTTCGCTGCAACGTTGCCTTTCTGTAGAGAAGCAGTAATTTTTTGCTCTAAATATTTTCGGGAATGAACTTCACAAACTGGTCTTCCACAGACCTTTTTGCATCCCAATTAGACCTTTAGCTCTTTTGAATTATGCAATTCCATTTTTCACTGTCGCACACAAAGAATATTGTAAACTGCAAACTTTTATTAGATTTTCTGGCTGCTTTTTGCATGGATAAAAACTTGTATATGTATAGTATATAGTTTTTCCAACATGTGGTATCTTTACAACTTAATTATTATGACTTTACACTTATAGTTGTCTCCGTTTCTGAAGCTGTTGTACGTAGATCTTCAACATTTGGGAAGTTTTCAATTTTTTATACCAAATATCTATTTGTTATTATGAGAGCTTCTAAGTTTTCGTCGTGTTATGATTGGGTAGTATATATACTAAATAAATCCACATAAAAAGTATAGAATCTTTATTTTTTACATACTGTATATATATTACACTACCATTACTCGTGCTGCGGAAGCCTCCAATATCATTTATATATAACCTTTACTTTTCCTAAAAATTCAATCACGGCCATCTTATTTTAATATGAATGTATTGTGTTGTATATTAAGTATACTTTATTTACAGTAACGCAATTGGACCATTAATAGCAATCTGGTTAATCTATACCGATGGTTCAGTACAAGAAAAATCTCAAACCCCACTTTATTTACTATTGTATGGAGGTGTTGGAATATCAGTAGGACTATGGCTGTGGGGAAGGAGGGTCATCCAGACGATAGGGGAGGATCTTGCGAAAATCACCCCCTCGACCGGTTTTACTATTGAAATCGGGGCAGCTTTTACAGTATTATTCGCTAGTAAAATAGGATTACCAATCTCAACGACGCATTGCAAAGTTGGATCTGTTGTTTTTGTTGGTTACTTCACCGCATCGAAGAAGGGTGTCGATTGGAAATTGTTTAGGTAAGGTTTGAGTTGTTTTGCGTATATTATATTCTTCAATTAATAAATTCTCTTTCTATTCCAGAAATATTATCTACGCATGGGTGGTAACAGTGCCTGTGGCTGCTCTTCTGTCAGCTGGTTGCATGTTTATGTTACAGCAATTAGTCCCCTTTTAGATCATGAACATAATATATAAAGACAATTTCAATTTAATTCAATTATTTTATTATTTTTTTATATTGAGTCTCAATGATGACGAAATCATGATGTCCATTATTTCGTTTGTTATCGCGTTCGCACATACATACCTTCACCCTTCTTTTTTGTACTTCCATAATCAATTATTTATTAAAAGTAGTACTTATTTAAAACGTAGTTCGTAGACGAAAAACCATATATTTAAAAAAATCTGTGATGCGCAAACTCACACTCGATATGTTATTATATCTATTATAGTGTGGTATTTGCTTTTAAATTATTATTGAGGATAGTCTCTTATTGATTATACCAAAGCTCGTGCAAAAAAATGACCATGATAAAGTGGAACCAAAAAATAAGTCAATTGAAAACTGACGAATTTATAAATTTTATTTTGTTTAACTCTAAGACTAAAATCAATTTAATATTTTATCCGTTCGTGAATTGTATACTTAATATTTATAGATTTCTTTAGACTACTTATCTACTTAAAAATCAATTAATACTTAAGATTAAGATAAATAGAAAATATTTCAACTACTTTGGAATAATTATTGAGACGATCCGCTATTTTTTTTAAATTGGATTTTTCCAATTTTTTTGCAAAATAATACACTATTTATTTATTTATTAGGATATATTTTGTACTATCGTTGTGAAAAACAATATCTGGTGAAATAAACAAAAGGGTAAAAAAAACACCTCTGTTAATAAACTTTTTTTTTATAAAACTGTAAAATTGTATTTTATTACCTTACTATCGCATGAAATCTATGAATGTATAGAAGGATTCTGGAATTGTACGTTTCATATAAATGAATAACTTTTAGATATACATTTACGCAAAAGGCATTACTAATAATAAAATGATTTCATAATAGAACATACTTGAATATAAAGGTATTTCGAAAATTAACCGTAGATGTTTTCTGGATGAAAGAATGTATCTAAGAGTGAGATATACGCGATTTTCCATAATATTTCTAAATACCACCGTCTTTGTTTCTTATCTGATTTTAGCCATCTATACATCAAATTAAACGGTTACGTTGTTGTCTATGCTATTTCTTATTTGTGTAGCTGTAATAGGTTACTTATAGATCAACTAGAATCCCATGGCAGTTGCACTTAACCCAGAGAGGTGCCACGCATGTTAGTGTCGTATAAGTACGCTCCACATATATGCGCAGATCGCGTAATCACTGCCACGGCATTTTGGTCGGTAGGCTACGTATAGGATTTAATAATGGATAACATATTAGTAAATATGTATGATGGTAAAGAAGTATACACATGAATGCAGAAAAAGTTCAAATTTCAGCACTACATTTATAATAGAAAAATAGCAAAATTGTTGTTATATTACGCAGTGCATAGTGAACAGTTACTTCAAATTAAAAAACGTAGATTTTGGATTAGACCTATATTTAGAGATATCATACTCGACAAGGTGTTAGTAAATTTGATCAAAAGTAAAATAGAAAAGCAAAATATTGTTAGAACTTCAATACCACCCACATAAGACTCCAAATAACTCTCCGGTATCTTGCATGGATGACAGCTTGATAACTTTGGAGTTATCATTGCCGTTCATGGAGAGAATTTTACGCCACTCCCTACTGACCGCGCACCCTTAATATAGCAACAAATTAGAATGATTCCATTTCAAAGAGCTTATTGAGTATATTTCATTGTGTATCATTAGTTCATAACACTAAATTAAATTTCAAATTTTCTGGTTATTATATCCTACAACACAACATAAATTCACATTTGCTATGGTTATTGTCATGCAATTTTTATAACAACGGACAACGGACCGTAACGACATAATGACCAACATGAGAAACATGTAAAATAATAATAATACTTCACGACCTGACATTAACATTAAATTACATAACCTACATAACTTTTAGTATAATAAGAAGTAATTTATAATAAAAGATCTACTATTTTTTTTATAGAATGGAGATAGATAAATGTTTCATATAAAGGAAATTATAATGCTAATTTTATTCTAATTTCATTTAAAAAGTTAGAGGCATGAATATTCATTCCGGAAATACCTACTAGATTTCAAAGGATAGGAATCTAAGATCATCTACCAACTTTAACAAATTTTGTTTTTGTAGAAAAGAAAAAATTCAATTTAAGAATTTCAAACAACATTGCTAGTCCCACTTTCCTTCGACCCCTTCATCTCTTTTTTTTCATATTTCCGCCAAATATCTTTCTTTGTTTCTTTCATTTTCTCTCTCTTACATCCCTTTTTCGTCATGGCGGCTGCCTAGATTCCGGTAGTCCGAAAAAGTGTGGTAAAAACAAACTGCTTACTCAGCAATTAAGTAAAAAAGTGTGTAATTAAAATTTTTATAAGGAAATGTAATGCTTGTTCCTCGTATACGTGATCCGTATGTGCTTCTCATTTTATCAGATCAGATGCGCCGTAGCGATAAAACCGAGTATATAAAACCAAAGTACCGGGCAGGAAGCCAAATCAATACCGAGAGGTTGCAATATAGAGCAAATTCGCACAGTATTCAGTTGAAAGTTTAACGCTGTACACCACGTGTGTTGCGTGTTCGTTTGTGAATTTATAAAGTAGAAAGCCGGTGTTAGTTCAGCTTAAGTTCGTAAAAAAGAAAAAAACTCATTAACAATCCACAAAAACCCTTTTATTTAAAACAAATATGAGTGCGGTAATTTCAACTTATTCAATTGTTACTTGGTGAGTATTGAATTTGTGTTTGCCCTTTGCTAAAATTCCCGCGCAATTCTTTTATAAATTAAACTCTATCGATTATCGTTTTATTTTTGCATTTTTCGTGAAATTCGGATCTAAGCACGAAATAATAAGATTATTTCGGGGTTTACGAGCCATGTGCTCGCGGTATATCAAACCACGTATTCAAAGACTGATAGGATTTCTAATTTTAAGACCCTCTTACACATTTCAATAAGGTTCTGTGTGATACATAAGACACCTTTTGAAAATGTTAAGTTCTGAAAATAGCACACGTGATGAAATACATTCAGTTTACTAAATTTAGATATTTTTGAGTTCACTATAATATTTTAATTCTTTTTTATGTAAGGATTAATATAATAATTTATTTTCAATTCTTTTCGCAGGCAAACATCTGTCAACATGATTCTGCATCTTCAATAACAATACTGTTCTCCATCACCTCAACGTACAATAGTATATTAAAATATTTTTAATTTTTTTTACAATTTCCTGATTTTTTATTCGGCTGCACATATTAAACAGGAATTTTCAAAATGATTGAACCATATTCTTCGGCTATATTGTGGATAATCGTAGTGTCTTTTATCATTGCTTTCATCTTAGCATTTGGCATTGGAGCTAACGATGTAGCAAATTCATTTGGCACCAGCGTTGGATCGAAGGTCCTTACCATATTTCAGGCTTGCATTTTGGCTACAATCTTCTTAGAAATTGCTGGATCAATATTAATCGGTAAGTTAAAATATTAGTAAAGTTATGGAAATGTTCGATAGAACATTCACTAAACTGCTAAAATAGATATGCGTGTTCGCTTCTATAATAGAGATCGTAAGCAATGCATTAATGAAAACAATCAATGCATCTAAAGTATATGCTCTGAACTATGTACATACATGTAAAGATAAACATTTTTCAAATGGGTAACATGATATCACTAGGTAGATTATATTACCTCACCCATTTTAAAAGATAATTACTTGCAGAAGAATAGATTGAAAGTTTGACATATTATATCTACAGTCAATTGCTCTCAATTTAATTAGTAAAGTTATTCACAAATTAACTTTTTAATGTATCTATTCCAATTTAAAAACAATGATTAATTGTGTATTCCTTAAATCTACACAATTTTAGCAAAAATTTCACATAGATTGCTAATATTTCTATAGATCTAAAAAATTTGTTCAATACCTTATTCAAAGGTCATTAAAATAATTATATGTTAGTAATATGGAATGTATTCACACATGTATTTGCAGGACTTCATTCAATCTTTTTAAAGCCCTTTAGCAAAAAATCTAAGTCACAGCTTCATCTTGCAAATTTAATTCAATAATCAGTTTGCTTAATACTGCACACTTAAAACAATTTAAAATAGGCAATTTATTTTTGTAGATTTTAATTCTAACATGAAAGGATCCATTTTCCCCCTAAACCTGAAAATAAAATTTTTCCAGAAAATTTGTGAAGATTGTGATAATTCTTTAATTATCAAATTAATTTTCATATCGAAGTATCAAACATTTTCACGTAAATACTATTACGTATGAAGTCCATTAACTGTACAGTCACTTTCAAAATCAATGACACTCTTGAAGTAATAGACCATATCTCCTCTTGTAGATATTTCTTCTACAAAAAAAAACTATTCCAAGGCGGTTACTTGAATTAGTATTGCACATGTTCTAAAATTACTTTCACTTATACAGGATGTTTCATTTTCACTGAACACAATACAACTTTATTATTTTAAATACAATGATATAATTTTTCCAATGCAATCGATTGTACGTATGATTTGCAAATGTTTTGTATTAGGGTTCGCTATCCCTAAATTCAACTGTTTCGAAGATATTTACAATTTTTCTTAATGTTTTCTTATTGCACCATCTTAAAGAAAAATTTATATTGTAAAGCACTTTGCGTAAGGTACCAAACTTCTGCAAACGAAAGTAAAGGGTCATAGATACGGAGAACTGTCATAACTTTCAACAACATTTATACAGGGTATGTAGAAATTAGCAACCAACTCAGATATTTTCAAAGATTTTTTTTTTCAAATAGCACAGTAGTTTTTATTGCAGCGCTTAATTCAGCAAGAAATTTTACATCGATTTGTATTATATCTATCTTTATTAGTTTTTGAGTTATTAGAGATTATTATTGGTTTACGGAAAGTATACTAATATCTGTTATTTTCTCATAGTTAGCTATGAAAATAAAATATTTCGGTAAGAGTTGCCAAATGTGTGACAGTTTTGTTGCTTTTCATTTAGACCAAATCTTACTTGGTCTCAGTTAGCCACACTTTAATGTCATTCCATTTTCTCGTAAATAATGTATAAGTTATTATAAAAAGAAGAGAATAAACTATTCATGTACTCCTACTTTATATTCCACATGTTTAGTAAAAATGTTGTAGAGTTGCATCAAGAAGAACCATTTAATCAAAAATATTATTAATACAAAATCTATCACCTTTCATATACTTACAATGAGATTTACTTTTTTTTTAATTGTTATATGTAGATTTTCTATTCTCCAATGATGTGAATTTTGTCTATTCACCAAACCTTTCTGTTTAAATTTCGATTCAACCAATTCAAATAATTTTTCTCAAAAACTTTATGTCACTGAATTTTTATTATGATAAATTCACAAAATTTAATTGGTTCAATATTGTTTCTTGGATGTAGTTCTTGTAATAATTGAAACGAGTAGATATGACTGCATTTTGTGTCAACTACGGTGCAGTGATTGATCTTGTTGGAAGTGTACTAAAATAACGTAATACGTTCGTTTCATTCGCTTCATCATTGATGAGAGGATAACTTTAATAGTGTCATGATTTAAAAATTTGATTTCAATTCTTTTAAATTAAAATAGTTCAGGAATTGAAAGATCACTATTAGTGTAATTTTAGTGATTAATAGTCATATTGCGTGAACCAACGAGTCTACTGGATAAACTGCCACTCATTTGACAACTCTTACCGATATATTTTATTTTCATAGCTAACTATGACAAGAAATAATATTATATTGTGTGTAGTTGGAACCAATAATCTCTAAT
This sequence comes from Holotrichia oblita, assembly GCA_023690525.1. Classification (NCBI taxonomy): domain Eukaryota; kingdom Metazoa; phylum Arthropoda; class Insecta; order Coleoptera; family Scarabaeidae; genus Holotrichia; species Holotrichia oblita. The sequence continues at coordinate 137,380,794 of CM043017.1, read as the reverse complement.
AACTCGAAAACTAACTTGGTTGCAAATTTCTGCATAGCCTGTATAAATTTTGTTGAAAGTTATGACAGTTTTCCGTATCTATGACCCTTTACTAAAACCCTTTACCTAATTTTTCTTTAAGATGGTGCAATAAGAAAATATTAAGGAAAATTGTAAATATCTTCGAAACAGTTGAATTTAGGGATAGCGAACCTTAATACAAAACATTTGCAAATAATGCGTAGAATCGATTGCATTGAAAAAAATTATACCATTGTATTTAAAATAATAAAGTTGTATTTTGTTCAGTGAAAATGGAACACCCTGTACAAGGAAAGTAATTTTAGAACATGTGCCATATCAATTCAAGTAACCTCCGTGTAATTGTTTTTCGGAAAAAATATCTACAATGGGAGATATGGTACTTAGACGCACTAGAGAGACGCCCTGTACAATTTATAGGAGGGAATATAATTTTAATATATAATCATTTTTTAATTAATAAAATAAATAAATAAAATTTTTCAACGGCACTGATCTTACCTTATGCAATTGTATGCAGTGTACTAATCAGTCGTAAAATTGGATTTTCGATGTTGAAATTTATGAAGAATCTCGCAAGTTTATTTTTTGCTAAATTTAAACTTACACTTTATTTTGTAAGTTACGAGAAATTATAAATATCCCAGATTCGCGTATAATACCAGAGCGCCTATTAATTTTTTAGTCCACTACATATGAGATTAGATAATTAGTATTTCGATGACTAATAAAGTTTATCACAGTTCTTAAAAAAAATTTTAAATTGTTTTATTCAGAATTATTGTTTAAATAAAACATATGAAGAAGAAATATTCGGAATTTTGCTTTAATATTCATAAAAAGTGACAAATTAATATAAGTAATGTGTAAATTCATAATTATTTTTGTTGCAATAAAATATATTCCATGATTGTACAGTATTAGGATTATTGATAGTATATAAATAAATTATGTGAATGTAATTTAGATATGTTTCAAAAGTGCTATTTCATCTCATAATACTCAAAAATATAAATTGATTTGCTCAAGGTGTCTGTTTTATAGCCTAGTCATTAAAACATATATGTCGATTAATATTTCGCGATGATATATCCATGCTAATATGTTTAAAAATAGCAGGAAAGCGCAAATATTTCTTAGAAATATTGCTGGCGTTGTATACGAAAAATGCATCGCTGTCAGAAAGCTTATATTTTCGCAACTTGCGACGTTTTGTTTCCTAGTAAGTCTGTTCAATTGAGAATTATTGTCCAACAACAACGTACCTACAATACTTGTTTTGTCTAGACTATGTACTGCTAAGTGATATTTTGCATGAAATATTTCGTTCGTTACTTAAATTGAATAGGTTCTAGATGTCGTTGCACACAGAGGAAACAACTTTAAGAAATTTACGAAAAAATGATACAATTACCTGTAAATTAATTACAGTAACGAGAAAAAGATAAGACAGGAGTCACAGCAGGTTAGAAACAGCCATTAAAAATAACTAAGCAAAAAATCTGTTAAATTCTTGGCAGAAAAATGAGAACAAAGTCTAAAGAGAGAATCTCTCACTTTGACATCGCTTCGTAGTAGTCGTGTTTTTTTTTTTGAATACATCATTATACACTCGAGATACGTCGATATACACATGTAGGTAATATCTGGAAAAAAGATACATTCGATTTCGCAGGTTTTGATCTTTTGTTTGCTTAATGATAACATCTAATTTGACGTATCGCATGTTCATTCAACGAATAATAATTAATTCCGCAGCGATAAATAGATATAATTAAATATTTCAGACTGTCATTTCCGTTTCAAAAAATTTAACTGGAGAAAATGACATTTAGTGTGCTTTTACGTATGTAACAAGTAGATACATGAAGCTATAGATACTCCGTGTCAGCAAATTATGCAACAATTATTTTGTACAAAAAAAAATACTCCTAAATGATTTGGCAGGCTTTCTAATTACTAACTATATACAACGTATTTAATATAATATAAATAGAACTTTATTCTTTCATTAAATTTCCAAAACTGAAAGATTATAATAACCAGACATCCTTTTCTCGGGATTTTTCAATGATCATGACCTCTTCACTTTAAAAATAAATTTTGAGTTTGCACGTGATTATGATTGCGATTTACATGATTTTTAAAAATAGATAGCGGTGCCTATTTATAAAAGGCGGTATAATTTACGAAATGGCCGCTATAAAAAGACTATCTCCGCAATAAAGAAGGGAATTACTAAGAATGAATAAGCTTAGCAGATATTCATCGGAATAAATATTTAAATCCAAAATACATACAGTCTCGGACAAAAAAAATTGACGACTTTTGGATAATTTGAAATATTTCTGATGGTATTCTAAACAGTAGAATCTATTAAAATAAATAGTCTGTTTTATATTTGGAAACATAACCTTTTATTGTCGCTTTATTTTTAATTTTGTTTGTAATGTAACCAATATTTTACACGCTTTAAAGAGATTCCAATCAAATTGAAAATAAATTATAATACAAAAATATTAATACAACTCGTATTTATTATTAGTCGGATATCGACGGTTATCAAGTCTTGATGAAGTTTAAAATTTTGATGTACCTAACACTCGTAGTGTGTGACATGATCAATTTATTCATTATTATTTAAACTTTTACAATTTTTTTTAATATTGTAGATATGCAATTGTGCATATTTAATTGCATACATAATTTATTTTGAAAATATGAATACCTATATTAAACTAACTCATTCATGTGAGTGCTGCTTTAATCTACGTTTCCGTTAACCGTTAACGCAATAATTATCTTTCCATGTTATCTCTTTTATTAATTGTCTATTTGAATAAAGATTATTACATGTTTGCATTAATTAAATAATAAGAGTGTTGTTCAGAGTATGACATATTATAAATATTATTTATTACCTTAACAACTTTTAATCTTATTATTATAACTAAGGCATGCCCTTTATGTTCGAAAGCAGGAGCGCCAGCTGAACAATAATACATATTTCCGCTCAGAACGGCTACTTTTTGCGATAAATGTGCTTAAATAGCAAGCTTCAGTTATACCAAACTATTATTTTGATTCGATTGATTAAATGAAATAAATATTAACAACGAACTTTTTTCAGGTTACAAAGTCTCAGACACTATGCGAAAAGGCATTTTAGACATCGACGTATACGAAAATTGTGAAGTAGAATTGATGTTGGGTTTCCTTAGTGCGTTAACATCGAGCGCAATCTGGTTGCTAGTAGCTACCTTCTTCAAATTACCTATTTCCGGCACCCATAGCATTGTCGGCTCTACCATCGGTTTCAGCTTAGTCGCTAGAGGCGCAGGCGGAGTTCATTGGAAGACTCTCCTTACAATAGGTAATTTCGCAAATACTTGAATATCAATAAAAAGAGAGAAACAGGTTATAAATCCCATCATTTTGAACGCATAAGCATTTTTTTACGTTCTGTATTATTTTGCAGTCGGTTCCTGGTTCGTGTCACCGGTACTTAGTGGACTGACATCCATCTTCATCTACTGGATAATCAGGCAATGCATTTTAAAAAGGGCAGATCCTGTACGCGCTGGTTTGATCAGCTTACCAATATTCTACGGGTTCACGATAGTCGTCAATGTATTCTCAATAGTACACGATGGTCCAAAATTACTGTACATGGACAACATTCCACTCTGGCTAGTTTTTACCATTTCCGGCGTCGTTGGCGTACTTACTGTGCTCATCGTACAAATATTTGTCGTTCCATGGCAGAGGAAGAAATTATTAGAAGTGTCGGCACGTGATAATGTTAATTTTAACATCGGTGAATCTTCAGGTACGTTAAAATTTAATTTTGAGTAGATTAATGAAGGTAGTACACGTGTTCAAAATCTATATAACAAAAAAAACCAATAACGCCCATGGTATACTTTTTTTTTCATTTTCTAATTTCACTCACCTTTGATAGTTTGCCAAAGAATACCTTAGCGCGAAACAAATCGCTGAAGTCATATTTATTTTAGTTGTCTCATTAAATATATTAACAGAAAAAGTTATTAAGGCCGGTCGACTCAGTGAAATACGTCCCAAAATTTTCGTTCACGTGGGAGGGGACAAGGAAGTCGCATGTTGCAATTTATATTCAAAATAAGGTCAAATAAAAGATACACGCGCCTACAAACATAGCCTTCAATTTGACACCTATTTATAACGATGTACCACAATTTCCACGTAAAATCTATTAATCTAACCGTTAATTCACAGTAATTTATTCTGCGATATTCAATTATTTTAATTGCAGCGAAAACCTATGTTTATTTTGGCGCGTTATAAAATGTCTAATTTGATGCGCAGAAGTATGAAAATATTGAATAAGCGTGTACATCATACTGAAATAACGTTTTAATATTTAAACACATTTTAAAGTTTTATATAAATATAATTATTTATATATGTCTGATTTTTATGGAGTCTACAAAAAGTGCTTTAATGAATCTAAATAAATCATTAGATAGTGAATACGCAGTTTCAAGCAATAGAGTCTACTTTATGACCAATACTTTTCTGCTTTGAACAGTCTAGATTAGTATTGTTTTACTTTTGAGGAATACTTCCTTAGCTTCTAGCATTAGTAACAATTTTCACTTACTTTCAACAGTTTTATTCTTTCTTATACACGAAACAATAAAAAGCAAAAATATTGGAATATAACCGAAATGAACCAATTAATATGCTGCGGCATTAATTGAAATAATTGTAAAATTATTTTTGTATCTTTGCAATAACTTCACAATCTCCAATATGAATTTCTTCCTATTGTCATTATAAAGGACGTTTTGCAGAAACCACACCAGAAGGGAGTCCTAAAAACAGGTCCAATCGGAATTCTCAACTAAGCGAACGTCACCTGCCCATCATTTCCGAAAACAATGAAATGCACTCCATCGAGGGTAAGAATAACGCAACGAAATACATTTTCGTCCACGGTTACGATAAGAAGAATGGTTATGCCCCAGCTTTGGAGACCGCCGGCAACCTGAAGGTGGTCGAGAGCACGATGTCGGTGGATATGAATCCTCCACTACCGCCGAACTCCAGTGCGGTACCGCTAATTACCAACAACAGTATGGTGAAGATGCATGGTGATGACCCGAATTGCGCGATAGAAATAACCGATAATGCTGATGATGAGGAGAATCCAAAAATCTCGAAACTGTTTAGTTTCCTACAGATCTTGACGGCGATTTTTGGTAGCTTCGCGCATGGTGGTAATGATGTCAGGTAATTAGCACGATGTACAGTTTATTTTATATTGCATGGTAGTTAGCAATTGAATTTAACAGCTTTTACCATTACACTTGATTTAACTTCATAAATGTAGTCCTTAAACATTTTTGCATGAATACTGGCGAGCTTTCAAATTTCTTTCTAAGTTAAGAAAAGTGGTAATAATCAGGAAGAACCACATCAAGTAAATAAGCAGACAGACAGACATTCAAGGTTTTTTTTTTTTCGCTGCAACGTTGCCTTTCTGTAGAGAAGCAGTAATTTTTTGCTCTAAATATTTTCGGGAATGAACTTCACAAACTGGTCTTCCACAGACCTTTTTGCATCCCAATTAGACCTTTAGCTCTTTTGAATTATGCAATTCCATTTTTCACTGTCGCACACAAAGAATATTGTAAACTGCAAACTTTTATTAGATTTTCTGGCTGCTTTTTGCATGGATAAAAACTTGTATATGTATATATAGTTTTTCCAACATGTGGTATCTTTACAACTTAATTATTATGACTTTACACTTATAGTTGTCTCCGTTTCTGAAGCTGTTGTACGTAGATCTTCAACATTTGGGAAGTTTTCAATTTTTTATACCAAATATCTATTTGTTATTATGAGAGCTTCTAAGTTTTCGTCGTGTTATGATTGGGTAGTATATATAAATAAATAAATAAATCCACGACGTTTCGCCACTAAAAGATGTTTCTTCATTAGAATCATTAGTCTATTTATTTTATTTATTTTATACTGTATATATATTACACTACCATTACTCGTGCTGCGGAAGCCTCCAATATCATTTATATATAACCTTTACTTTTCCTAAAATTCAATCACGGCCATCTTATTTTAATATGAATGTATTGTGTTGTATATTAAGTATACTTTATTTACAGTAACGCAATTGGACCATTAATAGCAATCTGGTTAATCTATACCGATGGTTCAGTACAAGAAAAATCTCAAACCCCACTTTATTTACTATTGTATGGAGGTGTTGGAATATCAGTAGGACTATGGCTGTGGGGAAGGAGGGTCATCCAGACGATAGGGGAGGATCTTGCGAAAATCACCCCCTCGACCGGTTTTACTATTGAAATCGGGGCAGCTTTTACAGTATTATTCGCTAGTAAAATAGGATTACCAATCTCAACGACGCATTGCAAAGTTGGATCTGTTGTTTTTGTTGGTTACTTCACCGCATCGAAGAAGGGTGTCGATTGGAAATTGTTTAGGTAAGGTTTGCAGGTTGTTTTGCGTATATTATATTCTTCAATTAATAAATTCTCTTTCTATTCCAGAAATATTATCTACGCATGGGTGGTAACAGTGCCTGTGGCTGCTCTTCTGTCAGCTGGTTGCATGTTTATGTTACAGCAATTAGTCCCCTTTTAGATCATGAACATAATATATAAAGACAATTTCAATTTAATTCAATTATTTTATTATTTTTTTATATTGAGTCTCAATGATGACGAAATCATGATGTCCATTATTTCGTTTGTTATCGCGTTCGCACATACATACCTTCACCCTTCTTTTTTGTACTTCCATAATCAATTATTTATTAAAAGTAGTACTTATTTAAAACGTAGTTCGTAGACGAAAAACCATATATTTAAAAAAAAATCTGTGATGCGCAAACTCACACTCGATATGTTATTATATCTATTATAGTGTGGTATTTGCTTTTAAATTATTATTGAGGATAGTCTCTTATTGATTATACCAAAGCTCGTGCAAAAAAATGACCATGATAAAGTGGAACCAAAAAAATAAGTCAATTGAAAACTGACGAATTTATAAATTTTATTTTGTTTAACTCTAAGACTAAAATCAATTTAATATTTTATCCGTTCGTGAATTGTATACTTAATATTTATAGATTTCTTTAGACTACTTATCTACTTAAAAATCAATTAATACTTAAGATTAAGATAAATAGAAAATATTTCAACTACTTTGGAATAATTATTGAGACGATCCGCTATTTTTTTTAAATTGGATTTTTCCACAATTTTTTTGCAAAATAATACACTATTTATTTATTTATTAGGATATATTTTGTACTATCGTTGTGAAAAACAATATCTGGTGAAATAAACAAAAGGGTAAAAAAAAACACCTCTGTTAATAAACTTTTTTTTATAAAACTGTAAAATTGTATTTTATTACCTTACTATCGCATGAAATCTATGAATGTATAGAAGGATTCTGGAATTGTACGTTTCATATAAATGAATAACTTTTAGATATACATTTACGCAAAAGGCATTACTAATAATAAAATGATTTCATAATAGAACATACTTGAATATAAAGGTATTTCGAAAATTAACCGTAGATGTTTTCTGGATGAAAGAATGTATCTAAGAGTGAGATATACGCGATTTTCCATAATATTTCTAAATACCACCGTCTTTGTTTCTTATCTGATTTTAGCCATCTATACATCAAATTAAACGGTTACGTTGTTGTCTATGCTATTTCTTATTTGTGTAGCTGTAATAGGTTACTTATAGATCAACTAGAATCCCATGGCAGTTGCACTTAACCCAGAGAGGTGCCACGCATGTTAGTGTCGTATAAGTACGCTCCACATATATGCGCAGATCGCGTAATCACTGCCACGGCATTTTGGTCGGTAGGCTACGTATAGGATTTAATAATGGATAACATATTAGTAAATATGTATGATGGTAAAGAAGTATACACATGAATGCAGAAAAAGTTCAAATTTCAGCACTACATTTATAATAGAAAAATAGCAAAATTGTTGTTATATTACGCAGTGCATAGTGAACAGTTACTTCAAATTAAAAAACGTAGATTTTGGATTAGACCTATATTTAGAGATATCATACTCTACAAGGTGTTAGTAAAATTTGATTAAAGTAAAATAGAAAAGCAAAATATTGATTAGAAAACTTTCAATTTTTTCATAAGTCGTCACAAACATTTACTATGCTGCTAAATTTGATCAAAAGTAAAATAGAAAAGCAAAATATTGTTAGAACTTCAATACCACCCACATAAGACTCCAAATAACTCCATTATCTTGCATCAGTTTACACCTTGATAACTTTGGAGTTTTAAAAATCATAGCAGAAACTTGTATTGCAATCTGGATTTGTTTAAAAGATAGTGATTGATTTTGTTTGAATTTCATTTTATGATTAACCAACGCACAGGAAAGCTTGCCAGTTCTAATATTGCTTTTGTGCTTACTAAAGCATTGCTTCAATCATTACGAGATTTGTCGCGCATGAGCCTAAACAATTGCTACAACAAATTTTATAAATTAATTTATTTGGAAAATTTACGGAAGTTTAATCATTTATTCAAGGAAATATATTTTTAATTTTAAGTAAACTTGCATGATATTTTACAAAAGCTAACTCCTTATAAGATTTTAAAACATTTATTTTCTGCATTAAATTTTGTGTAAATGTTAAATACAATCGTGGATGCTGTCCGGGAGTCATAATAAAAATTTAAATTACAAATTAATTTAAGCAATAATAGCCATTACAAAACATTATGTAATTAAAAATATAAATTTGTTAGGATTAAAGAAAAATCCAGCAAATAATGATTTTGCGTGGCCTTCTTACCGAGTTACGGAATTATTTACTAATATGTAATTAAATATGTACTAATTTAGAAGAAGTACTAAAAAAAATCTAAAAGTTAAGATTTGAAAAGTTTTTTTTGTAGTAATTTTTCTTATATTTTTCAAATATGTAAGTACTTCAGCAACATCGATAATTTTTATAGTAATTTTTATTTATCAATTAATTTTTTGTTACTCAGGAAATCTTGCACCAAAATTTCAAAAAAATGTACGGTCGTATACGAAGAGAATTTCTCGCCAACCTCACTGGCTGCAAACCTTAAATTTAAATTTTTTGTAGCAAGTATTTAGGCTCGCACGCCCCACGATGATTGAAGTATAGGGTTTTAGTAATAAGCATTATTATGCGCTGGCTATAATCCTGAAACAAAATTTGACAATGGTTTCGATTTGGAAAATACAGAAATTTTAGATAAAGAACCAAAATATATTAATAGGTTAGCTTGACAAATATCCTCTATAAATAAAATAAAAATAGTTAGTGTAGTTTTACCCATTGAGATAGAATAAGTAGGGAGATGACATCACGTGACTAAAACGGGTGCAGGGCGGCCATATTGGTACTCCACTTACGTCAAAACGTAAATTATAGTGGTGTTATGTATTTACGTATGTTTGCATTAATTGATTATTACAGTTATATGATATAGTAAACTATTAGAAGACATTATGGTTTCTTGTGCTCTACGTAGTTGCAATAGTAGAAACAGCGTTGACAAAAAGAATTCGTCTAAAATAACATTTCATAGGTCAGTGTATGACACAAAAACAATGTGCAGGGCCGTAATTGGAAAATTTCAATTGGTGCCCCTGTATGTAGGTACATAAACTATATATTGAGTGTTTATATTGACAAATTATGACATTTATGGGCATTGAACCTAACAGGTGTCGGATGACGTAATTAATTTTAAATAAAGCCATTTGTTAAGTGGAGGCTTAAAATTATACTTATAATTTTCAGTAGTCCGGACCTGGTGAAGCAGCCATATTGGTGCTCCACTTAGCCCCGTCCAGTGCGCCGTTTATATGCTTCATTCTCCTTAGTATAATCACGGAATATCGAACTACGAGAATTTGCACTCCTTGTCGGCGCTTTTGATCTTTTTAAGACAGATTCAGTGACCTTCGGGCTATTCACGCCATTTTGTGTGGAAGAAACGCAGGGTCGGATGGAGAAAAAGTTGTATACGTTGACAGAGGGGTATTGACTGAAGACTAGAAGTCGTTAAAATAAGTATAAGTAGATATGACATGAAATATGTATTATATGTATTAAATACAAGTCCTGCACTACGAATCAATATTTACAAAACAAAAGTTAATCTCGACACAAACGTCCATAACACCAGATAGTTAGTAAACAATGAACAACGCTCGAATCTCGAATGCTAAACATCAACTAGGAAGTATTTTTCATCCAGAGAAGATGGCGGATTGCGCTGCGCACTAAAACTGCGCGTACTTTTCCCGCCAAGGGGAGTGCAAATTCTGGTAGTTTGATATTCTGTGGTATAATGGTTTTACGCAGTTTTACCAATCAGCTTGGTATGATTGGCCGAAATTTAAATTGCTATCAATCACCATAGTGCTATCAGTCCATCGGTAACTTCTACTGAATGCGCCTATTAACTCAATTTAATACTTGCAAACAAAATTGGCGTCCCTTTTGACTCATATCTTAATAATTAATATACAGGCTGGTCCATTTAAAGTGTAACACTGTAATATCTTCGAAACAATTAGTGTTATGAAAAGTATTAGACAAAAGTTTAACTATATGAAGGGGCTCATTCTATGGCGCTACTGTTGTCACTATAAAGAAAGACACAAAGGTCATAGCAAGGTCAACTCTTTTTTTCAAATAGCATATGGTATTTTTTTATCATCTTCTAATAAAAGAGCAATAAGATGTGAATAGAAAAATAGTAAGCTACGTATGACCTCAAATTAATATTAATCGAGATATTTCAAAAAAATGAGGACATAATAAAAGTCAGTGCAGCAAATGTTTTTTGTTTGTTAAATGTAAAGGTAGAAAATAAATGTTAATAGTAGCTACAAATTGTTTACATAAGGTAAATAGTGGAACAAAGCAGACGGCTATCGAATTGTGGTGCAAAGTGGCGGCCACCAGTCCCAATGCACTTTTGTATTCGCGCAGAAGAATCGCAGCACTGAACGCGATCTATCGTTGTATTCATAAAATCATTTTTGTCACATCTAACACTTTTTTGTTTTAACATTTTGAAATTGTAAGTTACATAGTTATAGTGCTACTAATTCAGTGCTAATATTTCGATTTAATTTTCCAGTTAGAAAAATCACTATGATTCAGCTAACAGAACGAACTTATAGCATTGCTTGTGATAGGATTTGAGAATAGACGTAAGTCCTTTCGAAAAGCAATTGACATCTTCAATCAAAGATTCTCTGACCGCGATTTTACTATTTTTTACATCCGATGACGTCACTCGCTAATTACAGGCATAAAAATAGTATAATTTTAATAATACAGATTCCCGAAAAGCAGGATCCGCTATCACTTTTCGTTCTCTTGTAATTAAACCATTCCGGACCATTTGCCCAACCCTGTATACACAGGCACATTTTAAATGTACATACCTCATAAACCCATCCACTATGAAGACTCTGAAATAGACAGCGTTTAAACCTACCTATTGTCACTGTAGTTATATTCAGCGGAAGAATCAGACATACACCGGCGATTATCCAAGAATTTGCTGCCACTACGATTATTCCACAAACGCACTAACGAAAAGAAGATAACTAACCTTATCATTCGTACTACTAAACTCAATAATGTTCTAACTCCAAGTGTTGTACAGCTTTAACGAGAATAAAAGGAACATACTATTTCAAGCAAAAAACTTCATGTTTGTATTTATCTCGCATCAAACTAAATGCCTTACTTCTCATATTTATAATAATAAATTATACGAGGGAGCATAGAATACCGTTTGGTTTTCTAAATATCTACCTAGATTAAAAAATACATATTTTTACAGAGCATTGTCCTCCTAATTAGGTGATTCTGCCTCTAAAAAAATGTGTTGTTTGAAACAACACTAGTCCAACTGCTATAGTTTTTGAGTTCTGCTAATTAAAAACGTGTTACGCGTGGTAAAGTCCGTCAGCTCTCGTGGACACCTTCGAACCAATTTCGACCGGTGCTGCTTTAATTTCCGCACTTTAACGATTATTAAAATCCTTGAATAATTTCTGATATATTATTTAAGAAAAATCCGCTTAATTTTGTCGGCGTAATGATCAGTAATGTTTGCCCAATCTTATTTATTGCACAAATAACTTATCTGTCCATTTGAAGAAACTAGTAGGAAACAAACTGACGGTATAAAGCAGTTATTTGAAAACCTTGACAATTATAAATTCGCATTACCTGTTCTATATTTTAGGAATTCAAGGTCGGCCAACTGTCCCTATAAGTAATTTAAGGATTCCCATAACGGTGTTCGTTACATGTTCTATATTATCCCAACATTACTTTAAATATGATTATTCTGTTAAAGAGCATTAAAATGATCAATTTTTCAGCATTTTGAAATCAATATTACATATCTTCTCACATTTCATTGCGCACTGTAAATAAATAATTAGCTTGCGTATACTTGCATGCGTTTTCTTTTACAAAGATGTACGTAATCTGTGTCCATCTAGCTATATTGTAATTTTCTCTTTCTCATATATTATTTTTTAGGACAAGTATGTTAAAAGCATTTCTTCTTAATTTTATTAGAAATATTAATCAATATGAATATAAATTAACCAACAAACTAACACAATTTAAACAATCCATTTCAAAATATATAAAATATATACCCTTAATAGATAAATAAACAAAACTAAACCATATTTTTGTCATGCACGTTTTCCTATATACATATTGCTTAGGTTATTTTTAATTGATTCCCTCGGTTAACTCATTCCACATATATTCAGGATATACACAAGTTATTGATTTCTCAAAGTATATTTCTGTACTAATGATGTCACAAACAACCTTGAAAGTGGGAATAATAACTGGGACAAAAAGAAACATCGTGTTTTCTTCAATTAAATGTCCTTGTTTTTCATTCTTTTCTTTTTCAAAAAAGAAATAGAAGACTATACTGTATTATTATTTTAAATTCCTAATTTCAGATACAGTGTAAAAGTAACCTTCATAAATAAATCGTGAAATATTGTACAAAATAATTAACTCTTACAACATTGAAGCATTATTTTTTGTATGTTACAATTTTATCTAAACCGAATCAACTGAAGCTTTTCTTCTCGTGTTATTATTACGGTACCTCTTCCTTAATATTGGTCTCTTCTATCGTCACTTCGTTCACGAAGACTTCGTCTTCAAACGTTTTTGTCGCGAGTTCATTATCAAATAGGTTTTCACTTAAGAATGCCTCATCGTCCGGTAATATTGCTTCGTTCGCGCACTCTCCCGGTGCCTCAATTCGCACTTCGCCGTCGAAGAACGTTTCGACTTCTTGCACAGGTTCTTCTTTTATATTTGCTGAAGATCCTAAAGGACTAACACTAACAGCCTTTGTTTGCAGGAGACCTTTGTCCTGTGGGAAAAATGATTCTATTAATTTTAGTAATAGAGTGAATTTTAAAAACAAATTTTATAATATTTTACTTTCATTTGCTTTCCTAACATTACATTCCAAAACAAAATAAATATGTCATTAGTAATCCGAAGATTACGCAGTAAATGGTTATTTTTTATAAACTTTAACTTTAGAAATGTTTTTTTTTCTTTATTTAATTAAAGATTGCTGTTTAATTAACCCAAATATATTTCAGAGAGGTTGGTTTTCATTTCTGCAGGCAGTAAAATATAACGCACTTCACTCATCGTACACAGAGCGAGAATTACTATTCGCTGACACAGTGGCTGCTTTAGAATTCTACATAATTTAAGGCTATATGACGTTAGCAAAATAATGTGCATCTATTTTTTTTTCCTGAAATAGAACTGATGTCCCTCCGCATTTATATTTGATTCAACGCTCATGTTTAACCTTGGCCAATTTCTTACACATACAAGTGGCGTATTCACCACTGGACGGTTAAGTAAGTTCATCGATTGTGGAATATTTATACAGGGTGGTTCACCGGGAACTGCAACGATCGATTGTGGGAAAACTATAGGAATGATCTGACATTTTGGCACTATACTAAAGTCGATGGGGGTCATTCGCCTAAAATATTTTCAAGATGGCGGCGCTTCGGGATATACCGGAAGTAAGCACCAACTTCGTTATTTTAAATAGAATACCCTGTATATTGACACGTTTTTAGATTCTACGTGAAATTCTAAATATATTTCATGTATAATGTCATATACCTAAGTCTAACCTCTTTTGACTTATTTACATTCTTATGCTAAATTTGACGTTTGCAGGCAGATAATCAATTGCACTTTTTCCATATAAGGATTACTTTATTATTTATTTTGAAGTAAGGTTTCTCAAGCAGATGACCTAATTAAATACTATTTGTATAAAATTTTTACAATTATTCATACAGAGTGATCGAAATATACGTCTGAAAATGAAATCGAAAAAATTATCGAAAGTCAATTTTTTTTAATGGAAAGTGGCAATTTTTGTAATTTTATCTTGTTCGGCATTAAAAATAAGGGTAAGTTTGTATAAGCATGTCCATTATAAAAGTGGATAGTTTTTGAAATATTGGCAAGTTAGTATTTTTATCTTCTACAATTGATACTATTTGCATTAGTTCTTTTTTTATTAGTTCGTTAAAATTTTAGGCGAGATTAATACGCACACATGAAATTTGTGTTATTAAATGTTAGTTTTACGCTTTTCAAACTTTTGATATACTTATAAAATACATCCTATTTTTCAAAATTATCCGTTATAAATTGAAGTAATAACATAGACACTTCTGACAAACAATCATGTTATTTTTACAAATAACGAGATAAACAAAAAGTTGTGATGTGTGCCCGTAATCAGAATAAGTGCTTGTTCACAATGAGCGTACTACGTAAGAAACACACAAGATATTCGTAATTCGTAAAGTTGAACTACGGGAAATCCAAGTTACGTAGAAACATAAGAAATACGTAAAGTTGAAATGTTCTCAACTTTATGTAATTTTTACGTATGCCATATGTTAAAATCTAGTGGCATTTAACCTGCCAATATTAAATGCAGTACCAGATTGACAGAATTCTGCCCATTTAACCGGTATTTAATCAGATTGGATTTGCGATTTCATTTTAGTGAGAAGGTAATTGAATTAAGTTAAGATAAGAAATTGTATTGTAATTGCGGTGGTGGGTTTAGTGTATAATATGCTTAAATATTTGTATAAAGGTAATAGAAAATAGAAACATAGAAATGCTTATTGACCTTGTAAAGCCATGCTTATATGATAAGTTGTTGAGTAAAAGTAGTTTGAAAAGAAAATAAATGGAAGGAGATTGCAGCGCTTCTAAATTCTATAAGTATTTTGAAGGTAATATGTAATGCATAACGGTATGAATTATTATTCGTCTGAATTCACCTTTCTTTTCCCTGTTTAAATTTACAGGTCTTACCCACCAACGTCTGGGTTTTCTGTCTTCCTTACTTCTTATTTGTATTCGACGTGGTCGTAATAGAAGAATCATTAACAAATCTCTTGTTAATTTGTCGTCCATTACGCAGTGTATGTACTTAGTACGTATGATTTATATTTATAGATTTTATGGTAATAGATCAGGTTCTCAAAAGAACGAGAGATATTACCAAATAATTGTCAGTTGTACGGTTGCGTACGGTTTAAAATTTACGTATTATGTTAAATGGTCATTGTGAACAGCAGCGCAATCTTTACGTCTTCTGTATATCGTATGTTTATGTATATATTGTGTCTTATGTCCATTGTGAACAAGGCCTAAGCTTAATTTTCCAACTTTTGACAAAATTTCCATATCATGCAATACATGATTGTATTCAGAAAAAAATCTCCTTTTAAAAGAGCCACAAAAATTGCACGGGTCCAATTTAAAATTTTGAGGTTAGATGAGATTACTAAAAATTTGCGCAAAAGAAATTTGTTTTATTAAGCGTTAATAATAGTAGTTTATACGAGTCAATAATGACAGTTATTAGGGAATAATTGAATTGAATTGAGGGAATAATAGTCATTATTGCGAGTTACTATACACTACTTTATCTACGACTAACTGAAGATTACTAAAAAAAAAAACAAATCAATTAAACGAAAATATCAATTAATAGATTACTATATGGGTTTTGACGTTTGACAATTAATTAAATACTCGGACTTGTTTATCGTTACTATGATAACGTTGGTATCATTATGTTCTTATTGGCGGAATGCAGGGAATAATGGTAAAGTTATGTGTCATTACTCCCTGGTCGCATTTCATTATTCCCTCCGGGTATTATGACTACCATTATTAACCAATAGTGATTAATATAATACCTACTTTATTGTTTAGTCGTAGATAAAAGTATTTAGATTACAATTTGAATTGCTTCAAAATATCTCTAGTAACAAAAAAGTTACGGTAAATAAAAGACATTAGGAGATTTGTTTTTCTTCAATATTAAACAAATAAAGCATGACCACAAACTTTTTGTTGAATCTGCCGCTGCTGGTGCGCGCAATACGTTCTATAGACGTCTATAGAAGTAAAATTTGAAAATGGATTCTTAGTGAGCTTTTTAATGTACACCTTTTTGCTCATTTAACCGTCTCTCTATCTCTTCAAATAAAAAAATTACCCACGTTGTCCCTACGAAATATGGGCACCCTGTATAGATGTTATTACTGTTACTTTCAATTGGCAAACGTTTGACCCAAAGCTGGGAAAAGTTAAGGGACTATAGTATTCTTATAAGATTCTTATTAATGTGCATATATATAACATTACTTTGGTATACTAACCTCTTTCCTACACTATGAATAATTGTATGTATACGATTTTTTTACTTTTGTTACATAAAAGAAACTGCAAATGAAGGTCTACTAAAAAATATAATAGAACTTCTATTATCTTGTTTATTAAATGTTTCAAAGATTTGTATTTTTGTTTTTTTTTTAAACTTATTTAAGACTTGTACTTACTTCTAAGCTATTTTGAGGCACAACTTTCAGTACGACGTTTTTCCCAGATGCTGTTTTCACTAATATAAGATTAGATGAATTGGTTGTAATTTGATCAGCATTTGTTACAATATTTGCTTCAAATTGTTGAACTTCAACATTTGAACCTCTGCAAAAATACAATGAAATAAAATTGTGATCAACAGGCTCAACATTACAATTCTTACCCTCGATTAGCAGGATGTTCTGAATCTATGGTCAAACCATAGTGAATATCTGCTTGCCAAGGATTAAACTTTTTCTTTTGGCCTGGTCGACCTTGAGTAATGTACCCATTTTCGATTTCTTCATCTGACTCATACTCACTGTCATCACTAGTTTGCGACCTTCTTTGTTTTTTCCGTCTACGTAGAGGATCATTGTGCTTTAATCTCTTCCCTCTTCTCGATATTGTATATCGATGGGGATCAAACCCTTCTCGCCTCATGATCTCTGGCAGGTACCTTCTTCGAGCATTGATGAACCAATTACTAATTTGCAGGAACGTTAAATTGGTTTCCATCGATAGGCTTTGCTTTTCAACTTCTGTCGGATAAGCATTGAATCGATGTTCATATAACCAACTTTTTAAGATTTTCACTGCCTGCTTTGGAAGATGTCCTCGTCTTTTAACAACAGGTTCACTTCTGTGTACTATGACATTATCTTCATATTCTTCATTTAAAACAACCAACTCGGGTTGCTCATATTGGTCGGTATCTGTATCGTTTTCTTCAGCACTACTTGTAGATTGGAATTGTTGATATTCTAAAAGTATATATCAAACTGAAAGTAAATTTCTTGCGGAAGTTTCATTTAATGGAAATTATATTATGTATAGATGTTTTTAATCGTATACTACATGTTTAACCAAACTTATAAATTGACACGGTGTTATTTTATATGGAAATTTAAATTTCCGATAAAAATTTTACACATTTACCTATTTCTTCGGTAGACATCCTTAAGGTCAGCTTAAATACTCAGTGGTGATGTTAAGTTTAATTTTCGCGATTTTGTATCTGGAATGAAACATATTTTTTAAGCAAGAAGACATGTAAAATTGATAAAAATCCAATACATAAATTGTCATATTTCATAAATCAAACTTACATTATCCTGTCAGCATCATGCCTTAAACAATCACGAAAATATTTTGACAAATTTGCAAAAACCATTTTTTGCTCTGCCTACTTGTGTAATGATTTTTGTAAATGGGTGTTGCAGATACACAATGCAGGTATAGACAATTTACATGCACGACATTGTATATATGAGGGTGATTAAAAAATCGATGTTCGTAATATTTCGAAAGTGGCGCATTTTGATCGAATATGAAATGTAACGTTTCGAACATCGAAAAGAAACATGTTTTAGGAAATATTTCCCTGTTTAGAAAACAAGAGATTCCGCGAAACTCAAGCTAAATACACCCTTAAAATTTTGATGACCCACGTCATCGTGGAGGGGATGGGCGTATTATTTTCTTTTTCGAAATTGACAAGTATAGGACTTATTCTTCGGAATATGTCAAATCTTGCGAGCTAAATTGTAGAAATTGACATTTACGTTCCGTGAATGTACTTCTTTTTCCTCCGAACGAACTGTCAACGGTCATCAATATGTTAGGTTAGAATAACGCATCCGAACGTTGGGTACGTAGTAATTAACTCATGTAGAAGTATTTAAGCATTGAAAATAACGCAAAAGACTTACCATTATTAAGAAATCGTTTATTTTAATCCGAAATGTCAACAACTAAATACAAAATAAAGGTCGATTACGTCAGCTAACTTGTACAATTTTTATTGCGATACCTACTGTGTTGGTCGTTTCTATACCGCTTGCCATATTCTCTGTATAAATCGCGTTTTTATTACGCCGGCATTTTACTAATTACTGTTCTAGTAGGGTAATAAGTTTAGATATAGCTTAATTAATAGTAATATAGACAAATTATAATTGCGTCGGGAAATGTTGTTTTACCAAGCGCAATACCATCCACAACGGTATATGCGGGTGTAAATTCCAATTACAAAAATCGCCTTCCTATAAACAAAAAAATCAAGTTATCGTTCTAATTGTAATCAACAAGCGTGATCTAATGTTTGTAAAAAAACCTATATTGATTGAACCACTCATCCACTCAATTTAATAAACTGCAATTAAATGCTAACAGATTCATAAATGAGGATTTCCTACATTACAAAAAATATACGTGCGAAAAGGTTCAAATAAAATCAGAAAGATTAGAAAGAAGTCTCTTGATCCTGGATGCAGCGATTAAGATCACAGGATACAAAATCCAACACTGAAGCAACACGCAGACACTATAAAATTGATTCATACACGGTTGTTAAAATTAAAAAGAAATTAAAACAATTATGTATATTTATTTAGCGCACAGCTAATGGGAGGTATAACCGATAAATCAGATTTTTTTATGCAAACAAGAAAAAGTAAAAATTCTTTTCAGGAGAAATGCTATGTATTAAAAGAATAATTGCTTAGCACACATAAATTATAAAATATAGCCAATATTTCTAATAGATTTCCCGGAATACTATATTACATAAAATGCATAGTTGCCATCTTGTTTAGCTACGCAGATTGCAAAATTTGACACACTTTTTGGTCGTTCTTTCTTTTCTGTATTACATTATGTACTTACATAATTTGTACTAAAAAAAAAATTAAATCGACTCTATTTATTTTTGTACATTATGCAGAAACCATTTAGCCCATTTTCTCTAAAAATCATCTCTAAAAATTCTATCTGACAACAAGGCTGCCCTTAGAGCTGTCAGGTTTGATTCCAAAGTGGTACTTGACTGTCATAGAAAGCTCGAAGAACTGGCGGAACATCACAGCATTACGCTGAGATAGGTGCCCAGTCATTGTGGGACCAGAGCTAACGAAATAACTGACAATTTAGCACGAGGTACCAGCGAACGAGCATTGACAGGTTCAGATGAACCAACGAGTGGGAGTTCGTATGACAGCACCAAAGATTTTGTCAGATCTGAACTCGCTACTAGGCATTGCTCCTACTGGAATGCACTTACCGGCGTGAGACACTGTAAAGCTCTCGGCGGGATATGTTCAAGTGCGAAAAAACTCCGCAAAGTAGTTTTTATGGGCAGAGACAGGCTGAAGTTACTCATAAGGGATCTTAACCGGCTACCGCGCACTGGATAAACACATGCATCACATGGGCGTAGTAAACTTTCCCCTGCCTAGAAACTGCGGCAGTGCGGGAGAAACTCCAATGCATCTCCTTGTCGACTGCTCAGCAGCGAGCAGGAAGAGGCGGATATACTTCAATTATTTCTCGACCAGGTTGCGGACTCCTTTGTCGGGATGTAACTTGGTTGATAAGACTAAAACAGCATGGGGGCATAATAGGACTTTTTGGCCGAGTTGCCCATCAGGGTAAACCGTGCAGACGCAAAAATAGCTATTTAGTTTATTCAATTTTTATATTTCGTTATTATTATACATTACATGTTTTGTAATGAGATTTGTTCTTAATTTTTCAATATATAAATATGACCTCACATACTAAATGTAATTACACGTAACCATAATTAGATCTAATATTTATATTGGTATACTTTTAATTATCGCATTTTTTAAAAACAAAGTCATTTACTTTTACCACCACAGAAACGTTTTAGTTCTAACACGTTCTTATTTGCAACTGCATGGTGTGAGTTATTAGGTATGTTCGCTCGAGTTGCACTACATACTCGGAGTAGCGAGTGCAGTAAAATTGCGTTCGTTAGTGTCAGTGTAGTTACACAACAGGCGTTCGTTGCAACTGGTGCACTTACACCAGTGTCGTTGGTGTATTACACTTTCACACCAAGTCTGGAGTAGGAGTGAGGAGTGTAGAGTAGTGTATAAGAAGCGAGTAACCAATAAAATAAAAGTTATATAGGTATTATATATAAAATGTCTAATGTAAAGGCAAAAATCCGCAAGGATATAGACGGACGGCATTTTATTATAAATGAATGTTATTTATATGACTTGATGGGTAAGTGAATACACATAAAATGTTACTTAAGTTATTTTAAAAACAAAAACCCGTTCGTTGGTACGTGCTCAATGTAACTTGCACGATTATGCACTCCCCACACTAATGACGTCATTTTACACTGCACCATTTAGACAGTGCAACCCGAGCGAACATACCTATTATGTATGTACCAGCATTTAAATTGTCTATAAAGTTTTTCCGAATCTTTTGAATACAAATCACAGGTAAATTATACAGAAAGTACAAATTTTAACCCTGTTGGCGTTAATACATTATTTAAAAAAATTATTAGAGAAATATGATGTGAAAATGGTTGCCTAATTAAACGTTAGACGATAATTGAAACATATCGAATCCGTTCACAAACTACATAGAATCTATACATTTAGCTTTACATATGGCTTTAAAACTAGTCAAATGTACAATGATGTGCATTAAAACTTACTCAATGTACAGTTGAGACACCCAAAAAGTCAACACCTTTAACCGTGGTGGAAATATGGATGGACCCATTATAAATGTAAGCCGAGCGTAAAATGCAAGGCACATTTATTAATTAGGATAATATTATTATAGAATATATCGTCTGTATATGCATGAATGGTCTAGTCATGACACAAGTATTTTCTTGGTTTTTAAGTTTTTATTTTGTTTCTGGCGATATAAAAATCTTCCGTGTTTAATTCGTCCATGCAATACCATAAATTTTCTTTAAATGTAGGATTTATAATACGTAGACGTTTGAATACAAAATAGTATGTATTATTGTTGTATAAGCCAGCTGCATACGCGACGGTAAATTAATCTTTTTTGATAAATTTGCAGTGTTATATACCTTTTTAGGTAAACGAGAAATATAATTGATTAGACAATTTTTCAGCCAATAAGCCAAAAACTCGGCGTTGCAAAGGCATTGATAAATACACTTTGATATATTTATGAATGCGTCTCTTTTGTGGTGAAAGTTGAATTAAATTTATATCACTAGAAGAAAGGTTATGATTTGATAATCCAAAATTTCAATTTATTATCTGCAATAGTTTCAAAGTTATGAATTTTTTACTCTACAAAATAGATGCAAAAATTGCATGTGACTCGCGATACAGAGAATTCGCACGCAATTTTCGCCTTCTTTTGATATTAAAATGTACCCATTTACCTTCAACCGTTTTAGAGAAAAATGTTTATTTCTTCTGCTACTGTCGAAACAGACCACTTCAATTTGCACGAAGTAGGCTACGTAACAATAATATTATGACACATATATTTAATAACCATTTGTACCATTTATAATTATAGACAAGTAATAATCTTAATTTAAATTTGTATTATAAAGGAATTTCTAAGGATGATAACATTTGTTCCCAATCCTTTTATTTAATTGGGTTTTTGCTTCAAAGGTTTATTTGCAAAGTGTGTATGTAAAAAATGTAATTACCTTCTATTTTGTGACAAAATTCAGCTGAGCAGAGATATGTGTGAGCGAATTATTTTGTCGTTTCAAGAAATCAGCCCAATCATGCTGAGAAATGTTGAACAATCATTTAAAAAACGTGTTCGTAATTGTTTCGACCAAAACGGAAGACATTTCGAAAAATAAATTAATGAATTTAATAACACTACATTTATAATGTGCATTTCCTAGTTCACGCATTTCCTTCTGTTTTTAAAACTCGTTTTGTTGCGTTTTTTATGTTGTTATTTGTTGAAAGGCCCTGTTCTGTTAAAATTGTTTACAATATAAATTTAAATTGAGCTTATTACTTGTGTATAATTATAAATGGTACAAATGATTATTAAATATATCTGTCATAATATTATTGTTACGTAGCCTACTTTGTGCAAATTGAAGTGGTCTGTTTCGACAGTAGCAGAAGAAATATACATTTTTCTCTAAAACAGTTGCAGATAAATGGGTACATTCTGATATCAAAAGAAAGAATTTAATTTTATATAGGTGTCGCGCCAGTAACTGTATGTCAACAAAAGGATCCGTACATGTTAATATAGGAAACAGTAAAGCAATTCAAGACGTATCAATTTGCGCAAACCAAAATTTTCTACCTTTTTTAGTTTTGATCCTACAGCCCATTAACGAGAGCGCTACAATTGCAAAATTTTTGATAAAATATTTATTTTCTCGAAAAATGTAGGTCGTTGCTTGTTTGGGTGTCGGACCTGTACAATAGAAGCGAGTACAGATAGCTGACTGCCCTTGTGGGGCGAGTCAGTACTAAAGCACATCACTGTACATTTTATTTGAATGGGGTATATAAATTATAATGCAAAACATCTTACACCTGGGCTTATTTCTAAATTTAGCTTTTCATATAATTCACAAAAACTATACATATTTATAACTTGAGAGCCTCAATCAGTTACACGATGGTATTTGTTTTTAAAATTTATACTGCGTACCTATCTTTCCAGATACGACCTTCTTCCCTTGAGGCAATCCGGTTTTCGACCTGACCATAGCTGTGTGACTGCGCTTCATGATGTCATGGAGGACATTTTACTATCGGTTCTGCATTATGGGGTTGGATAGAACGGGATTCTTTGTTCGCGATAGAACGGCATTGGTTCCAATTATTCTAATAAAAAATTTTTGACTCATACTTGTCGCGTAGAAGTCAATGTTGGGAGCAAAGTGATTAACAACCCGGCATTATAAAAGGCGGTACAAAAGCCATTTGAACACAATTATACACACAAAAACTACACCGCGAGAGTTGCAAGGTCAAACAAGCGATGCAAATGAAATGATATAGTTTTCGTTACATTTTCGAAATCTAAGCGCCATTGAAGGCAGCAAAGGGTTATTAAAGTGCAGTTATACTAATAACGACATTTGTTATCATTTCCATGGCTTGCTATTAAGAAAATGTTATAATGTTTGCTAAACTCTACCAAAAACGTCAATAACTCAAAAATTATTACAGAATAGGAATAGGCAATGCTAATACAGTATAATGCAGAATTTAACTTTGCTTCAAAATATTGAATACAAAATAGGTCATTATATTTGAGAAAATCGAGTTTTAAAGTAACAGAGATTATTTAAATAAAGTAAGTATCAAACGTTTCTAACATGAATTCAAAGAATCATTACGTCCCAGACAGCCATGGACGTTAAACGTCATTCAAAGTAACTAAGAAAAGTGACATTTACTTGATTATGATATGGCACATAGAATTTTATTGACATAATTTACAAAATGTAAATATAATGAAAAGAGTACTAAACATGATAATTTGCTAATTTACTATGGTGGGGAAACTCCACTGGCGCTCTTATTATATATTTACGGTGTGTGAAGTGTTTTACGACTTTACATGTATCACGACTCAAATTATAAATCGGAACGCCTAAAGGTGGGTATCCATTTGTTGCGTATCCGTGTATCATATCAGCGTTACGTATCAGTGGTATCAGTTAATGATACAGTTCGATGAAACGATGCCTCAGTTTTTCTTCGTATCTTTACCGTGCTGCATATTAAAAATGAGGATACGGAGTGTATGATACATACAGTTACATCGTTTCATTGACTGCAGCAATGTATTCGTGTCAATAACAAATTGCAGCAGGTTCATATATTTTTATTTATTTTATGTTGAAAAAAAAAGACAAATGCCAATCACCGCGTTTCTGGATGTCAAATTTATATAAAAATAAAGGTGTATAGGGGAAGTATAGATCACCCACAATACAGCAAAGGTAAGTAGGTCATTGCAGTGATGTATAATCGGCTTTATCTGTAGTGTAAATATTTAATAAAATTTTCAATTAAAATATGTTCTGATTGTTCTAGCATTTTTATGGTTTCGAATATATTGCTGTATGTTCCATAAAATTACTACAACCTTTCGTTAAAAGATATAATACCCAGATGGAGACGGACACAATCTAAATTTTTTGAAAATCAAATATTTCGTTCTCAAATACTTCTAGAAGCCGAGAAGTGGATAAAATTCAGTTGTATTGATTGGAAAAGTGTTACTGCTCTATATTTTTTAAATAAAAATACTAAGATAAAAAAAATATTTGTACATATTTATTTATATGCTATAAATTTAAATTCTATTTCTTCTTTTTTGTTTAATCGTATACTACCAATCTTTTGGTTAGGTATAGTCGCGTTAGTTCTCAAGTAGCACACTAATATCAATATGACGTCATATTTTAGTGATTCTTATGACGGACATCATGTTATGAAAAATATCTCAGAAATTGTCATCAATTTTTCACAATA
The DNA here is from genome assembly GCA_023690525.1 of Holotrichia oblita. Taxonomy (NCBI): domain Eukaryota; kingdom Metazoa; phylum Arthropoda; class Insecta; order Coleoptera; family Scarabaeidae; genus Holotrichia; species Holotrichia oblita. The sequence continues at coordinate 137,355,401 of CM043017.1, read as the reverse complement.
AAAAGACGTCATTCATGGATATACAAATGACGTTAAAATATGACGTATAAAAATCTATAAGCAAAACGGTAATAGCCTGTCCCTCGTTATACGACGAGTGGTATTATCTGTAGTAATACCATAAGCTTTGAATTAAAATCGATCATTTCACTCATACTTCCTGCATAACGACTTCGACTCGTGTCAATTTGACAATTAAATCACTCCTGGGCTGTCGTGATTTAAATGCTTGTCAAATTGACACTCGTCTTCGTCACTATGCAACAAGCATTCGTGAAATTATCGATAAATTCAAAGCTCGTATGGTATTTGATTAGATTATTTTACGTAATACAAAATGAAATTTATCTAAACTCTTTATTTATTAATTCATGTATAAATTACCAGTTTTTTGACAGAACTTTAGAAATGTCTATCCTTAATAACCGCATTTCCATAACAACGCCTAATTATTCTACTATGAAAATTATCGCAAAATTACCGCTGTAATTTCGAGTTGCTTCAGTAATACGCGAATCTGATTGGTTTATATTTGTATGTGTAAAATAATCGTGACGATACAACAAATTCATATGCGACTATTTTTTATGCAGTATTTTGTTTTTTTTTTATTTCAAAAATAATTGATATAAGAATATCACAATAGCAAAATTGTCAAGTCGATTTGCCAAGATACCAAAGTGAAAGTTGTAGTATAACTATCATCTTAAAATTGAGTGTCAATACAAGTCCTAATTGTAAGAAGATCTAGTAATTTTGGATACCTACTTTCTTAAATTAAAAAAAAATGATACAAGTCATTTATCATGTCGTATTGTCATTTCGGAAGGGCTGTCAAAAAGTTGTTCAAAACTAAATGTTTTTTATCGCGTTATTAGTTGGTCACTTAGCGGCTGTGATCAATGAGTATCTTAAATTAAGGTCGATACTGGTGGTTCTTTGCTTATTACATTACTATTTATGCAATACGCGTTGTAGATTGATTGATAAATCAAAAACAGTCTATAATTAAATCTTATCTATAATTTCTCGTTTAACGCTAAAATATTTAGCGCAAAATTTGTAATTGATAGAATATACATTGAATCCATACATTTTTATAGACATCAATATTATAGCAGAATAGAGAGACGCTTGACTTTTTGTTACGAAACGGAGCAAACTCGTGTATGATGTTAAATTTAACTATGGTTAACTACAGTTAACAAATTAAACGTCATGTGGTATATGGTTTGCTCCGTTTCTTAATAAACACTCAACCATCTCGCTATTTCAATATATGCAAAATAATTTTAGCAAGATTTGCGTCCATCTTGAATAAAACCGGTGGGTAATATTGATGTTAGTTTGATGTATTCTATGATGGCAGACGTCAAATAACCAATTGCTGACGTGATACCTAACATGTTTATTTTTCGATGACTGAGATCGGTCGCGAAACTTCAGTTTAACGTCTCACTAAACGTCAATTTGATGTCCTTCGTTCAACGTCAATAAGACGAGGTCAATAACACCTATATGGCAAGTAAATACGTCTATATTTTTTTCTTTTGTATGGGTAGGTATACCACATCTATACAGACAGTCAAAAGAAACAAAGATAGATAAAAAAGCGCTTTCTATCATAGTTTTTCTCAAAAATAATTTTGTGTAAGTGCAACTGTAACGTTATCTATCAATCTATTAACAGCTTTAAATTGATTCCCAATAGATTTTAAATAAACAAATTTTAAATTACCAGATATACTATGTACAATGTCTTCATATGTAATTGTTTTAAATTAGATAGTATTTTTGTTCATATTAAGCAAATACAAAACTATTTTATAATTTCATGACATTGACATAAGTGACATTTGGAAATAAACCAAGGTGTAGAAAGCACGAATGTTTTGTATACTTTCTATTGCTTTTGACCGTATAGCCACAGATAGGACACATTTTTAATTTTAAACGGTATTAAAAAGTATCAAAAAAATCTTAAAATTCAGCAAAGGATCACACTTTTCACTACTGTTTGTTGAAACGAACGTTATTATAGTTGGTTATAGTTGCTACTGTGATTTCTTTTTATAAATTAAAACAAACCTTGTTCTGGTTGTGACACCGACGTCATGTTCGTTGTACGACTCACGACGTCATATTAACACCAGTGTGCTGTTTTCGGTTTTCAAAAAAGATATGCATGCCAAAAAGATGACACATCGGTGTATACTTTGCATATGATATAAAGATTATAATTAATCTTGTTTATAGCGATTAAAATACCTACTTAATAAAAATACGAAGTGAAGTGAATTTTAAATGTTTCTGTTTAAACGTATCGGTGAAAATGTTGAAATTTAAAATTACTCAATAGGTACTAAAAAGAATGTAATTACTATAAAATCATCAAAACAGTACAAAAATAATTAGCAAAATTGGATTCATTGGGTTTTTCCTATAAATTTATTTATGCAGAATTATATGACACAAAACAATGATATATTTCTGAAAAATGATATATTTTTTAATCAATTGATACATGCATGCAACTTTATACTCTACTCTGACACGTTCCGGTTTCATTCTGTTTGCATTGTATAGATGTCATTAATGTTGCCATTCTGATTCTGCAATCCTAATAAATGATTACACCCTTCTACTGGTATTTCTTGTAAAAACTGCAGCAATAATAAAAAGATTGTGGTAATCATAATAATGCAACAAAACAGAAAAGATGAAACAAATTAATTTTATATAAAAATACACCTAATACAACATGACAATACAAACCGTTGTATTGTGAATCGAAATACGTCATAGGATGAAGCAAGTTCCCGCGCTCTCCCTACTACGTAAAAAACGAACGCTTCCATTGGCCGTTCAACCTATTATTACTCCTACTCTTTAGGAAATAGTGGAAAGCATTTTCAAAAAGTTAATCGTCGGTTTATTGAGACGAAGACTGCGTCAGTTGTAAGGCAGACGAACGTTAAACGTTTACTTAATAAAAATGTTAATTATTTTTTGTTTGAAGCGAACTTGCTCTTGCGTATTAAGATTATCGTAAAAGAAATAATGTAAAAAGTGGTGTGTTGTAGCTGTTAAATTTCGTTGGATATGGCCCCATCATCGGGATAGGCGAGAACCGTAAGTGAAGCTTTAAGTTATGTTTATTTTTTTCTTATTTGCAGAATTCGCAGCGGGCCTGTGTTTTTAGGTGAGTGCGGGTTTAGTGCATGTTTTTGTTCGTATTTCATGACTAGATCCACACTCATCCAAAAATGAGGATGTAATTACGACAATGCTTAGGATAGTTATACGTTTAGAGGTGAATTAAATTCAGCAATATCGGTATGACTTAGATTGATATAGTTTAAAAATTCTATTTTTTACTGATATATGCTATAAGCAACCGAAATTGGCGGTAAAATAGTAAACTAAATTAAAATAATACGTTACTAATTTCATTGTACTCTTCATATTTACCTTTCTTTATAATTAGGCGCGAAAATTGTTAATTTAAGAGTTCGTATTATTCTTTTTTCGACTAATTTTATTATACCGGTTTTCTGATTTATACAAGTTATTTTTTTGCTAATACTGTGCGTTGTACGTTTTTACAAATAAGAACAGTTTCCATTTGATATCCTGTGTGCTCGAGATACCGGATGCAACTTCAATTTGATTTTTGATCTCTTCTAGAGTCACGCAAGTTGACTGCCCTTGAACTGAAACACGTTTGCTAACAACCTCACGTAAGTCTAATCTTTGTTCGTTGTCGCTGTGGGTTCGATCTTCACGGTGTACCTTTTTACTTTAGTACCTTCTCTTTCTTTATAACTCTTCTTTCTAGGGAGATCATAATCTCGTTGTTGTACTTATTATAACGTATATTCTGTATTGTTTCATTTATATCGTATATAATACGCCTCTTGTTCAATTCTGGGTATATATACTACACTCCTCTTAACAATAATAATGATAACTAACAACAACACTAGCATTAGCGGTAATTGCTTGGCGTAAAGTATATAAATTATTTTCTATTAAAGAAGGCGGTACAATTTTATCTGTCGGCATTTTCGCTACAGTCGTATGCGCATTTTATCATCTCGAATAAATTGTCGAAATGGCCGTTTGCGTTATTCTTGACGGTACTGTACGCCAACACCGACTTGGGTTTAGCTTTAGCTTCTCTTATGCTGCGTTGGATGTTGGGATTTTCTTTGTCGTATTACCTGAGCTGCGTTCTCTCTGGCTGCTACAGTTAGAGCCTTGAGAGAAGGGGTCCGAATCTTTGTACGCGTCTGTGTATTTGTAGTATATTCGTATACATATTATGTATATATACATAAGGACCCCTTTACCCGATCTCACTTTTAAACGTTTCAGGTAGTTTTATTTTCTACCACCTGCCCTTGGATTGATTATCTTCATCTGGAAGAAGTGGTGATTAACATTTCTTAGTATGTTATGTTTTTATTGTATTTTTTTCTATGCTTATCAATTTCAGTTGAATTGAAGTATATATTGGGCATCATTTCTGGGTATTAGACCTTTCAAAAAAATTTACCGGTTTACTACTTTTTCAAATATGAACTTGAAAATTAGAAGTGATATCAAGAAAAAACATTTGAACAAACTTTAAAATGCATTTTATATCCTTGAAACTATTTTATAGTTACATACCTACTGGAATAAATATTAAAAACTTTTGATTAAACACCTTTTTAATATATAGATTTCCTTCTTTTATGGTCAATAAAAAAATATTTGCTTTATGGAATATAAAAGTAAGAAAATTGGTAACGACAATATTACATACACTTTGAAAGCAAAATCACTTTATATTTGATAAACATTTTATCGAATATAACAGTTTTATACGCAAATTTATTATGCGCTGTCTGTATGGTGTGACGATATGGATATTCTGTATAAAAGTGTGACGATATTCGCAATAATGATATTCTGTATAAAGATTGTCTACAGCGTAAATATTACTTATAACATAATGAAGTAGAATATTACGTCATTGATATATCTTCTTAATGCACCCGATTTTATACTATGAATGGAATATTTGTAATACAAAATATTGGAGATGTTTTATAAATTGTAATTTTACGATATTCATTTGATCTAAATCTGCATCTTCATTCCTCATTAATACTTCATCAGAATACATTCGAACCCAATAATATATGCATATAACGGAAAGAAAATCACATCTAAGGGTTTTATCGTTATGACTGCAAAAAACCATGCAAATATAGGTTCGATTTTAGATTCAAGGTTTTACAGTAGTAGCATTTATCTTTAAATTGTGATTATGGAAATTAAAGCTTCAGGAGATTGGAATAAGGAATTGCTGTTATCGAAGTTTTCTTTAATTTTTTTAAATATATTTACTAATATAGTAATATTTTAACTCAGTACTGTTTATCCAGCATTGTTTCACCATCTTTAAGCCATCGAAAAAAAAAAAGAAAATCGGGCTTTACGCCATCAGCCTACGATTCGACGACAATTTTCTTGTGCTTTTCGTTAATTTCGTTAAGCCATTTCGTCACGGTTTAAAGCAAAAAGAAATCATAAGTCGGATGAATACATTGGATGAAGATAATGTAATTTGATCAGTCACGTGAAGGCAAATCGATTTGTCGCTGTTACGTGGTTCATGCCCAGATTTTATGTAGGCTGTGTTAATTAAAAGAAAATGAGTTGATCTGTACATCATATTAGAATAGAGATGTGCATGTATTGCAGAATGTATTTATTTACATCGTTTTTGAGTAGAATAATGTTTCTTATTACCAAAAAGTAATAAACATTTGACAGAAATTAATCGCACAACGAACATGACGTAGAAAGGCAGTAACATAAATTTTAATATTCGCCAAACTGTCAGATGACCAACCTACTGAGAGTCTCTTAAACGTCAGTCTAATTCTAATACCGGTGTCAAGCTGACAAGCACGATTTGTGACGATTTGTTTACTGCCATTTTGCTGCCAATCTACATCACAGGCGACCGCCATATTGAACACTGCGTTTTCGCGCCGCTAATAATAATTTGAATTTATATAGGTATATATTTTTTATTTCTTAAATGGTTTGTTGTTTCAGCGAAATAATATACATATTTACGCAATTTTATAGCTGAAACTCATTAAAAAAATATTTCCAAAAAATATTATTTTTCCCTAGATACAGGCTGTCCCAGCTGACGCGGTTTCTTTGATAATTTGTTTATTTTACAGTGTAGAGAAAAAAGTTTCAAATAAAAGTTGTCCCTATTTATACGATAAATAGCTAGAAAATATTTTAAAATATACAGGATGTCCCAATTATAGAAAAAGCGTATGTAACTTTATTATTTCAAATGGATCACGTCTTGAATTGCTTTACTATTTCCTATATTAACATGTACGGATCCTTTTGTTGACATACAGTTACTTGCGCCAACATTTGGAAACATGTAAATGCCTGTTTTTTTTTTTGAGACAGCCTATATCTGTTTACAAGGTTGGATGTAAAATTAAATTCTGTTTCTTTTGATATTAAAATGTACCCATTTATCTTCAACCGTTTTAGAGAAAAATGTTTATTTCTTCTGCTACTGTCGAAACAGACCACTTCAATTTGCACGAAGTAGGCTACGTAACAATAATATTATGACATATATTTAATAACCATTTGTACCATTTATAATTATAGACAAGTAATAACCTTAATTTAAATTTGTATTATAAAGGAATTTCTAAGGATGATAACATTTGTTCCCAATCCTTTTATAAAAAATGTAATTACCTTCTATTTTGTGACAAAATTCAGCTGAGAAGATATATGAGCGAATTATTTTGTCGTTTCAAGAAATCAGCCCAATCATGCTGAGAAATGTTGAACAATCATTTAAAAAACGTGTTCGTAATTGTTTCGACCAAAACGGAAGACATTTCGAAAAATAAATTAATGAATTTAATAACACTACATTTATAATGTGCATTTCCTAGTTCACGCATTTCCTTCTGTTTTTAAAACTCCTTTTGTTGCGTTTTTTATGTTGTTATTTGTTGAAAGGCCCTGTTCTGTTAAAATTGTTTACAATACAAATTTAAATTGAGCTTATTACTTGTGTATAATTATAAATGGTACAAATGATTATTAAATATATCTGTCATAATATTATTGTTACGTAGCCTACTTTGTGCAAATTGAAGTGGTCTGTTTCGACAGTAGCAGAAGAAATATACATTTTTCTCTAAAACAGTTGCAGATAAATGGGTACATTCTGATATCAAAAGAAAGAATTTAATTTTATATAGGTGTCCTGTTTAAAAAAAGAGAGTTATTGGCATTTAAATGTTTCCAAATGTTGGAGCCAGTAACTGTATGTCAACAAAAGGATCCGTACATGTTAATATAGGAAACAGTAAAGCAATTCAAGACGTATCAATTTGCGCAAACCAAAATTTTCTACCTTTATTTAGTTTTGATCCTATAGCCCATTAACGAGAGCGCTGCAATTGCAAAATTTTTGATAAAATATTAATTTTCTCGAAAACAAAAACACATTCTAGGAAGGTCTTAATAAAGAATATCATGTAGAATCTAAAAAAATATAGTATATAGGGTGATCCATTTAAAATAATAAAGTTACATACGCTTTTTCTATAATTGGGACATCCTGTATATTTGAAAATATTTTCTAGCTATGCATCGTATAAATAGGGACAACTTTTATTTGAAACTTTTTCTCTATACTGTAATATGAACAAATTATCAAAGAAACCGCGTCAGCTGGGACATCCTGTATACAGTCTGATTGATTTTACGTGTCCAAACTTGTATGTTTTTTAGTATAAGAGATAGAAGAAAAGTATAATCAAAAAATTACATCTAATTATTAACTAAATAATCAAAAATACAAATTACACAAAAACAAAAGCGCATCACAAAACAGTCTTATTTTTTTAAGTACAAGGGGTATGTTTTTTATAAATATTTTTAAAGAGCTTGAAATTCTCTTTACAATGATACCAAAAAAATTATCATTATCTTGAAAATTGCAGCCACCACAGTGTTTTTAAATTTAATTTTTGTCAAACGTTACAATTTATTAGCAACCTTAAAAAACAAATACAAACAAAAGAAAACAAAAGACGGATACTTGGCCATATTTGTGCATCGTTTGCACCTGTCAAAATTATTATAATTTGCTTGCATATCAATAGCTATTATTATTATTATACTGAGTAACAGTTTGACAGGTGCAAACGATGCACAAATATGGCCAACTGTCATCCGTCTTTTGTTTTCTTTAATAATTAGATGTAGCGTATTTTTGATTATTTTACTTTTCTTCTATCTCTTATACTAAAAAACATATAAGCTTGGACACGTAAAATCAATCAAACTGTATATGTATAGGTATTATGTGCCAAGTATTACTATATCTTTTTATATTATTGCTATAGATTTTTTAATTGGGTAATTTTTTCTTAATGTAGTGTCGAATCGGACCAATAAATCTGCATATTAGTAATATAAATATGAAAGTTATTACTTGGCAAATCTAAAATTTGATAACCAAGATTGGAATATTGCTTCAAAGTTGTTTCTCTATTTCGTCTGTGTTCCTCAATAAATAATTAAACTGTTTGACGATAATTAATTTCTAACCTTAAAAAGAAGATACAAGAACTTAGTGTTATATATTTTAAAAATTATAGAGAATATTTGTCTAGTTATCAAAATATTATTTTTTAAAATAAAAACAAAAGGTTATTTACCTATATTAAGTACACTAATGAATCCTGTCGTATTAACATACGTTGTATTAACATACAAATGGCAGACTGAAATAAAAACTTTTTGTCATGTATAGTTCGCAAATATAGGATGTTGTTGGAAATCGTAACAGTATATGAAATGTTAATGTAAAAATTTGTTTCATTTGATTTTGCTACTTGTCGTGAAGTTGTGGTACCTTTGAGTGTATTTTGAAATCAGCATCTAATTCACTCGTACTTTGCTATCAAGTTATTAGCAAAAAAAAACTTTTTCCAGCATTGCTACATGATTTTAAATTGTGATAAAACTTATATGTTGCTCAAATTTCTAACATTTCAAGGTTTTCTTGTTTTATATGTGTGCCCCATACTTCTCCCTCCGTTTGCTTCTTGTAGTTGAAAGTGTAAGGTATGTATTTAATTTTTCCAATACGTTGACGAAATAGCACAATTTCAAATACATCATTTCGAAACTTCTCGGCTTCCGGTTTGTTTTACTCTTCTAGAAAATGGTGATTTTGCTGCAAGTCTTTATAAAGTTCTGCAAAAATTTTTGATTTAACGGTTCTTATTTTGATATAATTTACTAGTTGCCACCGCAGTTAGCACAATATTCAAAGTAGGACTCATTCGTTTGTGAATCATACAATACGTCCAAATACTAGCTTTATTAATAGATTTGCTGACGCCGTTTTTCCACTTTTTGCTCGTCTCGTTTACAAAATCATTTAAGATATTAAATAATGCAACTGATGTTGTTCTCAGTTCCATTGATTTCCAATCAAGTAGTTCTTCTACTGCTGACGTATCATCACAAAGTTGAATTATCTGAGGATCTTTATTGCTACCTGCTGCCTCATCAATCTAAATTGAAAACGATTTGTAACGCAGCTTTCCGAAAAGCTGATGTTGAACATCTTTGGCTATATAATCAGTTTCACAAGCAACAATATCGCTTGATAAGCGTGTGAACTGTAATTCTTTGATAAAATCACCAAAATTTAGTTTCTATAATGTCAATCCCAAATTTTTTACGTCTAGCTATTTTATGTGAAGCTTTATAAGACGCAAACACAGCTTTTTAATTCATAGTTTTTTGTGAAATAATTTTTGCTGTTCACATGATTTCAATTTTAATTCGAGGAATTTTAACGTACTAACCACGAAGCGTTTCGAAATATTGTTTAAGTTTAAGATCCGACTGACTGCCAAAATTTTTCAATAAATAAAACACAGAGATCTTTCTTCTTCGTTAACTTGCTACCAGTGCTAGTAAACCCTAAAATTAGTATCCTTCTTTCTTGATTTTATCTATGGAATCACACTCATCTGCTTACTTGTTGATGATGAAAGGTAGTTCTCGCTTACACCCACTTAAAAAAATGTATCCATGATTCTGTATAAAATCTACAGGTGCTCGAATACCGAGAATTGCCGTCAACTCGTAAATTACAACAAATAACTCCTATCATGCAATTTACAAAAAAATCGTTAAATAGTTTCCTATATATGTAAGATTAGATTTTTTGTTTACTTATGATTAAATCGAAAATGAATAAAATTTTTGTTTTTTTAATAACACTCCTATACTTCGTTTTTGCTTTTCATTTTAATAAAGGCAGCTGTGGGTATGGTTAACCGCTTTCATAAAAAAAGAAAATATAAATTCCGAGTTTTACTTTTTTTTTATTCATTTAGCAATGGCATTATACCTATCACATGCCTTAATGATTTGAGTTGACGAAATAATCGTCAAATTCTTATTAATTATTACACTATGAAAGGAGATAATTGCACAATTTTGAACGTTAAAAAGATTGATCTAAAAACACAAAGCAAATGAATCGAAAAATCGCGTCGTAAACGACGCTTTTAGACCAAAAAAACTACCTATTGATATTACACACCTTTTATAACAACGTATATAAAATTTCCTATACAAAGTTATGACGTCGTTGTGGTTGAAAGCAGCGACTTCGAATGCTTGTCAAACAGAGATTGTAGACTATTTAATACATATGTAGATATGTATATTATGACTAATTATTTATACGTTAGTTTTATCTTACTTTCTTTTGTAATTTACTTTTAATCTTTTTAGTTTATTTTACTCTATTACTCATCATTTTGTTTTTGTAATGCAGAAAGTCAACTACAAACTACGAAATGAATTTACACGCGGAAAAGAAATACCGAACAAATCTTGTATTGTATTATCCCCAGCATTTAGTATTATTAGAGACTTATAGCAGAGCCAAACACTTATCCGTAAATGTATAACGTAAACGTTGAAACGACAGATACGTATGTTGCAAGAAAAGCTTGAGAAACACAGTTATAGCAGCATGATACGTATAGATAGTTTGATCATATTTGTCGTGCTGCAAATAATCTTACCAAGACGGTTGTTTTGGTTGTATTGTATGAAGGGAAAAATAATAGGTAGTTAGGACAATATCAATAATTTTATAATAGAAGAAATTCTTATGATAGATACGTTAAACGATAATTACAATGAAGATATTAATTATGCTTTTATACTTTATATTTTACATAATGCGGAATAACTATAGGTAATAGAGCTAGTTTATATGGTCGTTTCAATTTTGAGTCATTTGTTGTCATTTCTATTTTACAAATTTGTTTTAATCGGGCTATATCGACTTTCTTCGCACATTTCGTTCGACTGAATACGTACGTTTACTGTCTACGTGAGAGGCCGTAATTTTACGTATGACATATTTTCAAAGGAAAAATATAGCAAGTACGCATGCGTTCCAGTCAATTTTGACGGATACGGATACGTGTTTGGCTCTGCTATAAGTCTCTATCATAGATAAGGTACCAATAGATCGGAAACTCACGTGTAAACACTTGGAGCAAAGTACATGTGCTCCCTCTTACGTCCTTAATCATGAATTAAATCGAAAAGGCGGGTAATATGAATTATTCAAATGATGTATTATGAAAATTTGTGTTCATTGACCGCTATTAACAGAGATTAATTGAGATGCCTAGTTCATCTACCAGTGAGTAGTAAGATGAACTAGATTTCTAAATTAATTTCCGTTAATAACGGTGACAAGAGCAACTATTGTATAAACATATCTTGTTTTTATTAGAAATATATAATAAGCCTATGCATTAATACAGAAATTTGTATATTTTTTGACATAATTGTAAATACGGGAAACAGACAATAAAATACGATTTTAAGACCTTTAACAGGTTATATAGGGTCTTAGACAATAGAAGAACTACGCAAAGCTACAATATCTTCCACACAAACGCTATGAAGAGATAGAAGAACTATGAAAAACTACACTATCTGTCACACAAACGCTATGAGGAGATAGAAAAACTACAATATCTTTCACGCAAACGCTATGAAGATATAGAAATAGTTATTGTGATACCCAAACGCTATGAAAATATTAGATACAGCGAAAAGAAATACAGCTATTCATTCAAATCACACACTAACACGATGAAAAGATGTCTACCAGCCATAAAACATACTAAATATCGAAAGTACTCGATTCTTGAAAGTAGTAGTTGTACTCGATACCTTGATGCAAAGTACTCGAGTAGTTTTAGTTCTCCGATACATTGCCGATGTAAGTAGTAGATAGGTACTGTAGATAGTAATAGCGAATCGAGATTAGACGACTGTGTTAATAAGTCTTGATGCAAAGTACTCGAGTACTTTTAGTTCTCGAATACATTGCCGATGTAGGTAGTAAATATAGTAACAGCAAATCGAGGTTGGACGACCGTTAATAAATATGCGTTGCCGGTATTCGAATTCTAGGATGATTGTACTGGAATACTTTTAATTATCGGACATACCGCAGAATTAATTAGATAAAAATTAGGAAAAAGGAAGGTGGGTGGTACTTTACAATTAAGTATTATATTATATCATGAATGTAAAATAAATTATAAAATGAAAAATATAAATTTATTTATATTTGTATATCTATTATAATATTAATATTATAATAATAATAACAAAGAAAAATAAGAACAATTTTCAACAAAATAAAAACATCCTAAATAAGAAAACAAAATAAAAATATCACTATGAAACAAATGTACAGTATTAACAAAATAAGTCTAAAAACTATAAAAACATATATTTAAAAGAAAAAGTATTTAAAAAAATTATAATATCTAAATATTTTGGAGAAAGACGGTTCCTTCTGGCATTTGTCAATTGACCCACTTTGGAAAATACCTTTTCAGAGGGAACTGGTGTTCCTGGAATGCAGAGATACTTAATAGCCAGTTCATACAATTCTGGTATAACATCAATTTACGACTTTTCCAAAAGTCAAGAGGTAATAACAAGTGAAAGGGGATCTTTAATTTGTAGAAGCCTTTCCAGCATAATTAAACACCAGATACATCGTGTGGTCACATCTTGTTTTACCTTCAGTATTGGGAATCCCATTTCAGTTTGAATATTCCTCAATTTTTCGGATGACAAAACGCTGTGCTTAAAATGGCGCACCAGAGTTCTGCATTTTTTCAAAATTTCTGCAAGATCTTTATTTGAAGTTATGGCATCAGTGACACTTAAATTAAGTGTATGGTGTATGTGCCGCATAAGGTAGGCGGTGCCGATCCCTTATCCTTATTTGTGAAATTTATTAATTTATGTCGTTTTTAAGTGGTCTTAATAATATGCGTGACAAGCATATCGGATTACAAAATAAAATTTTAGACATAAAATAAAATCCAGAGCGTTCTTTTTACTTTATTATTTATTACCTACTTATTATGATTAAAATTATATACATGATATTTTAAATATTTATTGAGTTACTAATTCTTTATTCTCATTATTCTTTACAGTTTACAGAGAAAGATAAAGCTTCTCTTCACCTTTTACGTCGTTGTTTTTGCATACAGCCAGATAAACATTAGACATACACTTCTACACTACACATGTCCTGTAGTGTGTAACGGTGTTTAATCGTTATTATACCATTAGTTATGGTTATTTTATTTTGCTTTCGGTTTTCGGTTCTCGGATGTGTACTCATTACCCAGTAACATTTAATTCAACGCAGTTTTGGTTTGGTCTCGGGCAGTATCGGTTCTCGGATGAGTACTGACGAAATATACTACTACTAGTACTACCACTACTCGATTCCGAAAAGTACTGGAGAACAAAGTACTCGATTCTCAAAAGTACTCGATTCTGCCGATCACTAAAGTAAACAGATGTCTGTCAAAACAGCGTGCAACGACTCCTGGGAATCCTGATGGCACCTGCGCACTTACTGCGTTGGGAGTAGCAACGACATCTCGTGGACTTAGTCATGTACTACTCATGTTTGCCCCAACTTTGCCATAAGAGATTCTACCCCGTGGTCTCTATTTACATACGTTCTACATAAACGTGGTGGCTTGAAACGTGTCTGCACACGTATAAGATAGTAGTTGCGCTAAACTTATCGGTTTTATGTAGATGTATGGTTCCAGCTTACGAAATTAATTTAAAGGCACCCTGTATTTTCGTTAGTAGAATGTAATAACTTTAAATAAAAAATTTAAGCAAAGTTTAACTATTTTCAACTTATTATTTTTGTAAATCTACATCTGGTTAATAACAATAGGACTGCAGATCACTTAACAGAAAGTGAAAAAGCTAAAATTTGTCCATTTTAGTGATAGATAAGTTTGTAAAATTTGCAGATTTTTATGGTACCAAAAAAGCGAAAGGTAGTCCAGAAAAGTTATCACGTCGTCAAAGAAATCAAATTTGCGAAGAATCTGGAAAAACAAATTATCTGCTTAACAAATTAGAAATACATAAATCAATGTGTCCTGTTACTACGTGAAGAGTTCAACAAATTTTATACAATAGGCCTACGACGAAATATACAAAGAGGAGGCAAAAGCCCTCGTTAATACGTATTCACAAAGAGACTTACTTCAAATTTGCCCGAGATTGCATGTTTTGGGTAGAAGAATGGAAAAATGTGATATTTTCAAATGAAAAAAAGTTTAACGGTGATAGAATTAACGGATGCCAATAATACTATTGGCATGATATAGGTGATAAAACGGAGGCGCCAGCAGCTTCGGCAGTGGAAGTGTGATAATTTGGGGCGCGTTTGGATATTTTGGCAAAATACCCACAGCTTGGATATCGATCAAAATGAACGCAGACACATGTATAGATATGATTGAATATCAGTTAGATGAGTATGCAGAAGTAGTTGCCGGTCCACTTTTTATTTCAGCGGGATAATGATGCAAAACATTCTGCTAAAGTCGTGAAGGAATTTTTAAAAATGCGAATATTAAATCATTTGAGTGCTGCGACTTAAACCCCATTGAACACTTGACCAACTTAAAAGACAGCATTAGAAGCGCGTGTAATTTTAGATATACAAAAACTGATAAATTTGTTACCATCACGCAAATCAAAATAATCAAATAATCTTAAAGTTTATTTGCAGAATAATCTACTGCGTTTATACCGCGATATCATAAAATTTCTAGGACGAAGATGGCTTTGAAATATAAATAATATTAACTTAAGTCAAGTACTATAACTCTGTTTTGTAAATTATTTTGACAATGACATTATCTGTTATCCATCAATGTGTTAGACCTGCTGAAAGCAAGTTTGAACATCGAGTTTGAAACACAGAACATTTGAGTAAATTCAAATATAGTTTACAATATAGTGCAAAAAGCGTACATGATTGAAGCCTATTTTCGGAGTGGAGTGCGAATTGATGGAATTTGGGTGTACAGCCAACGTGCATGTTTGAATGATTTTAGAGAGCACTTTCCAGAGTTAGCTGTAATTTCCAAAGATTTTTATAATTGCCTTTCCAATTGTGTTGGTGTGTTTCGTAAGACTGGTTCTGCGTCGTAAATCACGTACTTGTAGAGCAACTGTTCGTTCGGAAAAAGTTATAAATGATGTTCGTCAACATATGGGAAATGAACCCACAAAACCTTAAGAGATTGGAACATGTCAGAAAATTGTAAAGAAAAACTTACATATGCATCCGTATAAGATGCAATCACATCAAGCTATTTTGCCGGTAGACCAGACGACCTAGACGTCGTGTGTACTGCCAGTGGTTTGCAAATAACTAAATTTGAAATTTTTCTCTGATGAAGCATGGTTTCATCTTTCGGAGTATGTCAATTCCCAAAATAATGTATGATGTGGAGTAGTGAAACTCATCATTCCATCATATTTTTGTTGAATCGTTTCTCCATGCTGCGAAACTTGGTGTTTGGCTAGCAGTTTCTCACCGCAGAATTGTTGGCCTTATTTTTTAATTTCACAATTATTAATGCTGAGAGGTATAGAAACATTCTGAATGAATTTATTGAACAGTTGCATGAAGATGAATTGCAATATGGATACTTCCAACAAGATGGTGCAACGGCACACACACCACACGAGAAAATATTGCTTTTCCTCGTGAGTTTCCTCGTAAGTTTGCATAAGTTGAGTTTCCAACATTATCACTTTGTTTGACAATTATGGATTTTTTCGCGTTTCTTTACCTAAAGAAGAAAATACTTAAAACTCCTGTTGCTAATTTGCAAAATCTGCAACAAAGAATTATTGACGAATGTACATTAATAACGCCCGCAATGGTGCAAAATGCCTTTAACAGCATGAAAAGGCATATCACCTTAGGAATTGAAAATAACGGACAACAATTTCAACATTTGTTTTAATTTTGCCCTTGTTTTATTAATAAAATCTTGAATATCAGCTAAACTTGTTAGTTTATGTATAGTTAAACCAAATGCATATTTATTGTCACGATGTCATGATGACATTGTCAAAATAATTTTCAAAAGTTAAGGTTATCGTACGAGTATGCTTGTATGGATTAAGTTCAGACATATATTTTCTATTTCAATGCCATCTTGGACCTAGAAACTTTATGATATCGCAGTATTTATTTCGCGGACTGTTCGTGTTAGATATACAGGGTGCGGCTAAAGTATTGCACCAAGTGGAAAAACAGGCAAACGTTTAAAAATTTAGATTTGATATTTGGTAGCGTTAAACTGTATATTATAGCCAAGATTTTGACATAAATTTCACTTGTTTTGTGCAATTGATGTGGGCAGGGCGACGCCATCTTGCTTATTTAAAATAGGAACAACAACTCATAATAAATGTTCAAAATGCTGCCCGTTCACTTCTTGACACATCATTCATCAAACGCTTTTGTAAGACGACTTTATTTGTGTCAAGAAGTGAACGGGCAGCATTTTGAACATTTATTATGAATTTGTTTATTTATCTATATTTCGATTTCATTATTAATTTTTCACGATTTTTTAAAATTATTTCTCAATAAACAACTTTATAATGTATGTCTTTGTATTTTGGGAGTAATTAGCTCTCAATTTTACTAAAGTTAAACCCTTGTTCCTATTTTAAAAAAGCAAGATGGTAAATTTTCGTCCTGCCCACATCAATTGCACAAAACAATTGAAATTTATGTCAAAATCTTGGCTATAATATACAATTTAACGCTACCAAATATCAAATCTAAATTTCTAAGCGTTTGCCTGTTATACCACTACTTTAGCCGCACCCTGTATATACTGTCCCAATTTTTCACTGTAATCTAGAAATAAGTGATAGACTTAGCGAGATATTACGCATACATCGTGAGTTGTATAGTAAACATTTTAGAAATTTTTGGCACATCGAAATTAGAACATCATCTCTTGATGGTGATGTAGACAATTCTTTCATATTTCTTTCAACATTTTCTTTCTTAATGTTGAGTCTATTATCATTTTTGTTTATTTGTTAAATATTGTTTAATCAAAATTTAATAACAGTTAAGGTTTAAAATTTATCATTTTTGTTTAAAATTGTTGTTAAATATTGTTGTAAGTTTTGATGTCGATATTACTTTAACCGACATAGGCACTGAGGTGATTTTTCAGAACTTCAAGGTTCTAGTAAATTTCTGATTATATTCCAATGCAAGAAATTCGAATAATTCTTTTAGTTAGTCATAATCATCTTTTGTAATACAACTTATCAATAGCAACCAAATGCAGGATGTTCTATAAGAAGAAATAGTGGGATTATACAACTGCGACATTAATGTTACTAAGGTATTTAGCTCTAAACTATTTTAGGTATTCAACATTGAAAGTCAACTTTAAATCTCCAAAAGAAATACTAAAAAACGAATATGTTTGTTTATTGCAACAGTAACTAAAGTAGACGTATTTCTCAATGTTAAGTTCTATATTTTCTTTGAGGAATTATTAACGACCTACAAAACGTGGTATCATTTTATGAATAAATCAAAGTAGAAATATTAATTAAATGTTAAGTTCTAACGTACAAAACGAATGTCTATTGTACTACTATAGAAACTATATCAAAGCTACGCTTTTCATAATCAACCCTGTATTTGACTTAATTTTTTTACTCAAACTTGCATTAATAATAACAGTTAAGGTGCTTAGACAATCTGACAATCTGAAAGCAGTTCTATGACGTGTTTTTTTTCAATAAATCAACCGGACATTCCTTATGCTTGTTAATACGTTAGCGGGAATCACAATTCTTGTTTGATAAATTAAATATCAAGACACACATGTCTATTTCAATTGTGTGTATGTTGAATAATTGTACAAACATTACTCATGCTAATTTCTAAATTAAATACTAAATAAAATAAGCAAACAGTCATATGAATGTCTAAATCGCTGCTATAAGCAATAACATCATCGGTTGTTGGCATTGTTTGTTCTAATAATAATTTATCCAGACTGTGTAAAATAACAGTACTACGAATATTTACTAATTATAATAATAATAAATTGAATCTATTCTACGAAAAATGTAGAAAAAATTGATTAGTTTCATTAATAATATCCGGAAGGTACTTGTACACATATATTTTCTTACAAACCGTTGCCACAAATTATATTTAAGACCTACCAAAGACATGAAAGTGGTATCTTTTTATCATTTTATGCCTAAAAAATAAATCAAATAAAAATATTAATTAAACAATACGCTTAATATTAGTTTTCAATCATTCAAGGGTATAAAATTGAGAAATCAAAACGTGTTTCTCTATTCAATATCTATAGGTACCTAATGAAAGAATTTATTTCTTCTTATAATAACTCTTTCTCATTTCATAAAACGAATTAATTATAGTTTAGAATTTTAATAACATAGTTAATTAATAATTATGTAATTAAGTCGTCAATGAAGCTAGGAAATTACTTATGTAGCCGTGAATGTTCTCTCGGAAAAATGCATTTTGAAAAGGAAAATGCGCGTCTAATTTATAATTACCATCGAACGAAATGATTGCACCTTAATTTCCGTTGAACAGAAACGACATATCCAATATGATCATTAGTTTTATTACAGTGGATATAATCGATATTTACGTAAACGCAAGACCTATCCTAAGTATTTTTAACACTATGTATAGGTGCTATTAAGGAAATTATCAAGTCTTTTGCGCCATGTATATTACTTTTTGCGCTGACAGGCACTACTTTATGGTAGATTATTCTTATTGAACAATCTTGAAACTTTCACTTGACTATTTTAAATCCGTGCAAAGCAATTACGCAAAAGAGTGCATTATTGTTATTATTTCCGCACACAGAGCCTATCTAGTGCATATGGGTTGATGAAACCTTTTACTGCCAAGCGCTATGCACTAAATTTCCAATTCACGCAATACTATAATTGATGGGATGTAGAGCTAGTGGTGTTTGCTTCATTGTTAATTTTTATGCAAAATGGAAATTTAATATACAGGTTGTTTTATCTAGATTTAAAAGTTTGACAAATACTGTGCTACCTAGTTATGGTTTAACCAAACGTTCTCATACATAAGTAAATTTTTGGTACATTATTTGACAATTTTATACCTAGAAACACAACCCATTGACCAAAATGATATGATATGAGAAGAAATAAAATTCAAACAAAAACGCAATCAAAAATATGAATTACTACTATTGTAACAATTTTGACAGTGAACAATAACATTTTGCAGATAAGAGAGATGTCGTTGCATCTGAGACTCGACCAAAAATACACCTGTGCTGTGCACCTTGTGTTGAGTATAATATTTGCACCTTCTTTTTAGCTGTAAATAATTGAAGAAAATGCTCCGTGTCGAGACCAACATTATTGTTATTGGAGAATGAACATTGTTTCATTGATGTAATCTAGAACTGCTTAGCAATGTTATTACTAACATCCAATCATCCCAACACAAACCAAGTGAATAAAGCTTGTAAAATTCAATGATGTCAATGACATAGAATACCATCAGTTCCAATTGATGACAAGTCATTACCGTTATGCACTTCATCAATTGCACACCTAAACTAACAAGGAACGGTTCCCTGATGTTGAATTCAAATCTTCTTTCTTCTCCCTTCAGAAATTAATTCTGAAAGGGGAAAGTTTAGAGATTTTCAATATTCTTGATTTAATTCTTGAACCGAAATAGATTGGGTAACGCTTTTATGCTAGGGAGTTCGTTATAGAAACATGGACAAAGTACTAACAAAGATTGTTTTGCCATCTTTTATTGATTTTGAATCATTTTCAATCATACAGAATATTCTAAATGTAACAGTAATATCATAACTTCATACAATGTGGGTAATTAAATTGGCTTCTTATTACCGATTTTAACTAAGTTTAATTGAACTACATACACAACTGCAATCGCAAACTACATGGATGCATCCACAATTTCGTGCCTGTCGAGAAAATGGCGAATCTTCTGTCTCAATTTATAAAGTTAG
Organism: Holotrichia oblita; assembly: GCA_023690525.1. Classification (NCBI taxonomy): domain Eukaryota; kingdom Metazoa; phylum Arthropoda; class Insecta; order Coleoptera; family Scarabaeidae; genus Holotrichia; species Holotrichia oblita. Next base: position 137,334,804 of record CM043017.1, on the reverse strand, counting down.
ATATCAATCGAGAGACATTGTCGAAACCTGAATCACTTAGCTTTCCAGAACTTCATCGCCAAGTCAGTTAAAAATTATTGCTTTAGTTGTTTTGGCTAAAGTCGAAATAATGCTGTTGGGCTTGAAATGCCGAAGAAAAAGATGGTCTTTATCTTTTTGGGGGGTAATGATTCGTTAGTAATGTGCGATTCGCCTAAATTATTGTAGACGTCATCGGCTTTGTACTCAGGAACATAATCGTTACCTCTATACACTTTTCTCTATACACACTCTCCAAATTAAAGGCAAACCTATAGGCCTTATCTTATTCTCCATAGACCAATCTATTTATGCCATGAATAGGTCTATCGCACTATGAATTGTGTGAAAGCTTGGGTACTACTACCATCTTTCAGAGGAAGTCGTCGTTGGTACCAAAATCAGAGACTTTATCCTACTTCTTCATCTGACGAAAACTCCCAATTCAACGCGTAGCCTTGTCAATAAATGATTGGCGTTTGTTGTGTCAGCAGAAAATAAAGTGCGGGGAGCCCTTTTAAGAGCCCCACGTTTAATCTGAATTAGCTGTTTAATATGGGCTAGAACCCTATTTGCGATAGTAGGATTTGTAATTTGTATTCTTGATTATTGCAGAAGAAATAGTGTTGGTAAGTTTCACAGAAGCTGCCTCCGACGAAGCAACGTCGGGGACAGAGTCCCGTGTGCTGTTGGTGGGTTAAAGGACAGATATCCACTAACAACAACAATATACAAGGTGTTTTATTAATTATCGTATCAAATCATGACCACTGACCAAAGGTAGCCTTCTTCAAAATCGTACCGTTTTCGAGATGAAGGTCTTCAAAGTTCCAGAAAAAAAATCGATTTTTCCATCTTTAACCTAATCTACTTGTACGATGAAAATAAAATTTGGCATGGCGATTTAGTATTATTAGATGCTTCTTATGGTGAAAATTTCCGAAATTAGCAAAATTATAGCAAAGAGAAAAAGTATTCCCTTGTGTTAACATCAATAGAACATTTTTGCTTTTTGATTTACAAGCACGAAATTAGCATCACCTAATAGACCAGTTAAAATGCCAAAATTAAAGTCCTCTTGTAGAAACTTCGTATTATGCTTGGTTTTCGAGAAAAACGAGAAAGTTCGGAAGGATTTGTGGCCAAAAATAATAATTTAAACAGCAAAATTCCGTAGGGTAGGCCAACATTCAAATTCTACGTCACTGGCGAAATTGTCAAGCCATCTATTTTTTTTAGTGTAATGACTTATATTTGAGAACCTTTTTGACGCCTTATTTTCCGTAATATTTTTGGGTGACAGATGTGCTGGGTGAGTTGAGTACCTACACTCGGTTTTTTTTGTATTTCCCTTCTTCGGCAAATCATGAGGCTTTTTATTGTCATATATTTGTCGCGGAATTTTTTTGTTTTCCTACACTTCCAAACTGTTGGCTGCAGCTTTGTTTATGACCCACAGTTCGCTACTATAAAATTGTATTGGTCTTATTGTTGTATGGTATGGTGGCGATCCTAATTATGCTTTCTTTTCTTACATTTGTATAGTTTTTTTGTGAATCTAACTTTCTATTTTTAGATCTATTTTCTATTAGTCACCGGTCTTCATTATCATGTATGTTATTTTTTGGTCCTTTATTTCTTACTGTTAGTTTTAAGTTCTTTAACTGCTTTTAAATCGTGTCTAGATTACTATATCGTCTCTGCAAGCAAGGTATTTGTGTTTGTTATAAGCAATAATTGTTTTCTGTGAGCATATGGTCTGCCTTACGCCTCCGCTAAATGTGAATTTTTGGGATTTGCATCCGTTAAAAATTACTTTGTTGTTCGTGTATTTTGTGTACGCGATATTTGCATTAGCCTTCATCATGTAGTCATATTCATTTCTACTGTTCTTCTCTGTTTATTCGGTAGCTACCTTGCCAGTCTCTAAAGATGGCATGAACTTACGCCTGTTTTTTGTTTGACAACAACTTGGACAAACTGACTTTCAGAATATTTATAGCAGATATTAATGAAGTTATAGATATTTTGTTTGTTCCACATACTTCAATAAGGTTTTATGCAATTTTGTTTAACATAAAAATGTGAAATAACGTTGTCAAAGAAAATATGATAATGTAAAACAGGCTTTAAATTATGTCGGGAGATTTTTGTAGTAATTTTTCTTAACTTATTACTGGTCCCAATATAAGATATATATTGTTCTTCATCCTTGCTATATTAACGGACGAAAACTTTGGATAATCAAGGTCGTAGTAGCTAGTAAGTACTACATAAATCATTTATATGCTATGTACTATAAACGAAGAAGCTGACAACTTTAAGTACCCATGAATATTTTACGAGAATCTATAAGACATCGTATCGTTCAAAGGTTTCCCGCAAAGTCCCTCAGCAGTTAATATTTGCGTGCGTATCGTCGCATGGAACGGGGCTGACTATCCATTAAATTTATGCGTGGGAACGAGTCCAAGTCTGGCCTGGCTATTCACCGTAGCATAAAATCAACAGCGCCACGTTATTTAGATGCAATTAACCCCAAAAAACAACACGTCACAAATATGTGTATGTACACAACGTTTAAATAAATATGTGTATAGCAGGAACTCCAGTGAGCGTATGTGCTTTTTCAGGAAGAAGGGGCCAACTTTATGCTACCGGTAAACGCAACGGTGAACGTGAACAGTGATCATAACGGTCTCCAGAATAATTAGGAACGATAAAACCGCAAGATAGGAGCCATGAAAATGACAGAATAATTGAAGAAACTTCTGTTAACTTCTGTTCGAAATTAATGCTGTGATATGCAGGGTGATGAGATTTTAAAAACGTACAATAGCCTATATTTCAGTAACAAAAAGCTTAAAATCGTATATAAAATACAAAGATGACTATTAAAAATGATAACAAATAAAACTCACCTCTACGAACCCCTTTCACCGACTTGTGATACGTCAGTAAGTCTTACCCTAGACAAAGTGCCCATAACAATTAAAAACCGATTTAAGAACAAAATTGCTTGTTTAGTTTAAATTAAAAACATTTAAATAATTCAGTACATGCTGAAAATGATTTCTACTGTTCGCTAGACAGAAATAAAGTCTACTTTCAAATTCACGGAGGACGTTGGCAAATGCTTTTCTAGGATGTTGAATTGGGCGATCTAGGTGGGCACTCAATAGCATTTCTTCTTTCAATTAACTTACTAGAATAAGTAAGTCTTATTCGAGCAACATTTTTCTGGAAATGTGACAGATTTTTATATAAAACCAGATTTCAATAAATATTTTGTTGGCCAATATACCAGCCCAAACATTAATTTTGGTAGATTCCTGTGTATGCCCCTTTCTAAATTGATGTGAGTTCACATCATTTCCGGAACGGCAATTTGGTTTAGCAGCATTTCCGTTTAAATAGGAAGTGCATTCATCAGTAAAACAGATGTACTTTATAAGTTCAGGTTCTTCATTTATTTTCTGTCAGATTTCATAAAAGTCAGTCTGTCTATCTCGGTCATTAGTGCTAAGTTCGTAACAGATATTTACTAAATCGATCCAGTCAGGTTAATTGTACAATAATAAGTAATCTGACAATTTTTGTGTTTTTTTTATTTGCAACTGATTCGGTTTCTTCAAATGTTATAATAAAATGTCAAATATAAACATGACTTACATTGCGATTAAGATGTCTTTGGTAAAAACATCAGATGTTCTTAAAAAAACAATGGTTCTCAGAACCAAATATGAAAATCATTTTTACTCGGTCAGTTTATATTTAACGACGTGACACAATTAAATAATAGCAACGCCAAAATCAATATTATACCAAAATAGTTACCCAAAAGAGTGTTATGAAAAATAATTAATAAAGAAAAGAATAACTCAAATATACATATAACACAGATACAAAGTCAAATCGCAACATACATATATCATACTAGACCACACATAAACAACTTAAGAGGGTCGTCTATCAGCTGATTATTTTACAGCGGTGCCATATCTACATAATTCTATAAATCGTTTCCTTGATTTTATTTCAATATAATTAGAAAATTGGGCTTCATACACATATTTCTACAAATGTTTTACATCTACATATACAATTTTGTGTATTAATATTCGGTATTAACTTCACAATCTCTTTTTCGGTTACAGGCTGTTACCTTGATACGAGAATCGAGATTACTCTATTAACTTAGAGATTTAATTACTGAAATTTGCTATGAGCATTCAAAATACGTCTACACATGTGTGTCTGAAGCCCGATTTTAAAATACGTTTTAAATAAATTATAAAAACATTATATTATGAAAAAATTTAACTGTGGCAACATCGCCAACTGTCAAACGGTAGTCGGGCCTCTTAAGCGAGAAAATTAAATACTAATTTAAAAAAATCAGACATCCATATACATATACATTCAGTATTATTCGCAGATATTTCACGTTCCAGCTTCACGGAAGGCGTGTCTGGTCTATAAAAATGTTGTCCGCAGGCATAAATCGTTATGCGAAAACCAAATTGTGACACATTTAGTGCTGTGGCTTCTTTGCGAAGACAGAGACGTACACCAGAAATAAATTTGGGCGAGAAGAAAACCCTGGAAGACTCCTGCACTAGTAGAACAAGCCGTAGAAAGATGATTATTCATCTTGAGAGAGAACGTCTTATATACCAGATACGACTGAATGATGTCGACAAGATTGGTATTGAATCCGAAGGTGCTCTCATGATGGTATTTCTAGTTCATTGTTGAAACAGATTGCATCTTATATCTCAAAACCGTTGGCACATATTATCAATTTATCATTTTCTGAAAGTATTTTTCCGGAAAACTTAATCTTACTGAGATTAAACCACTTTACAAGAAGGGAAATCAAAATATGGTTGACAGGGGAACCGGAAAATTCCCCGACTACAAGTTATTTGTCCTCTTTTTTGTTTTTTATATTTAAAAACAACTTACACACCCCAAACTACATCGCAAGAGTTGCAGTGATAGCCAGACAAGTAATACAGCTTACGGAGACACTGCAACTAAGCACCCACCACCCATAGTAATAATAACAACAATAAATCGAAAAAGGTTATACTGGGCCGTCATAAGTCGCAGTTGAGGTGTACAGATGTAGGAGTCCCTCAGGGATCTATACTTGGACCAACACTTTTTACAATCTTTATCAACGATATGTTTAGTTTTGCCTGGGTTTCGGGTTGTACTACTGTACCTTATGCTGATGATACGAATGTTTTAATTATTGGCTCCTCCTTAACAGAAGTGCAGCAAGAGACCGATAATGCATTACATACAATAATTACTTCCTGGAGAGAGGAGAACAACCTGTGTATCAATAGAGAGAAATTATATTATGTTGTCTTTAATGCTGGGACAGCTGATATTGCTCTTTCCTTTCATGGCGGAAGTGTTGCGTGTGGATACCACTGAGTTATTGGGTTTACGGATTGACTGTGATTTGAGATGGAGTACTCATGTTGATCAACTGTCGTCTAGGCTAGCAAGTATGTGCTTTCCGTTTCATTTCACTGTAGTCGGGACATATTGACAAGCTTCTATTTCGGTTGCATCTATGCTCTGCTAAGATTTGATATTGTCCAATGGGTTCGATCTCCGGGAGCCAATCGAATATTTTGTTTACAAAAACGGGCAGTGAGAATTTTGAAAAATCTTAAACAGCGAGATTTCTGTAAAATGTATTTTGAGGCCCTGGGTATTCTCACATTGCCTTCTATATACACACACATATGAAGTAGTAGTTGTGCTTTGTATTTAAAAATTTTGCAATGGTAGATTATCAAAGCAATCATCGTTACAATACCAGAGACAAAAATCATTTGCGTCCGCCTGTTCACCGCACAGCCCTTTTTCAGAAACTTGTAGAGTACATGGAATGCAAGTTTTTCAATAATTTACCTGTGCATATAAAAGAAGAAAAGGATCTGTACCGTTTTAAATTTGCGTTGAAACAGTTTTTAGTAGCTAGAAGATTTTATAGTGTCGAGGAATGTTGTAGTTAGGTTTTTTAGTCGCAGTCATGTTTTGTTATGTTATACCCGATGTTTTGTATCTTGATCTAAGTATTTGTTGTAGCAACTTTTATTGACGTTACTTCTTAAGTAGATATTTATTTGTCATTAGTATGATTGTAGATGCCTATTTTCTGAAATATATGATATTATTATTATCAGTTTATGTAACAAATCGCACGCACTGGCAATGTCGAAAAAAAAAACAGCGCCAGTGTTGTTGTTGTCAAGCTGTTCGTCTTGAATTATGTTTGACTCGAAGAGCTCGCCTTGAGGCGGTTTAAAATGATACCTTCAGCGATTTTGGATAAGTTAGAGAGTAAGTTAATGGGTCTGTAGTTAGCCAAGAAGAGATTGTCCTTACCTCGCTTGGGGATTATGCGAACGTGTGGGCCTGTTTCCAAAACTTAGGGAAGTATCTTCTTGAGGGCACTATTAAATATTTTGTCATATCTCGACGCCTTGTCGCACTTTCTGGCTATGGAAGGAGACTTCATCAAAATCGGTGAGCCGTAAATTGTTCATAAAACAGACGAGGTCGAAGTAAAAATGAAGTGGAATATCATTTTGAAGCAGTTTTCAAATGAAATGACACTGGTACACTGTTGCCATTAAAAGAATATTATTATATCGCTAGCTTTTTACTAAAAAAAAAATGCCTTTTAGTCATACTTCACGTTGTATAGTATGCTAAATTTCTTTTGCCCACTCAACTTTTCATGTAAAAGTTAGGAGAAAGGGGGTGGCGAAGAGTAAAGGACTTAAAACACGCACTGTACAAAAGCTTGTGTGTAGGACACTTTACATGAGTTCGTGCCGACAGAAAAAGAGTTTTATAATGCGATGTACGGTTTTAGTGGAAAGACGCATCTCACATGACAGATCTCGTACGGACTTATATAAATAAGGAGATGCGATAAGATAAGTCTTTATTTCGCCATTTACAAAATTGCGTGCTTTCATTCTTATAAAAATACCTGTATCATTTCGAATTAATTTGAAAAAATAGTACTACAAATTCTTTGGTTTGTTCTTCGATAGTTAATGTGGCTTCGAGTCTTATCTTTTTTAACTTTTTCTCTATGACATAAATGTAATTTGTACACCAGTTTGAAAACGTAAACGTTATTATAAAGGAAAATCACCAACAAATTATTTAAATGTATCAACTTTGTATACCTATACATATATGTATAGGAATATTAAAACTTTCTAAATGGAATATTATTAGCCACGTAAATGCGCTACTTTTCCCTAAATTAATCGACCCCGTATCTCTTACCGTTTCCGAGATCCCCATGCTGTTCATTCTTATCTTGGACACACTTATAACGGAATTTATAGAAATGCCAACTAATTCCAGTGTGCGTTCAGAGAGTTTTGACGCTGTCAGTGCTGATTTTAGCGTTCATCATTTTGGCTAGCGAAAATAATCTTCGCTCGATAACTCGCGTAGGGGAAACGGTAAAAATGTAAATACATATAATCTTTTTACTCGCTTATCAAAACTGGCGACAGACAGAATGAGTCTTGACTGAATGACTTACCGTGATTCATTTGTTTGCTTACCTTCTGGCGGTTCGGAACGTGCAGCAGTTCTATAGATATGTAAGAATCAATTCATGGTTCATACGAGTCTATTATGACAATTGAGAAATACCCAGACAAACCTTCAATGGGAAAAATCATATTTTTGGAAACATTTTTTAAAATAATTTTGATCTATAAAATTGCGTAAACTGCAAATTTGCTCTACCTTGGCCATTGAAAAATTGGTTAAAACTTCATATGTACCGTGCTTATTTCTACATATTTTTTATTAAAATACAAAATTGTAAATAAAATACAAGTCTCCCAGTATGTTCTTGTACAGGTGCCATGTAATAAATATCTACCCAGTCTTTGAATTCTTTTTCTTTTAGGTTTTATTACCTTCTGTTTTAGTTGTTAATCCTTTATTATTCTTTCATTGGTTTCTTCAACTCTTGTGTCTGCTTCGTGTCTTGCTGTTGTTGTTCCTTCTTTCTTTTCCACCATCCACCCATTTATCAGATATAGCAACACTTGTGTATTCTTTTTTTTAGAACAGTAGAACGTCGATTAATCGTCACCTTCGAGACCAGAGCATAGTTGGAACGCCAAAAAGGTCGGATAATCAGAGGAGAATGAAAAACGCCATTTGCAGTGGTCAAATGAATGTAATGAATCAAAATCAAGCAAACAGGTTATACTAATATTACAAGTTAAAACAAAGTAAAAGAGAACGGTTTAGACATTATAAAATTACTTGAAAAATCCTTAAATGTTTTGTTGTTTTAACTTTTCAAATCTAGACATAGCTGCTGCATCACGCCACTTCTTTGCCTGTAAAATGTCCATAGGTGTAGCGGTTGATTGTTGTTCCTTTGCTGCGGAGTGGCTGATTGTTTCATCTTCCTTTTCATCGTCTTCTTCTGCTTCATCTTCTTCATTGCCAGCCTGTTCCAAAATGAGGTCGATAATCTGGTCATCCCCCATTTCTTGTACTGAAACAGCAGCAACGTTACCTTCTGCTAGCCATTCCTCGTCATCAGCAGGCCGAATATCTCGTTGAATAGATTGCAGATCAGCGACTAAATCTGCTGTGTCTGATTCATCAGCTTCTGGAATGTCGTGGTCTTGGTTGAGGCTTGGACAAATCTTTTTCCAGGATTTTTGAAGAGTGGTGTCTTTTAGTCCGTCCCGAGTTTGAGCGCAAGTGTACATTGCATCTTTTATGTTAAGGCCTTTCAGTGCTTCAAAGAGATCGCAACCCTTTTCTGTTTTCTCTAACAAAGCGCTCAAAGACATCACGTGAGGAGGACAGGACCAAAAATATGGCTTTTATATCATCATCTTGAAGTCCGTTTTCAGAGGGGTGGCTTGGAGCATTGTCGAGCAATAAAATTGCACGGATTGGCAGATTTTTTGCCTTCAAGTATTTTTTGACAGCCGGAACAAATGCATTGAAAAACCACTCTTTAAACAACAAACAATCCATCCAAGCACTTTTCTGAGCTCTATAATAAACAGGGAATGTCTCCATGTTGATGTTTTTACACGCTCTCGGTTTCTTAGGCTTGCCGATTACAAACAACGGCAATTTATGATCACCACTAGCGTTATTACATGTTGCGATAGTAAGGCAGCATTTTGTGGTTAAAACCTGTCTCGTCGACATTGTAGAGCTGATTGGCTGACAAATCATTTTCTGAAATTATCTTATCAAACTTTTCAATAAACTCCCTACTCGCATCATCATCAACAGAAAATTTTTAGCCAGAAATACAAACTTCTCTAACGCCACCCCTCACTGGCGGTGAAATCACTTTCATCGCCACCCAGTTTTTTTGTGAAGCTCAAACACTTTTCTTTTATAATTGGGCCAGAGAGAGAGAGAGAGAGAGAGAGATGCCCTACGTCTTTCCTGGCAAAACTAAACCCAAACTGCGTCATCTAAAACCTCAAGTTTAGGTTTTTTCTTCTTCTAAGTTCTTCCATTTTTTATAGCTTTTTCTCCTTCCACTGTCAAACAAACAGATTCAAGATCCTTACGATTCTTTCTCCAGTGTTTAATCGTTGTTATTCCTACACCTATTTCTGTTCTATTGTACACACAACATGTTTTCTCTTCGGATTTAAGACCATTTTTAATGTTTAACACACCGTATGAAACAGTACAGCACTACACAGTACTGTAACTTTAAATTCAAAAACGTAGAGATAAAATTGCACAGAGGATATAAAATAATGCACACTGCAGAAAGATAGACAGTCAACTGAGCACGGAGCGTAAGTGACAATATGCATGAATGACTCATACGGTAAACAAACGTGTTGTGACTTGAGTGCAGTCGGCCAATAACGCTGGCCGTGGAAAATAACCACGCAGACGGACGGTCGGGCGCATGGTCGATTAAACCGAGGAGAAGGTTTAAAGGAGGTCGGTTAATTGAGGGTCCACTGTATTGAATAAAATTCACTTTGTTGATGGTAAGGAAGCGGATTATGAAATAGTGTTAGACAGATTTTTTTTGGACCAAAGCAAATATCACGCTTCACTTGTACGTTATCTGCACAAGATGTACTAGCTATAGCAATATTGTTACCATTTGATGTGGTTGCTATGTCTTTGAATTGGTATCAAAGATGTCATTCACATATCCTAACTAAGCCCTAAAATTCTAGAACCGTTTTTAAACCGGCATATGAGAGTCTTAGCTAGGAAATGAGACAAGGAGTTACAATCTACAATATTAATGACATTCATTGGAACAATGATCTGTGACCTTTGAAAAGCAAACTTTTTTTGAACGTTACAATCGATAATAGATCCATTAGCAAATTAAAATTATCTTCATAGCTTTCACAGCCATTCGAAGTTTCATTTTTGTGTATCAAGGTAGCAATCACCGTTTTTTGACACGACGTCAAAGATGAAATGTCAAGTTATGTTTGTATTTTAGAAACTTCGCCGATATTTGTGTTTCATATATTCATAGATTTCTTCTTTCCGTTTAATTTTCCTTTCTTAAAGAGTTTTCTTTTTCATACTAAATGACATCTGCAAAAGATAGAGCTCATCTCGCGATTTCGCCTAATACCGAATCGGAACTATTCAAGACATTCGTTCGTAAAGGAGACATCAATACACGACACTGGCCGCAAAAGTGGGGTTGGCTATTAAAGGAATATGAAGATTTGAGAGATAAAACAAGGAAGATTACAGAAAAGTCGGTCTTCACTCCAGAGAATTCTCCGAAAGACCCAAGAAGGCTGCCAGTTCCCAATTCAACAAATGGTTACTACGGATGGGTATGTACCAAACCAGAATTCCGATTGGAAAAATACGGTCCAGACCTGAAAGATTACACGATTCCAGAAAAGTACCGCTCAAATTAATATTTTGTTCATTTATGTGTAATAGTAATATCACAATATATCAATTAGAGTGGGGGAATTAATTTGATTATTTTAACTAGAATAGATCTAACAATTTTAGCGGCTACAATAAGACACTTATTCAAAGGTATAATATACAATAAATAATCTAATTTAATAAAAAATCAGAAATTTATATTTTATTTTAAATCTTAGTAAATTGGTCGCCGCGTGAACATTAACCAAATGATGCACAAAGACTCCAATAAGCCTTTTTATCGACGCAACCTCAAGTACGAACTATAAATATGACCCTAAGAGTTGAGTTAGGTACACAAATAAAAATACAGGGTTCCTTGGCAACCCTCCTTTTAAGAATCTACTGGTGACTTCACATTTTTATCTTTATAAATGGTTTGAAATCTAGCATCGTCTTTGTCTGAAATAAACATCATTCTGAAATTTGAATGCATTTTTTGAGTAAATCGTTTAATATTACATAAGGATTATAATATGTAAGTTAACTACATATTTTGATTTTACAGATTTATATACATTATCTACCGCTAGTACATGGCTACGCTGTATAATGTTATAATGATTGACTTGGTGCAACGCTATTGAAGCTTTATTATACTTTCTTTGCAAAACTTATCCACGTATCACTTTCAGAAATAAAAGTAACAGCGCGTTTTGCCCGCGGAACTTTTGAATCCTGTTTCATTGCGAGTCGCAATAAAACCGGCTCCGAGTTTGACTAGCCGACCAACCAAGTCGACCAATACTATCCAGGTGTAAATAAATTCGAAGTGGCGCCTCTGAAAAAAATCAAAACCCAATAACCTCATTTCAATCGGCTTCTCTTATTACATATATATTATAATGGTATTAGCTGCCTGCATGTATACTTATTGATAGAAGATATATTAGCGACCTTAATCTAGATTACAAATACAGGGTGGGGCATTCGTACGAGGAAATCCAATTACTCCTGTATTATAACAGAAATGAGAAAATATTATCAAGATAAAAGTTGAAGCGCATGGGGGGCTATAATCTAACAATATGTTTAATTATACAGGGTGTCAAATAAGGACAGGCTAAACTAAACTTATATATATATATATATATAATCAGTAAACCTTATTATACCCGAAGGTGTTAAGGTAAGTAATTCTCCTTATACGTGGACAAATCTTGCCCATTTCTTTCTAGCCCTCGCCATTACTATTGCTTGGTTCCAGTCGGTGTTTCTTTCTTTCAAACTATCTGCCACCACATCATTCCACTTCTTCTTTGGTCTTCCGCTCGTCTTCTTCTCATATGCCTTTGTCTACCATATTTGTTTTGGTTGTCTTTGGCCTTCCATTCTTGCTAAGTGACCAAACCATTTAAGCTGCTGTTTTCCTATATTATGTAAGATCGGCTCCACGTTTAATTCTGATCTTGATGAGAGGAGTTTACTCCAACAATAAAATACAGGGGGTTCAATTTGAAATAGGTGAGAAAATAAACATTCCGAGTTATGACTCGCCCTGTATATAAATATTGGATACGCCCATAAATAAATAATTTCTGATGAAAAGAGATCACATTAGAAATGTTCCTAACGCAAATGAATTATTTTATGTGGAAGCTATAGTACGGTAGGAGGCGCTAACTTTGTTACTAAATTCATGCAAAACTTCCCATATCTACTAAAGTAAACTGAATAACATAGCAAAACCCTATATTATAATAAAGGTAAGACCTAGAAGAATCGTAATCAGTAAAAATATATAGGGTGTTCAATTTAAAATAAAGTAAGTTTATTTTACCCTGTCTTTATTTGACACCCTGTGTAGTTAAAAATATTTTTAGGTTATAGCCCTCCATGCGCTTCAAGTTTTATCTTGAGAACATTTTCTCATTTCTCTTGTAATACAGGAGTAATTGGACTTCCTCGCACTAATGTCCCACCCTGTATATAGAGAACGGACATGTACATATACAAGAGAGGAAGGAAATTATATATTTTTCTGCAGAAATGAGACAAAATAATTACAAGAAAAGTTACGCGTTTCTTCGAATCCGAAGAATGTTACAAGTTGCGTGTTCATAATTTTAGTTTTGGTAAAACTCTGTGGTAAAAGAGGTTGTTGCATATATTGCGTGAGATTGATACAACCAAAATTTTACTTGCATAATTCGAAAGCATTTTCGATCATTACTAGAGAGGTTTTTATATAAGCACAAAAGTAAAACGTACCTACTTGATGCAAAATTAAATAATTTTCGTTTCGCAGATATGTATAGACAAAATAATAGATACAGTTACTTTAGGATTATAAAGTTAATTATTATCATGAAACTGTTATTTCTAGAAGTAGTTTATTCTATTGAAGTGTATTGGCGTCACAACTACTATTTGAAAAGGTTTAAGTAACATAAAGTGTTTTCTGCGCGAAGAAAAAAATAAATACAAAAATCGCGAGCTCGATAATACAGCAATATTAGCACTCAATTGCTGTAAGTGTACGTGTGACTTATTAAATACACTCTTTATATTTATATTTAATGTATTATTATTTGACAATTAAAGAAATGGGACGAAATAAACATTGTATAAAGTACACAATTTAATTAGAAAATTCGCGACAGACGGATATTCTTACAGGAAAACTGCAAATGCAATAGGATGCTCGCTAGGAATGGTGCAAAATGCATTAAAGTTCTAATATTACAAAGAAGCAAGACGTCGACCCCAAAAAACGAGTATCCAGACGGATACTAGTCCAAGAAGGATCCGTTTGCAACATCCTCAAAAATTTTAACTGAAGTTAATGTGTAATAATATTTCGTCGAGAACAGTTCGAAGAAGGTTGGCGAAATATAATCTAAAAGCTAGATCAGCCCGGAAGGTACAGTTGGAGAAAAAAGTTTCCTGCCAGTGTATGTAAGAAAGGCGCCGTTTACTCAAAATGCACGGGTACTTTCTTGAGTTAGTATACATACATGGACTGTCTGTGGCACAGATATTATTTTTATACATACTAGGACAATAAAGTTCCCGTAGGGTTTGAGTAAGAAGCCTCCTTCTTTTGCGCACTGGCCGGATACTTTTTTCTCCAACTGTACCATTGTTGAGAAAAAATCATCTGAAAAAGAGACAGCAATTTGCGCGCGAACATTTAAACTGGACTACCGACGAAGGTAACAAAAGATGGCGGAGTGTCCTATTCAGTGATGAATCTTAAATGTCTACTATTCGTAAAAAAGGATACTCGATAAATTATTAACACATTAATAATTTAGAATAATAACTTAATTTATAATAACAATTAGTGTTTTGGGTTACTTTTTAATAAAGCATTAATAGTTAAGTTATTATTTCGCTGTTTCCATCTACTATAATCAGATTACTATATTATCATATTTATTCCTTTGGAGTAATTTAATTATTGCTATGAAGTACATACATACATTACATGTAGAATTATGTAACTACTTTGATACCACCTAGATCATAATTACAAAAAGAAATAGGACTGTTTTTGATATACATATGTGTAGATGTATGGGAAATACAAGGGTGTATTTATTATTTTGTCATTAAGTGTAGGTATTCTTCGGTCACAAAGAGTGTACACGAAAAAATCCAGGCGTTGTCTTTTCGTGTTAGATAGCACAGTGAAGTGATCCTTCAATTTTTATTTTAAGCCTTATACAGTGCGAGCAACAAAGATTGAAGTGTACCAAGGTCATCTAATATAGTGAAACGAAGTATACATAGGCGTAGGAATAATTAACATAACCTCTCATTGTCATATAAAAACGTGTATAGCTATTCAGCTAATGTAAAATCAACTTACAAGTTATTTAGACAAGCAATAAATTATGAGGAAAATAATTCATTTATTAAACTTAACTTAAACTTTAACAAGATATTTAGTTATCATAAAAGGTGTTGAAAATGTTCACCATTTCTTTCCAGGCATGTATTAACCCTTCTCTTCATATTGTCAGAGACTTTAATTAATACTTCTGGAGATATTGTTCGAATTGCATCAGTAATGGCTTGCTGCAGTTCTTCAATAGTATGTAGAAGATTTTTGTATATCTTATTTTTTAAGTATCCGAACAAAAAGAAATCCAAAGGTGTAAGATCAGGTGACCGAGGAGGCCACATATTCCTGCTTACTAATCGGTTATCATAAAATTCTTCGAGAAACCTTATTGTTTCATTTGCTGTATGAGCTGTGGCACCATCCTGTTGGAAGTATCCATTGTGTAGTTCGTCAGGATGCAATTGGTTTAAAAATGGTTCTAAGATCTGTTGTCGATAATTGTGTGCATTTATATTGTCGTTGAAGAATATTGGACCAATAATTCTTCTACGTGACATGGCGACCCAAATTCCAACCTTTACCGGATGCAGTTCAGTTTCTCTGAATTCGTGGGGATTTTCAGTGGACCATATGCGATAATTCTGTGAATTAACAAAACCGCTAAGGTGGAACCACGCTTCATCACTGAAAAACGTGATGTTCAGCATCTCATTGTTATTTAAGTGTTGGTTGAACCAGTGGCAATAATATACACGTCTTTCATAATCAACTGGTAACAACTCTTGCACAACTGAAACCTTATATGGACGCATATGCAGGACTTTTTTTAGTGCCTTCCGACAGGAACCATAAGATACCCCTAAACCAAAACATACTTAGTTACATGTGCTAAGTACTGATTAATATGAAATACCTGTTTGCTGTGACAGCTGTCGTACAGGTTTCTTTGGACTTCTCAGCATTCTGACTCGAATGTCTTCCACAGTTTCATTATTCAGAACTGTATTTCTGCCAGAGAATTTTCCTTTACAAACACTACCTGTCTGTCTGAAACGTCGCACAATGCGACGAATGTGTTGTCGAAAAGTTTGACCAAATTCTATATTTTCATTTGGGAACTGTAAGATGTAGTCATCATAACACATTTGTAGTGAATATTCCCAGGTACCATCTTCCCTGCGAAATCCTCCACGAAAGTATGCTTCCAAAAGGAAGGTGTTCTCCTCAATCGTAAACATTGAATGGTCGATTCCTAAACATTTTAACAACTATTGCAACAAAATTATTTCACGAATTATTTTACTTACCAGTGAATGAGCAAAATGTAAACAACGTTTTAAAAAAACGAGTTTCTTATTACAACAAAGTTAAAGGAGTTAAAAACACAAAAATCGAGCAGGAAAATATAAACTGACAAGATGACAAGACTAATACACTACTTGACAGCAAATTCAAAGGCATTATGGGTAAAGATCGAATTAGAAGATAGTTTTGATAAAATTAGAAACAAGTATAGAACCAGCACGCTTCAATCTTTATTGCTCGCATGGTACATTACAAAACCTGGGAAAATATACAAATTCTAATTTAAAAATCGTTTCTAATGAAAGATCGCAATTTTGAATGAACACCCTTCATAAGTCGTTGTACAACAGTTTGGCTGATTTCGTTTGATACTTTTTCCCACTTTTACTTGAACTGTGTAGCACTGGTAACTTTTCCATGTGTCTTTAAGAATTTTCGTTTCACGATTGCCCAATATTTTTCAATATGCATTAATTGGGGACAATTTGGGGGATTAAAGTCTTTCGGGACAAAATTTTGATTGTTGTCAGTCATCCATTTGATTGTACTTTTACTATAATGCGCTGAGTGTAAATCTGGCCAAAATAATATCGACCTCTTGTGAGAGTCTATAAAGATTCTATCCGTGCTTTTAGGCAGTACACAGTTTTGTTTATCGTACCTTTCGTTACAAAGAAATCCGTCTTACGGTCATAAGTGCAGATTCCTTGCCAAACAAGGTACTTTTCGGCAAACTTGCTGACTTGTTTATGCTTTTTCTCTACTGGAATTGTCTCAGGATTCTTTGCAATATAGTATTCTTGGCCTGGAATCTGTGAGAAAAATCGGCTTTGACATAAGTCTCGTCATCCATTAAGACACAATCGAAGTCCCGTATTAAACTATCGTACAGCTTCCTCGCCCTTGTTTTTGCTCGGTATTTTGTAGTGGGGTCAATTTACCTTTAAAAGTTTTAAAGCCTGACTGTTGTTTCACCTTTTGTACAAGTGAATGGGAGCAATTCAGCTTTTTACCGACATTTCCGACAGAAATGTTGGGATTCAACGTAATCTGTACCTTAATCTTCCTATACTTGACATTTGTAATTACACTGACTTGAATGTTTCACTTTGCTTTATATTGACAAATAGGAATGCGGCATAGGCTAATTAGATCACATTCGAGTTGCAACTACTTACCTACCTGACTATTGCGCCCACTTTTGAATGTCCGGGTTTTTCGTGTACGCACTTTAGAACCATCACGTCTGCCAATCAATGCAGATATTTGGGAATTACCTTTGAGATTTGAGGCGAACTTATATCGAGAGAGTAGTCACAACACGTCAATAGGGAATCATATCGTGTAAATTCCTACGGGAACATGGTGGGATGCGGATCCCAAAATTTCAGGATTTTTGTATCGAGTACAAGTAAGATCACGACTGAAATTGTGGATTTTTTTTACCAACAAAGAAATGATTGCGAAAAAATCGAAAGAACACAATTTAATGCAGTAAGAATTGTATCTGGTGTTTTGAAATTATCACGTATTAATGCTATGGTAATATTGGGAGGAGACAAGAAAACAAGGTACACCATCAATTAAACGGAAACAACTCGAAAACATTTGATTTGAACATGTGCTGATTGGATATACACCATACATTATATCCATTATTACACGTGCAGCTCCAAGTACTGCTCTTACCTAACTCTTTCCTACTACGTCCACGACAAATTTTCGTGTACAAAAGAGTCATCATGCAAACAATATACAAACAAGGTTGTCCAATAGTAAAACATTGCCAATGATTCGTGCAAAGAAAATATTTTGATTTACGATTCGATTTGTGATGAATCAAAGCAGAAGACGTACACTCGGTACGACTTAGTCTTCGAACGATTTTAGTGAGTTCCCTTATTAAAATCGTTCGAAGACTAAGTCGTACCGAGTGTACATGTTTCATGGCGGTGAAGAGAGCAGAGAGCTTGAGGGTTATACATTATTTTCCAAATAATAAGACTATATATTTAAAGTAATCTTTACAGTTAGGACGTCACACCACGTCATGGTAGTGTAAATATATACAATATAAAAATAAACAATAATTCGAATGTGTAAACAACGCTAGAGGTGAAAATCTTGAGTCAGATGGTTTTCTTGCCTCTAATGTGGTTTACAAGTCAAGTTACCGTAACTTTCTGGCGCCCTCTATCTGCTTTTAATCCTGAAGAAGCCATTTACATTAGTGGCATAACGGCGAGTTTAATTACATTTAACATTACTATGACGCGGTCAAAATTTATATCGCAAATTGACAATTATACACGAATATATTAGTTATAAACAGTTTTTTATATCCCATGGATATCTTTATTGCCTATAGGCTATAATGGAACATAAAACAACAGTCTGATATCTAATGGCTACTGTTGTTTAGCCGCTACCATAGTTACGCTTCAAATCTCAAATTTAATCAAAGTAATGCTAGGTATGGGTCGAAAATCCAATATATTTTCAATTCTCTGCGGCTGTCTTGGGCGCAAAATTGCGTCTTATGCTATAAGAGTCTCTTTTGGACTCTTTGGAACTACATAGTTTATTCTCCATAAACTGGCACTGTCCTACTATGCGAGCAATTTAAACTAAAGGAGTTTTGACTTGGTAGGCTAAAAGGACCCATTGTATTAGTAGGTAAACTAAGTCACCATCAGACCAGTCAATCGACGTGGACACGCTGTATAAGCTGTAGTTTTGACAGCTAAAACCTGTCAAACTGTCATAATTATGACAATTTGCTGGTTTTACACAGGTTTTAGCTGTCAAAACTACAGCTTATACAGCGTGTCCACGTCGATTGACTGGTCTGATGGTGACTTAGTTTACCTACTTGTATTTGCAGTTAAGAACAAGCTTGCTCGGCCAAAAAAAATTTATTTTGTGTACTAGGTATATAAATAATTATTTTATAGGCTACCATAAACTGTCAGATTTTTATCGATCCATTTTCATTAAATTTTTTATCAAAATTTTGAAATAAAAACTTGTATTTGTAGAGATTTGTAAAATGTTAATAAACAACTTCTTGTAGATGAAAAACCAATATACAGTTTAATCGCTTGAAGGGAGCAAACTTTCGAATTTTTGAAAATTATTTGAACAAATTTAATTTTTTTAATTAAGAAACTTGTATATCACCACGCTATTCTTCCTTACGTTTTACTAGACACAACAATAGCTAGTGCAGTGTTTATAGCTGTCACCGTTGTTTATAGATTGTTTTCGACAAACAAATTAATAGTATTCGCGAATATAAGCTTTTCTTATGAAAACGTCGACAAATGCCAATATAAAAAACCAAAGAAATGCCTATAATAGGCGCTCATGGTATATTGTTGGAATTCACAATGAAAATAGATCAGGCATTAGGGGCGGGCCACGTGGTTTCGACCTGTATCTGGTATCTGCTGTATACCGACTTGTCTGTAGCGTCCTTGCGGTGTGCTACTTTCTACTTTGCTCACTAGAGGGCGTGAGGTTGGAATTAGTCCATTGCATGGAGTATCATACACATAAGTGGACGGCGTAAGGCGGTGTAATTAGATCTTGCATTCGGGGTAGCGCTGATGAGATCTGGAAGGTCGAAACTACGTGGTCCGCTTCTAATCCTTGATCTATTTTCATTGCAGTCGCGCGCGGGGTGAATTCCAATAATAAATCATGAGCGGTTATTATAGGCATTTTATAAGGTTTTCTATTGAAGGAATTATTGATATGGTATATGTATTGAAGCTAGTGACAAAAATTGTTGCTGTTCTGATTGTATTGCTGCTGCAGAATCAGTTACATGGCCAAGACGACAATGGTCTTTCTTTCTCTTCCCTAAGGTCAAACTGATGTTCCTGGGGCCTCTAATCTTCCTGGATTGGCTTCATTCTGGTGGGAAATGTTGAAATGTTATTGTTTCCATTAATCCTCTGGTGATAAGTAAAAGGGAGTGAGGTTAAATGTCATCCACGTCTATGCATCCTCAATAGCGAATGCTCTTCTGATGCGGACTCTAGGCGGAGGTCTGTCTAGAATGAGCTCGGTAAGACGGTCAACCAGAGGTTTCCTACATCTTCTGATCCCTTCGAGTGTTCTGTTCACCAGGTGGAAGGCATGATGCTTGTGCGTGGGTACGCAGAGGTCTACGATAGTATCTGATAAACCACGGTGTCCCAGTCTTTCAGCGAAGGGTGCCGTTTTGCAGTATATTAAGATCTTGATCGTCAGCGCCAACGTTGATCTGGGATAGTGCAGCGGATAAAGGCAGTGTCTGCCGGTGTTGAACTTGTTGATGGTTTTCTTCATGTGTTATTTCAGAGTCATGCGGGAATCGTGCCTCATGCCCAAGTACATGACTGAGGAGCTCCATGGCAGTTTGAAATCCCCTGCCATGATGTTATCCGGTGGAGAGCTTTTAATACATGGCCAAGATGGAGTGTTCTCTCCGCTGATTAAGAACATGTAATTAGAAAAACAGTTACATCATATTCAATAATTATCTCAAAAAATAGCATTGTTTAAACGGAGCATCCTTTATGTTTTCTTGTATTTCGGAAAAGCTCACTTTTTTCCATAAAAAATACCCTAATTGTGCATAAAGAAGTTCAATAGTGAAATAAGAGTTTGTTTTGGTAGTTATACAATCGCTATGTATGCTACTAAAACAGTCATTAGAAGCAATTTCACTAAAAAAATAGTTTGTTATATTTGCTATTTCGAACAAAGGTTAAAATTTAACTCGAAAATCGAAGAACAAACGTTTTCTTTATTATCGAGTTGGTTATTTGGAAACTTCAATGGGATAGTGAAAGATCCACATTGTGTTACACTTTCGAAGGTATTCTTGCTAATATTAGATTTAGTTTGCACATTATACGGTTTAAACAAAAGCTAGATCACAGTCCCGTTCACCATATTATTCTAATAGAGAGAGCCTTTCACTTCCGGTCTCACCGTCATTATTACCATCATCATCATCATGATCATAACGTCCCTATTTTCCATTAATAGGAACGCAATTTTCATAACAAACGGCAACCAATCGATTTTTAACACCATTTTAGAAGAACTGCTCTTCGCTGGTTCGTTGTTCTATAATATGCCTGAATATGCCTTTATTTCGTGCTTTACTTCCGCATGTGCAGGCTTTCATTGCTAGTTACAGTATTACAGAGTTAACCCACACACATCGCGCTGTACACACACAGAGTAACACAATGAATCGTATCAAAAATATGCGGGTATGAAGTGTAGATTTTATACGAGAGGATGAAGTACGGGCTTATACGGTCATTCAGTACTAAGGTTGCACAGTCGTTAGAACTTGTTTGATCGCCGACAACCGACGATGACATGGACAATTGTTCCAAATTGATTAATATAACATCTTTGTGTGAGAGAGAGTGCTTTTACGTTGCGACAAACCGACGCTTTGCCTCCCATCGCATTTAATTCGATGTTTATTTACGATGTCGCGTGTCCCTCATATGTTTCTCGTCTAAGCAACGTTGATGTTTTCGTATTTAAACGTTAATAGAACGAGGAGGTACTGAATCAATGTTAGCGCGCTTTTCTCGTGTAGTTTATCATCGTCTCGGCATAATAAATGTTTTATATTACACTGGTCTACCAATTTGAACATTAGAAATAGATTTTTGTTGTGCACAAAACTGAATATTAAAGAAAAATGAGCCTTAAGTGGTCCGAAACTGTTATGTTAAAATTCTTAGAATTATATCATGAACATGATTGTCTTCACAGAATGGATAAATATAAACATATGGATACACTTACAATGTCCGCCTTGACAACTGACCCATTCAGATTTATGGAATTTTGTAGCAGTGCTTATTTTTTACTGTAATAAGTACAATAAATAAATAACAACAAAATGGCAGCACACGAAAACAACCAAATGACAGAAAGTATTTATTCAATGTAGCTTAACTGTAGAATGTAGAAATCACGTGAATCAGGGATTTTTTATGCTACCACTACACTTCACTTGAGAATGCTTGACAGCTGTCAAAATTCAAACATATAGAAATATTTTTTTACAGATCGAAAGAAAACAAAATAGTGATACCTGAAGTAGTGAAAATATTTTAATTTCGATATATTTTGGAGTAAAATGCGGGGTAGAGGAGGAGGGGGGAGTGAAACGAAAACGTAATCGGAAATTAATAATATCTGATGTACAGAGTGAGCCAAATTCGATACTTTTAATAGAGAACTTATGTTTCTGAAAGAATTAGATAAAAACTAACACATGTTTCTGGAGCTCGACTTTAAAGATAAATCGATTGGTGTAATCCATATTTTTATATCTTCCTTAAATATGATATTCTTAAAAACCATTGTAACTTTTTTATTTGTGAAAATGCTTGATTGAAATAAAAACTCTATTAGGGCACTTTTTGACGCAGAATTCTATGATCTCAATTTTTTTCTTTTAAGCTCGTATTTTTTGAAATATTATCAAAACTTGTGTTTTTTTTATATGGAACCCCTATATATTTTTACAGTATTGAAAAGCACATAAAATTGCCTTTAAAATGATATAGCACACTTGATATTTTATTTAAACAGTTTTTACATTATTTGATTTTGTGTTTGCAATTTCATAGAATTTTAAGATGGCTATGGATGCTAGTGAATAAACAAATAAAAGATATCAACCAGGTAGAACAAAATGTTTTAATATTAAACTCGAATTGGAAGTATAATAATTTAATATTAAGTACTACAAATATCAATTCAAACAAAACTAAACTAACGAAACCATTAATAGCATTACTGATATTATAACTAGAGAATTAAGATGATTTCGGAATATATCTTTATAACATAAAAAATGTGTAAACATTATAAATTACAACGAGTGTTTGAATTGTCCGCCGTTCTGTTGTAAACATAATCGACACTGTTTTCTTACGTTCTGAGATTTTTAATCCTTCCCCAAAGGAAAAAGTCCAATTGGGTTAAATCTGGCGAGTTTGCCGGCCAATGTATTGGTCCTTGATTCCCGATCCAATTGTTACCGAATTGTTGATTTAGAAAGTCATTAATCCGGACAGTATGTTGGAAGTAAACCAATTGCGAATTGATTTAGAGGTATTTCATCTACCAAAGGTTTAATAAATTGTCGCAAAAGTTGCAAATAGCTTTCGGAGTTGAGAATTCCGTTATGTATACCCGCACATAAAACTATATTGTCATGGTTTCTTGTCTCAACAGTAATATGGGGATTTTCACGCGACCAAGTATAAGAATTATACCTGTTGAAAATTCCCGCACTGCTTACTTACTTACTTTCATCCGTCCATATACAATTTAGAGCAAAATTCTGGTTTTCCTCACATTTTCCCAAAAACCATTGACAGCTCCAAATCGGCGGCAAAAAGGTGACGCATTTTTCTTGTTCGATAAGCTTTTATTTTATGCTTTTTTTAAATGCCGAAGTTCTCCCTAAACCTGTTGTTTGCGCGATCTGGCGAGTAGAATACATTGGGTTATTTTCAATTTCCCCTAAAACAGCAATTTTCTCTAATTCTCTGTTTCTATTTTGAGCTACATAGTTTTTCAGTCCCGGCTTTTTAAAGGATCCAAAATTTATTAAATTTTTCTTTAATCTGGAGAAAATGTCTCTGAATGGTTGTTGTCTTTCGGGACATCGATCTTGATTCTATACAACATTTTAACATGTACTTTTCATAATTTTAATACATTTTTGAGTTATAAGGTAACAAAGCGGTAAAATTAATGCAAACTGACGTTTGAAAATTGATATTGACAATATAAAATAAATGCGGAGCATATTGCTTAGTTACGATCCATAGCCATCTTAAAATACCGTTAAATTGCAAACACAAAATCAAATAATGTAAAAACTGATTAAACAATAAATACCGTAAAAATATATGGGGCGTTCCATATAAAAAAACACAAGTCTTGATAATATTTAGAAAAATAAGAGTTTAAAGGAAAAAAAAATTGAGATCATAGAATTCTGCGTCAAAAAGTGCCCTAATAAAGTTCTTATATAAATCAAGAATTTGCAAGCAATTGCACAAATCGATTTCTTTTTAAAATCGAGCTCCAGACACATGGGTTAGTTTTTATCTAATTATTTCAGAAACATAAGTTCCCTATTAAAAGTATCGAATTTGGCCCATTGTGTACAGTCGGGAGCATGGAATTCAAAACGCAAATAATTGTCTACTGTAAATATGTTTTTTATATAGTTTTATTGACATTTGACATTTATTGTCTCATTGACATTTAAAAATATGCCTAGAGTTACGCACGAATGACACTGATACATAACCTGAAGCTATAAGTGACAGTAAAATACCCGTTCACAATAGTAAGTATTTTAACAAAACTGCTATACTAGTTAGTAGTCTATGCTCTTAACTGTACGTATGCATTTAAAAATTCAAGTAAATTCCTTAGGGTGAACAAATCAACTTTTGAAATTTTTATTATTTATTACTTTTGTTTGGGAATATGGTGGGGGTTTAAGACACTTAAAAATTATTGTTATTATCATATGGTCAACCGATCAGTAAACGTATTTTGAACAGAAAATTGTTATTACATTGTACACTGTAAACCTAAAAATAAAAAATAAGTAAATAAAAAGCACTACTACAAATTACACGTATTTGCAGTATATCACGTTTTTGGAGATGAGTAAACGACATTTTGAAAGTAATTACTAATTGCAAAATGATTTGTTTAACAACTAGTAGGAAAACCTGCATGCAATTATTTATTCTACAATATGCAGCCATTGTCCACTTGCACATTATTTGGAATAAGACAATACAATTATTATTGCAATATTAGTGTAATAATAATCTTTTTTTTATATTATTTTCCTTGAAAATATTAAAAAATATACAGGATGTTCCACTGAAAAAGTGTTTTTGTGAATATCTTGGAAACAGAATATTCAACGGCACAATCTCAATCAGAATAAAACACATCACTAATTTATTAATTTAACCAATTTCATAGTTCCAAAAATAAGGACGTTAGGAACGGCGAATACTTAGCTTTGAACACCGTGTATATTCCTGAGTAGTAAACCTGTATATTTTTTCATAATAGACGGTTGGGTCTACACGGACAGGTAAAATAGATGTCTGTTGCAGCGGTTAACGTAGGCATACCATAGAACAGGCTGTAGCCGTCGACTTCTGTGTGAATTTCTCGTGAATCATTTCCGGCATTCAAATACTACTTTACCTCTCATTTCTGTCGTTGAACGTATCTTACATATCCATGTGTGAGAGTATGCGAGATGTGACTAACATAATGTACTGGTCAGCATATGAGTAGCGAGTTGTTTCAAGTGCATTATCAATAGGTCTAGGTTCGTGAGCGTGGGCTGCATGTTTCCTTGAATAGAATACGATTTTTTATTGATATTATTTTATCTAAACCTCAACAATAGATACGCCTAGATAAAAATGAAAAGCAAACAAAGAATATGTTGGACAATATTTTAAAATAGAAAAGTTTTTTTTTGTATTTCCTGATTCAATAATAATTTGTTACTTGTGTAAGTATGAAACATAAGAAGAAGTTTTAGAAGCTAAATAACGTTTCGGCTACATGATACTTTAAAGATTTATTAAAAACGATTTTCAAATGATCTGTTTCCAAGTCCATTGGATTAATTATCCTTTTGTAACCTCCAAATTGTTTTGTTCGCCAACTGAATAATTTTCTGAATTGTCTTTCAACTTCTACGCTTCACTTATAAACGTCAAATGTTTAATACCTTTTTGTTTTTAATTCTACGACGTTTAAATTGATCAGAAGAGTTGATCTTTATCTCTGCGTACAGTTGGTGTTTACTTGTTTTTCTGAGCCGAGATTACACGTTTTAACACTTTTATTTTGCAAAATTCGTTGGGAATAAATACTTTTATACATAATAAAAATATGATTTAAACGTAAATTTTATTATTCGATATATGCAATAAAATTAATGCTTTTGCTTAAAAAATACATAATAAAGTTTATATATAACTAACGATCAGAAAACATAACATTGAAACAAATATTTATTTATTATTTATTAAGTAAATAGCCGTAGATGAAGCTTGTGTTGTTCTCTATAATGTATGTATGTCGCTCTTTGTTCCACAATGTACTATTGCCATTGGGTTTAATGATTCCGATGCTTTTTCATATAAAGCTTCTATGTATTGCTGTCCGATAATCAAGCAACCATAACGCTGAGTGCTAACACCATCAGGTCGAAATTAGTCTGGGAATGTCTTAACAGATTAAACAACCTAAGCAAGGAAAACAAACTTGCGTTATGCTTGGTACCAGGACATCTGGAATCAGATGCAATGAAGAAGCTAATTTATTAGCAAAGAAGGCCGCTACAACTCTATTTGTGGGACCGGAACCGTTCTGTGGTATATGGATGAGCACCTACAAAAAAAAAGGATAGAGAAGAGAGGCTCAGAGCATCCCTCTGGGAGAATCTCCCTGGTCTGAGACACTCCACAGCTCACAGCTTTTCTTCACCTTGGTGAACCCATGACAAAGATTGGTCTAAAATAGAATAGCGACTACAGGTTCTGCGGGGTTGAGGATGAAAATCCAGAACACCTGACATCTTACTGCACCGCCATCACGGATACACATTTCGGTAAAAACGTCATAGACGAAGAAGAAATACCTTCTCTGAAACCATCATAGCTATTGCAGTTTATCAAAGCTCTTAGACTGGATAGGGAGCTTTGAGAATGGGCATACCCCAGGAGCTTACAGCTCTTGCAAGGGGCGCAATAGATCAATAGGTCGCAGCGCAATATCACCCTTACTTAAATTTAAATCTATGTATTACTATGTATATCTGTTTTTGTAGTCTTCTACTATGACTAGTATAGTATTAACGCTTGATACTCCACATAATGTTAGGCAAGATGAAAAAGCCGAGAAGGATATTAAAAACAGTATTAAATATCATCCAAAAAGCAAGACCCGTGCAAAGAATAAACAAGAAAAAATACAGTCAAGTGTAAAACAAGTATGCCCTACTAAATACAATCAAGTGTCTAAGGAATATAACAAATTTAAAATGAATCAAACCACAAGAGAAGCTACGTAGTGAAGCCAAATAAGTATTAAGTGATTCAATCAGAATAAATGGTACTTAGGTTCTCAACATCTTTCCTAAAATTAACTGAAGAAATAGTCTTCTGTATAAAGCACATTTCTAAAGAGTTACGTCTCCCATATTACAACATTCTAACCCCGGGGTGGGCAAAAGCCGGCCCGCGGGCCGGATCCGGCCCTTTTGCTTACTTTATCCGGCCCGTTGAAAAATCCCGCATGCATTTTTTTTAATCTCTTTTATGCGATTTTGTTGAAATCAACAGTATTAGTGTGCGTAGTGTACATATAATAGGGGTATTGAAGAAAAAGTTTTGCCCCACTCTTAGTGCGCGGTATAGTCCTCCGGTCCGGGAGACGTTTTGAAAATTTCATTTTGGCCGGCACTTAAAAGTATTTGCCCACCCCTGGGTCTAACCGCATTTATAGAATTAACTGTCGAGATTGTGATAGTTGCTACATAGGCCAGACCCCTTCCTTCGGCATTACCAAATCACAAATTAAGAGATCCATTTACGAGTGGTCACAAAATAAGTCCAAGGAACGGTGGGAAAGATCACCAGGACAAAGACAGGCTAAGGAGTTCCTAAGGGAACAGAGGCCTAAGTTTACTGAAGACCTATTGAGTAGACAGGAAGACTGTCAAAATGATAGAGGGTCTGATGACCGGTCATTGCAGACTGAATAGGCACATAGGCCTGGCAGAAAATGCTCTCTGCAGATTCTGTCAAGAGGAAGAAGAAACCCCAGTTCATGTTTTGTGTCACTGTGACGGCCTAGCGAGGACAAGGTTTCTAGTAATGGGGGCAGGGAACCCCACAGTCAACGGCTACATAAAAGAGCCGCTCTCAAAAATGATATGTCTGATTAAGAAGGCGAAAGTAGAGAGCGTTCTCTAAGGTAAAGGGAATCACAATAGACCTGTAAAGGTCGCGGTGAAACAGGCCCGCATGCCACCCTACTCTTAACCTAACCTAACCTAACCTAACATAGACCAGACCGGGTAGAGACTCATTAGTCGCTCCAATCACAAAAGCGACCTTAATCGCGCATCCATCGCCCTTCGCGTACATACAGAAATAATCATACTTTTGATTTTGACGAGGTTGAAGTGCTGGATTTTGAACGTAATACATTAAAACGTAACTTTTTATAAATGTGCGTCGGTGTTAAAACAATAAAGAACTTAATCAAAATAACCTAGGCCTTTTCATCTTGCCTAACATTATCTGGAGTATCAAGCGTTAATTCTATACTAGTTACCAGTACTCCGTTACTGTCTTCCAATTTTACTATAAGTACTATAATTTTTGTAAGAGATACTTGATAGACGATCCTAACAAAGAGGAAATCAAAATGTCCAGATTTCTATTCACTTACATGATTCATAGACAAAGTGTGGCTGCCCATATTAAAAAAGAAAGATAGCTCGGGCGTGGTGATTATTTGGACCAGCTCATCATCACCTTTTTTAAAAGAGTTTTAACTCTGCAAAGAAAGTAGGATCCAATTTAAGAGTTTGCCTTCGTGATGTTTGAAGGTTTAATTTCAGTAAGGTTTTACTTCAGCAGTAGGATACGGAGGAGGGGGACAACAGAATATTGTCTTCTGCCCAAAGATATTAATGCCATCATCTTCCTGCCATTTTCGACAAGTTGGATCAGGTACAATGTCCAAGTTAAAGAAATTCTTTTTTAGGTAGCAGTGACCAATTAGTATTCTGGAAATATAGCTCAGATCCAGCCAGAACAGCCTTAGCGGTTTCCTGATCGCTAGATCTCCAAATAGTCACAATATTTTTACCTTAACATTGCATTTTTCACCTATTTGATTTTTTTTATGTATGGTGGGTGCTTAGTTGCAGTGACTCCGTAAGCTGTATTACTTGTCTGGTTATCACTGCAACTCTCGCTGTGTAGATTTGTGTGTGTGTGTAAATAGTGTTCAAATGGCTTGGTGACAGCATCATACCACCTTTTATAATGCCGTACTGTTAATCACTCCCAACAGCGAATGGTAAGTCGATCCGGATTTCAACTCTCTGAAAAATGTCACCGTCCACCGTCCCAAAATTTCTGTAACATTAAATGTTTTTGTATTTTCCAACACTAATATTTTTCCCACAAGACAAATTTTCCAAACAATTTTACATAGATGTGTCCTCAATTATTTATTTATAAATATTGAAACATACTAAAACTAAAAAAAGGTTCTAGAACACCTTTTACTTTTTAAACAAAATATATCATGCGTAAACAACTAACAGTTTTTGTGCAACCTTTGTTCAATTTTAATAATACATACATAAATAATTTGAATATAAAATCTATTAATAGAGAGGTTGTAATAAAATTAGATCATTTTTTTTTCTAAATAAACCCAACAAAAAATCCAACTACAATAACTAATTAAGTGTCGCAATTTGCGGACATGTTGTGGCTTTTTATGTGTATAATACTACAATTTAATATTTTTCTCGTTTCATTCCACTAATTTGCATAATATGTGCACATATCTACTTCATACTATTCATGCTTACTGCTGAAAATATACAGGCTCTCTGAACTCTCCAATTCCATGTAACTGTTCATTGTTACCGAAAGCATTTTGTGACTTTTATTTATACTTTTTTTAAACAATGTAATTTTGTTTTATTTTTATTCTTCTTAGTTTATTTTCGTTACTTAATAGATACAATTCCCACTATTACTGAAGTGTAATTTCATCCTCTACTTTCAAAATCAAATTTAATTTCGCCAAACCAAAACTCTATCCTACTGAATGATTAATACTATAAAATTCTGTGAAAACTTAAAAGAAGATGATGTTCGAGCAGTTCTATACTTTGTAGGTTGCTGTAATTGTAAATTGTAATAATGTAAAATGTCTTTTCCTACCAAAAGCCTTATGTTGACAATAGTAGATTGAAGCCAAAAACTTGGCCAATAAAATGGACTACTGGGTTTTCTTTTGCTGTTTTAAATTTTCTTAGCTTCTTTTATTTATATTCTTCGAAGTATTTAGT
The DNA here is from genome assembly GCA_023690525.1 of Holotrichia oblita. Classification (NCBI taxonomy): domain Eukaryota; kingdom Metazoa; phylum Arthropoda; class Insecta; order Coleoptera; family Scarabaeidae; genus Holotrichia; species Holotrichia oblita. The sequence goes on along the minus strand of CM043017.1, from coordinate 137,304,511 downwards.
TTCAGATATATCTGTGTGAATTTTTGGTTCATGCACATTTTTGTTTAGAGAAGGTCTTACTGCTCCTTTTTCGTTGAAATAACATCCTTTCTCTTGATCTCCTGGATTGCACATTAGAGCAGTTTCATCTACTCTCTAAATGTATGTTCTCATCTTCATAAAATTATTTTTATTCATTCTTCTTTAAAACTACATGTGGAGATTATCTTAATTTTTATTTTATCAAAAAATCGTTGAAGGAAACTTTAAGAAATGTTTTGAATTGCTCATAAATTCCTAAAGGTAGCAGAAAAGGTTTTATCACTTTACTTACACACCTGTTTCGTCTGGGTAGAAAATCCTTGCAAGTCGCAATCTGAGCTTGTTTTTCAGAAGATTATGGTTATAAACTTGCCTATCAACTTTAGAAAATTATAAAGACTGTTCCTCATTGTTCTATTAAACACTGTTACAGAAAATTACGCGCTTAACTTTGGCAGTACCAGAAATTTTTCGAAGATGTAATGTAATTATAATAGATTACAATGGAAGTTGTTCTGAATATTGTTCCTAAAGGTTACGATCCTCTCTTTCATAGCACACAGGATATCTCAAAAACACGCATTGCTAATTTCAATTTTTGAATAAATAATGTTGGAACTTCCGTTAAAGCTCCGAATTAAAAAAAAATGATTAGCTAATTACACACACATCACCACGAACCACAATGGATGTGTTTATAGACTAAATGTTTCTTTTCTTTTATATAACTTGGGCCAAAATGTTTCCTGTGCTTAAAACTTTCTCTAGCACTTTTAAATTGAAGGTTAATTTACTTAAAAAAAAATAAGAACAATTTTCAACAATGATGAGTCTAGACGGAAATATATAAATAAAAACCTCCGGTATACCTACAGCATATCCGCAAAGAATATAACATTTTAATTCCTCATTTTCTAACATATAATGTCTATCTTTTACGGTGATTTTATACAATTCAAGATTCTAAAGAAATAAAGTTTGCTGCGCTACATAATCGAGCAAGAATAACTGATACATATGGGATATGCGAATTATAGGAACTATAACGCGGTTCTCAGTATGTTAATCATCGTAGATTTTCCCACATTGGAAGTATTTTCGTAATGTACACAATCGCAGTACAATCTCGACGTAGATGACCATATAAAGTCAGCAATAATAATATCAATGCACATTAGAGTTCCTAATCGGACGTGGATACGAGCGAAACTGATATTATTGTGGAAAAAAATTCAGACTCGAATGTTCAAGCAGCGCTTGTGATAATGATGAATCATAATTACGATAGTAGTAGGTAATTGCAGCAATCGTATTGTTAATATGATATTAATTGAGCATGGTATAAGTTTGAATCGGAAACTAAATCATCATTGCACAATGAAATTTAAAATACTGACATACGAAGTATTTTATAATATTATAATTGCCAATAAAATCTTTCGATGTAATATTTTAATTTCTGTACAACCAAAATAATTTGTTTATATGTTTGGAACTATTAGTAGCATGTTTAGCATCAAAAGTAATGCAAAATATTTACAAATTCAATGCACATGCCGCCTTACGCCTTACGCATGCAATTTTGCATTCAATTTAAATTATAAGAAAAAAATTAGGCACTGTTAATAATTAATTTACAATTTCAAACTTCATATGTACAAGGTGGCCAGATAAGAATGCAAAGTGCTGTATCTCTGAAACTGTTCGTCGTAGAGACTTGCGGTAAAAATTTTTATTACTAAAATAGTCAAAAGAAGACAGTGGACAATATTTTCAGATTTCCAAGACTGTCGCCAGGGGCGCAACCGGCATCTTAAACTTTTAAAGTGATTTTTCACTGAAATCCACCCAGTAAATGTTACCAAAAATGCGTTTTAAAGCCAAACTTTACTGGAGTAATTTTTGTTTAACTCTTTTTGATGTATCTATTAAAATAAAGTGGTGGGAGTAATTCAATGTTCTTTTAAATAAACAGCTGTAACTCCTAAACGACTGAACTGATTTTAACAAACTTGGTCTCATTGGAAAAAGCATTTATTGTTCCATCAAACCTATCTTACCTGTGATATGTATGTTTCTTAGTGATGCCGCTAGAGAGCGTTTTTTTGATATAATAGAAAATTGCAAAATTCTCTAAAAAATTAAATGCAATATGATTTTTTTCATAAAAATGTAGCGAAGTGAAAATAAATAGGCTGAGTGAAAACCGTATTTCGATATCTTATTCGTAGCCTGAAATATCGCAGAAAGAAGTCCATGATGTTTATTCTCAACAAAACACTCTGTATATTTTTATATTTTTGAAAGCTCCTTAACAACCTGATTTCAAAGAACTACATACATCATCTAGGGTATATTATTAATAATACAGGGTGAAACTTAACATTATTTATGTATAATTCCCTTCAATACATTTATTACATAAAATATCATTGTAATTGAGTTTAATACATTAAATAAATGCTCAGAATGTTCTCCCCCTTGTTGTTGGCAATAACACAGTCTCCTATAAAACTCGCCCTAACTTTGTTTAAAGTTTGAGGTGAAATATACCGTATTTCTATAGTTATCCCTTTTCTGAGGTCTTCAATGCTAGTTGGCTGGGTTGCATATACTTTGTTCTTGAGATGACCCCACAGTAAAAAATCCAACGGCGTAAGGTCTGGGGATGTAGCTGGCCACTCAATAGTACATATCCGTCCGATCCATTTATTGAGGAAGATTTCTTTAAGGTAAGTTCTTACCATTAACGCATAATGGGGTGTTGTATTAGACCAATAATATGATCACCTACTATACCTGCCCAAACGTTCACCTTTTCAGGATACTGAGTATGTGTCTCACGCATCCAATGAGGATTTTCCGCTGACCAATATCTACAGTTTTGTCGGTTTACCTCCCCGTTTAATGTGAATGCTGATTCATCAGAAAACAGAATTATATTAACAACTATTTTATTTCCGTTTAGTTTATTCATCATTATTTCGCAGAAATTAATTCTATGATCTGGATCGTCTTCTGTTAGCTCTTGCAGAAAAGTTAATTTGTATGGATGAAATTTTTCATTATGGGGACACCTTATGACAGTTGCGTGACTTACATTGTTTTGACGGGTAATTTAACGTGAACTTGACATTGGATTCTCTGCGACACTTAACAAAATATTCACTTTCACATCATCTTCAACGAAGTGCGGTTTTTTCTTTAATGGTTTGACATGTCCAAGTTCCCTGAATTGCGCATGAATTTTAGACACAGTACCTTGTGAAACATTAGGAAACTGAGGATACTTCTGATTAAATAAGTTTGTCACTTCAACTTGACTTCTACAATTATCCCCATAACACATAAAATCTCAATTCGGTGAGTCTCAGTTAAATATTTCATTATTACTTTTATGTACAAGAAATAAGTTTTCAATTAAGAGTTGTCTATTTCAATGTAAAACGTCAACACATCAACAACTGACAGATAACAACTCGGATCATTTTTTATCGATTTTGTTTAACCACTGGCGTGTGCACTGGCGTATAGACGTCTTACACCGACTCAACCAGGCGATTTTGGATAGGTAAGTTGGGTTAGACAGTTTTTAGTTATTGATGTCAAAAAATGTTAGCAAAACCAATATCCATGAGCGTGTACGGTATTATTTATTTTACATTTTTCCTACTATACTGAAGATAAATTTGAAGATAAATGTATTGAAGGGAATTATACATAAATAATTTTAAGTTTCACCCTGTATTATTAATAATATACCCTAGATGATGTAGTTCTTTGAAATCAGGTTGTTAAGGAGCTTTCAAAAATATAAAAATATAGAGAGTGTTTTATTAAAAGTAAACATTATGGACTATGCTAGATTTGTGTGAATCACCCTGTACATTTAAATCTATGTCTTTACAAGTTGACGTGTCCCGGCATTTTTTATAATTTTCTAAAATAAGGACACAAACAATTTTATTCCATAAGTGGTTTCCACACTGTATTAACATGCTAGAAGAAGTTTTGGAACCATCAATCATCAAACTGGTTGAAGATGATGTGGAATTTACTGCCAGCAGGATAACGCCCCTTGCCACACAGCCCGACAAGTAACTAGCTGGTTTCGCGAAAATCAAATTAAGTGCTTGGATTGGCCGCCCCAGTCGCCGGACCTCTCACCAATAGAAAATCTATGAATTCTGAAGGAGAACATACGCAAGAGACAATACCCAACTAAAAATGCTCTAAAGGAAGCGATAAAGCGCAAATGGGCAGCACTCTCTCCAGCTATTTGTCAGAAGCTCGTAGCCACGATGCCTGCAAGAATTAGTGCGTTGATTCGTGCTAAGGGTAGTAGCATAAAATATTAAATTTATATAATAATAGTATATTCTTCAACGAGCGTATAATAACGGCTATTATTAACGAGGGTGGGAATTACAACGCGAGCCGTACTAACCACCCGAGTTAATTATAGCCAAATTATACGCGAGCTAAAGACTATACTTTCTCTACGGCTGCAGGATTAACTTAAAAAGAGAATGGATAGGTACATGATAGACACTCAGAAATTAATGCTGTGAGTCCGCGTTTTTGACATAAATGTCATTACAATTGTGTCAAAAACCGCGAGCTGACGTTTTAAATTCTGAGCACAATTATGAGTTGTTTAGCGATTGCTAGGTAACGCACACTCTATACGTCTATACCGTATCATTTCTGTCTGCTAACCCTTGAAGAATGAAAATAAGAGTGATGTGATTAGTCTACAGCCCGTGTATAATAATTAATTACACACGGGCTGAAGAATTGATGCCATTATACAATTGGATAAAAAGGCAGAATGTATACAGGATAACAACTTGAACTACGAAAGCCTATTGATAGGGGAAGGTAGTGGGAGGTAAAATTAAATGTATCCATTTTAGTGTTGTCAACTGTTTGTATGACAGGAATGTCAGTGGTTATGTCAAATACTATGGCAAATTATAAAACCACTTTATAATTTGCACTTTTTCATTAATTGTATATTCCATTAGGATAAACTTTGATGGTTCGGTAAAGTAATTGACATAACCACTGACAATCCTGTCATATGTAAAAAATTTGACACTAAAACAAAAAGAATAAATTTCCTTGTTTTAACTATGTCATTAATGTCAAATTTTTCCTATCAATAGTTTTTTTTAGTTCATGTTGTTAGCTCACGTTAATATATTATTCAACAGCGGTAGAGAAAGTAGCATTATTAGTGATTACATGCGTTTCATTTCAGTTTTTATTGCGTTATCTTATGTCAACGGAGAAAAATTTACCTTGCCAATCTTTTATGGCCGCAACTGTATATAGAGTCTTGGCCAATTGTGTTAGAAACCCTTTACTTTCATAGGTTCGAAAGGCGTTTCCGGCCGGTTTTTGGGCGATTTGTTGACGATCCACTATTCATATCGTTGCTGGGTGGTACGAACCGCACATCACGAATATAGTTGTAATCACGAAAGATGATCCCTGCGTCACTGGGATAGACCTCAATCAACGACATACAAAGAATCATTTTCATATCCAAGTATCTATTTGTATGACAAGGACAACCTGGATGACAGTTTGTTTTTCGAAACTTCGGCTATAAACAGACGTACGGAATCCTGCAATTCGCTTGAATAAGACAAAGACGAGATTAGTTCGTTGTCTGCGCTTAAGCTATATATTTCCGCTTCTTCACTTAAAAATTTGACATACATTTGACAATGCATCTCTGTAGACATTTGATAGAACTGTCATTGATTTCGTCCTTACAAATACGTATTCGTTTAACGATGTTTTGAAGTAATTTTTGTTTAATTATAATGGTAATACATACTAGAATACATTACGATAGGTACAATTGCAACAACTTGTTTTAAATTTTTACGGTCTGTCAATAAATCACCACGCACTTAACACAAAAATGAAAAATGTCATAGCTGCCATATTTATTTTGATATTTACAGTAATTAACATGACGCCGAAGTACTGATTTGATTCATACAAATCTAATTGATGACGTAGGGATTATCTTTCGTGATTACAACTGTACTTCATTATTCTCGCTATAGCGATTAAAGTCTTACTTTGTGTCTTAATTAGCACTGTTTGCCCACGTTCTACTTTGGTTAATTCACAAACTTTTGGCATTGTTTCACTAAATTAAGTTTAATCCATCAAAATGAAAGTATCCAACACAAAAGATCCTGGATATAAACTCCTAACACATACCTCTCTCCAATCGCGTCGACAATACACTAATATTTAAAATCGAAACATTGCTGCCTGCTTACCTATTGTCCCAAAGTAAGCACTAAATATGTAAATTATATATATAAATTTGATACTCATTTTCTTGGAAGTGTAATAATACTTATAATAATGGGGTTTTATGAGGATGTCTAACACATTTGGCCAAGGTTGTACATTTTCAGTTGTCTCTATTAAATACTAAGGTCATTATTAAATAATTAATAAATCGTAAAGATATTTTCAACTTGTCAATTTATCGCATGATTGTTTACGGATGACAGTTATGGGATTAATGTCAATTCTCGAAGCTCAGACGTGACTGGTATATCTATCCCACTCGTTCATGTCCTACACAGGATAAAAATTTTGTGGCTCGCTTGATTATTTATGTTTACTAGCGTGAAACACTGTAGCATTCGCCAGTTAGGAGGAAATATACCAGGAGCCATTTACGATCCGTATACGATCGTAGAAATTGAATAGATATTTTTGGCCAACTAACATTGTTCAAGTAAATGTTGTTTAAATTGATCAAATTCATTTCCATATAAAGAACTTACAATTAGTTTGTAATAAATTTAATTCACAATTACATAATTAAAATATAAATTATATATTTACCTATTTAACGTTTTATTTACATATATAAGTAATAGGTATAGCCTTGTTGTTTAGTTAGTAATTGCTATTGTTGTAACCGTTTGTCGTTTCGCTGTTATTATTATTATTTTTCCATATTCAATATATGCGTTTCTTCTGGTATAAACTGTGTTGCCTTGTTTTTCATTATTTTCTCATGAGCCCTAAATTAAGATTTATTATCAATTATGGTATCTACACCCTGAATCGACCTGGGAGATAGCAAAAGATCATTGACGAATCAAGTATATATGTAAAGTAAGTACTGTTTTTTTTCTAATTTGATAATCTTTAGCTTACTTATTATTATTTGCAATAGCCAACATAATTCGCTTGGATTTTAATTGATTTATTGCGCATAATATCTATCACCTTCACGTGGGAATTTTAACGCGATTTTCATACTTTTATTTAATATTAAAACCAATATAAGGGGAGAGGATGGATGATTCAGCTAGGTGGAAGATTTGGCCAGTTTCGTTTTTGCAATTTTTTTTTAATTTCCGCCATTTAAATTTTTTTACCAGCTAATAATTAATCATTTGTGGTCCCGTCAACGTCTGGTAAAAGACAGTCTGATCGTATAATTTAGTAAAAGTTCGATCAACTGAAATGGGCCCAAAGACACCGTTGGAAAAATGCACTTACCTTCTTATTTACTTATTTTCTTTTAGAGGCCTAGAACTATAAACACAAACATGAATTCAGTGTATAAGAAATTTAAATAGCTATCTCTTCCAGAAATTTTACAAAAAATAGATGATTCCGGTTATGGCAGCGAAGAGAGGAGAGAATAATTTGGAAATAAATACAGTACGGAGGGTATTTAAAAGAGTTAGTACAAAAAACTTGTTAAACTACCTCAACATTGATTTGACAAGGAAGAAGCAAGTAAGATTTAATTTATTTTCTTAAAAAATGTTTGATTTTTTATCTCTTTATATAATAATTAATATATAATGAAATGGGAATTACAAGCATATGAAAACCTATAAAATTATTAAAATGCAGTGAATTGGTAACCTTTCTTGGAATTATTAGTGCAATGAGTATTTCTCTTTCTTCAGTTGGTGACCTCAGAATTCTTCATTGAAGTAATTAAAGACATAACAAACTATAGCAAATTCTCTGAAAGAAACAAAATGCTTATGTCGAAATAATAGAATAGTTTTTTATCCTTCCTTCCTCACACAATACTTAGATTACAACCATTATATGTGGCAGTTTGTATGTTTTAAGTGAAAATTGGCTATAGTATCAAAGTGAATATGAAATCATGGAAAAGTTATTATACCATTACCATTAAATTTGCAAATACAGCTTTTGAAACTTTACACACAATATAAAGAGGGCTCTAGGAATTTGGCCACTGAAACGATTACGTTTTCTGCAGATTACGAAATCTGTTAGTAGAGATAACTTATGAGGGAAAGGGACCAAGCTCTTTAACTGCCTGTTCTATTTTTATTCTCAAATTACAATTTCTTCTATATCAGGCTGCCAAAAATTATCTTTAGTGAACACAAGATTAATTCAAAAAACTAGACTACTTCCAAAAGTTTTCACACAAACTAACAACTTTAATTTCTCACTTCTAAGGGTCATTGCCGATACAAATCGCAATGAAATTGATTTCAATTGACTGCGTTTTTATTACAATTTTCATGTGTATGACTTATAATAGGAGAGAAGGTGGTTTATTTTACATATGTCATAATTGCTATAATGTTATTTTGATTTCCTTGCAGAAAAAGTGATAGTAAGTCCATAATTAGGTAAATGGTATGTAAACTAAATTCAAAAGTACTTCCTAATTAATATATACGTATACTTAGTTCTATAATAACGACCGGTTTCGGTGAATATCACCTTCTTCAGGCCTGAAGTAAAATACAAAGAATAACATTAACATTATTTTTATTTTATAAATTTATACATAAGGCAGCATTTATCACAATAAATGTTCAAATTGGGCTTATCTCAGCACTAATTGCGTTTTTGAAATCTTCTATACTGTGTTCGTATACCTTGCTTTTCAAATGTCCCCATAACAAAATATCAAGAGGTGTTAAGTCCGGTGACCAGGCCGGCCGGCATTCTGTTGTACCGGGTCTTCCGATCCAGCGCGTAGCAAATACGTTATTTTAAAACGCTCTTATCGATGCTGAATAATGAGATGGTGCACCATCTTGTTGTAATCATATTCTTTCAGCAGGAATGTGTATTTTTTGGATGTTTCATTCCAAAAATATGGCCCTAATATTCTATCCCCTACTAAATCTGCCCACACATTAACATTTTGTTTATACTGAGTGTATGCACTTCTTCAATCCAATGGCGATTTTGTGTTGACCAACACAGGGCATTGTGTCTGTTCACTGCACCATTTAAGAAAAATGTAGATTCATCCGCACAAAAAAATGGATTTTCATTGCACAGGTTTTGCAAAAATAATTATCATGGCCAACTTATGTGAATGTATCCACCTAATTAAAAGTACTTTGTCCATGATTAGTGTGATTACTGTTGCCTTCTATGCATTAGAAATTTAGAAATATAAAAACATTCTTAATGTTTTAATTCTAGAGAATTTCATTTTATAGTTTTTAAACGTTTAGACACAGACCCCATATATGGGGTATCAGTATATTCAGAAAAGAAAATACTATCGATCTTTGCTAAAAAAAAATGGGATTGCTATTTAAAAAAATATTCGTCATCCATTGAAAACTACAAAACATTGAAAATATACTAAAAACAATCGACTCAAAAAACAAAAATCAACGTGTCCGAGTGTTTTTCACACAACTGATTCGATTTGTTCCATGTTCAATATTCCTGACTTATTTTACACACTGTATATTTGTAATATGGTGCAGTTTTACATATTCAACAGTGTTTACGTGTCTCTTGCAGTCCTATATTGCATGTATAATTCGATCTAAAAACATATACCACAAAACAGCATTCAGATTATTAACCTCTTAGTGACGAAAATTGTACATACACATATTTATTTTATAATCTTGGGTAATAGTTTTTTGTTAATGACATTTCATACTATTTACCTTCACGGTAGACGCGGTGTACATCATAACTAACAGCTGGAGAAGATTGTTTTTCCTATACAACACGTATACAATTATCAAGATAATTTGTGTGTAGCGTGCGAACTAAATTTGAATTGTATTCAATTCCATCTCGTAAACAATTATTTATACGCATTTATAAAGGTCATACTAGTATAAAACGTTCTCTATTTGAAATAGATTGCTGTTATAATACATTTTTATTTTGAAGATAATTTTCGATACGCTACAGTTTTTACGTCACCTACCAATTATTATACAACAATTATACAACCTTTTAGATTTTTTGTGACTTTATGTTTCTATATAGCTTTAATTTTTTCAATTAACAGTATTCAACACATTGTACGTGGAGAACTACATATGTATATTTAGCAATAATAGAAACAATTATAATTGTGCATTTCTTACTAACGTTTAATATTATATCAAAATAAAATTTGCTTATTATTTTGTGTTTATAACGTGTTCTACATAAAAGATGAGTTTTTTGATTGAAGAATGTAGAAACGGGATTGTATCATATTTTAAAGTAGACAAATTGTCAAAACAGTTTCGATCAGGTCGTTAGCTCATTGAAGATGACCTAAGACTTGGAACTCCTTTAGACGAAACTAGTACTGAAAGATTCTACCACAATCGTTTAATAATTCTGCACACGATGACATTTGGGCATATCACTAGGATCCAGAAATAAAATTAAAGTTTATGCAATTGACTCATAAACGCTCTCACACAATTTTCAGCTAAGAAGTCCTTGGCACCATCTTTTACAGAATTCGTTAATAAAATTACGACAATACAATAACAACACAATTGATCAAAAACATTTAGGTTTGTGTCACAAAAAAGTCTCTGCGAATGTAACCACCTTAAGCGCAACCAATCACCAAGTAATCCACGTTTGATTCCTTATTTAGAATTTTGAAAAAGCACTGCTTCAACATCTTGCAGATGGTAACCAATTAGAAGAGAAAATTGATTCCTATTATGAAGACCAACAGAATCATAATTCTAAAAATGTGCCTAGACTATGTAACGAAGGTATCGTTCAAATATATGTAGCAACAGTTGAGTTTTTCGAAGCGCCCATGAAGCGAGAGTCAGTGATAATGGTAATCCTATTAGTTCACCACTCTTCTGTTCCAAAAAGTTCCCGTTCCAAAAGAAGTACTTTAAAGTTAGTCAAAACCTTGCAAGTCTCATCAAATCTCCTCGTAATTTTTCTGGAACTAATTGTTGGATGATCTCTTCGTCTAGTGATACGTTCCTGAAGAGAGATTCCACGTTGAAATTGTCTAAGATGTTGCTGTCAAATATGTCGTGCTGCTAAAGTATTTCCATATTTAAAATGCTCGGAATTGTTTGTTATACTACCGAAGTCGTTTAACAAGATATGTTGCAATTCGTAGGTAGGCGAGTAATAAGGATTGGTCTTACAAAGTTTAACGTTTTGTGGATCTTTGCTAGCCAACATAGTCGTGATTCTTCATGGAAATAGGCGTCTTCATTCTGCTTTCGATATAGATGAATCCTTGAGGGCTTTTGTAACTTATCGTTCAATCTTGCTGGTAGGATCACTGGTTAGTTCATTGTGGTGGTCCAACTTCAAAAGTGTACGTATCTTCTGGTTGTACTCGTCTCCGTGCATTCCTACAGTTGCATTTCCTTTATCACACTCGACGATCAAGTTTTATTTTTTTGAATGGTCTGTAAAGCTTTCTGTTTACCTTTAGTAATATTCCTGGCTGGTGATTTGGATTTTTGTAAATATCGACAGATCTTATCTTGATTTTTTCTGAAATTCCTTCTCAGTTAGTAGATTTTTTAGTTTGCAGATTCAACTTGATGTTGATTTCTTTAATTAGGTATTTTAGCAAGTGTGAAATTCAACCTCTTTATTATTACCTGCGGTTAATACTTTGTTTGCCTGGAATTTTGTAAGTTGATGTTCTGATGAATTTGGCTTCTTGATGTTGAGTTTGTCAAAGTTCTCCTTGTGTTCGTCCATTGTTGATTTAAGCTAGTATTGTGAGTATTCATAAATGATTCTGTCAACAGTATCTCACTTAGAATATAGTTCGAATAACTCTTCGTCCAGTATCTTTCTATTTCTAAATAAAAAAATATATCAAGATGCAAAACGAGCACAAAATATATGCAAATGAACTGAAATATGTAGATGCAGCGGTAAATCGTACAATAAAACTGCATAAAGTTTATTATGCACCGTGAGCTTCATTACTATCACCTTTCAATACATGAATGTAGTTGTAACCATTGAATAATAATAATCACCATTTTTATTCTATTTAAAGGACATTACACTCTCGCGCAGTAACGTTATCCTTTATGTCATATCCAATTTAAATTGGCACTAATAATATGTTTGCAACCGATGTGTTACTGATAATGCCCAATTAGCTCTTAGTAAAATAACGGTGTTAGAAAACAATATGAGCGACTACATTTATTTACATCTTTTGTAGGTGTTGTGCACTACAAATGCATTCGATGAAAGCGAAAGTAGGAAGGGTACTACTTCAATGTGAGGAACTGTTAAAATCGTGATCATGTTGGGATGTGTCAGATAGAACTAATGGGATCGTGTTAAACGTTAATTTAGATCAAAACTTCTACATCGCTGATAATATTTATGAGCTAGGCATTCGAATTAATGACGGTGGTATTATATCCTTGTCTGCATGTAAATTGACAAGCTGAGGCGTTTATTAAAAATAGGAAAATCCAGCGCTAGTTCCCGTTATATCAGTCTGTATGTTTATAGCAAACCATCTGAAACAAAATAGAACAATAAATCATGCCGAAAATTTCACATATTAAAAAAAAAGTAAGTTTTGCATTATTACTAGTTTTCTTATTAAATTAATGACGGTTTTGGTGAATCTTATTGTCTTATTAGAATGATTTTTGGTTGGCACTTTACAATATACAGGGTGCCCGGATTTCGTAGGGACAACATAGGTAACTTTTTTATTTGAAGATATAGAGAGACGGTTAAATTAGCAAAAAGGTGTAGATTCAAATGCTCACTACGAATCAATTTTCAAATTTTACTTGTCATGCTTCATTACGCTAATCTCAACTGAGTTCCTGAAACAAATGTAAACGTCGTACGAGGAATTATTCAAGAGGACAATCGAGTCTCGTATAGAATTTTTAGGAGCACTTTGGGTATTGGCATGGCTGCAATAAACAAGATTTTTTCCATAATAATTCCGACTCAAATGCATGAACCGGAATCAAAGCAGTAGTCGGTTCAATGGGTGTTTCCAACAGAACCTAATCCGGTCAAAGTGAAAAAATCTTGAAGTGTTAGAAAAAAATGGTAGCCAGTTTCTTCTCAAAATCAGAACCTATCACGACAGTCGTGCTTGAAAATAAACGTACGGTTACCGCAGAATGGTGTACGACAATATGGTCTACCAGATGTTGTTCAAAAGACTTGTTTACGACGCTCTAGGTAGCAAGCAAACGAATTTTTGAAAGCTTTCGATATGAAATTACTAGATCATCCGTTATATAGTCCGGAGTTGGCACCTTCAGATATCTTTTCGTTCCCAAGATTAAAGGATAAAATGCATGGTGTACGATTTGCAAGTTCAGAGGATGCAGTGGGGAGTTTGAAAAACCTTATCTCTGAAGCGAGTCAAGAAGAGTGGAATTTATAAACAATAATAAAAGTAATTTTCGACTAGAACATTTTGTTTTATTAGTTTGCAGAAATAGTCGTTTCTACTCTCGTAAAACGGTTTCTAATCAACATTAACTCTCACGATAAGTTCTCTTGCACGTGTAATTGTATATAGAATTGGGTGATCAACTTCTTTGAATTTATTGTGGTGTCGGGGCTAGTGTATCCTGATGTTCAGTCCAGGAACTTTGTAAATAATTTGGAAAGGTTCGTCTACGTAGATTTCAGCGAGGTGCCTTACCAAATGCTTCTGATATATTTTTATAAGTTCAGCAAATTATGATGATTCAACCAGTGGAAACTCTTTTTAATTGCGCTTTTAGATACATTGCTCAACTTTTAAACTGATACACTTATATAACATGCAGTAAAAGTAAACAACCTTTCTTAGGCATTAGGCACGACTTTTTATATGATCAGGGCTGTGTTTCGGAATGCAAACAAATGGTATCGAATGACATTTGCGACTCCATTGTTGTTTGTTGGTTTTATCTGTCATAAGTGCTTACTTTTATCAAGTTTTAAGAGAATTTTGTCTAATTTCTGTAATAATGCAGAGTGGTTGACTGCATTTTAGAGATGCCATTAAGGCGCTTAAGTATTGAAGATATATGGGCCAAGATATGGGAATGCATATGACTGGCGCATCGCTAAGAACTGTTGCTGCCTATTTTAATGTGAGCCACAATCTGATCAGAGTTCAAATGCATTTTAATGATACTGGATCTCTCCAACATAGACACGGTGCAGCGGAGGGCGAAATGGCCACAACGATTAGGAAGGACCGTTTTATTACGATTCAGTGTCGAAGGAATAGATTTTCTACTGCAAGAACATTCCAAATTCAGTTATTGAATTCAACAGACTCAAGTATCGACTCAAAGTGTAAGAAGAAGGCTCCATTCGGGAAATTTAACGTCCAGATCTTCTAAAATATGCCCATTGTTGACCAGTGCAGAACGCTATATTGAGAACAACGTGACTTACTATCAAGCTTATGGAGGTGGTTCAATTACTTTTTGGGGAGGTATTTTTGCGACTTAAAAATACTACAATGAATAGTGTCAGGTATCTTAATGAGGTATTACAATCTGTAGTGTTGCCATTTACTAAGGAAATAGGCGATGGTTTCGTGTTTGTTAATAATAACGCACGTCCTCATATGTAGAACAAGACAAATTGGTCAGCGAACTCTCCAGATCTTAATCCCACAGAGAACGTATGGGATTACCCGAAGAGGTTGATAGGATCACGAGGAGTGGATCCAAACAATCACCATCAGCTCCGAACTGCCGTTTTGGAAGAATGGTCAAATATTCCTCAGCATTACATTCGGAATTTGATTTCCAGCATGCCAAGACTTTGCTAGGAGGTTATAAGAGCTAGAGGAGGTCCCACGCATTATTAATCTTTAATTAAGTGTTTGGTTATCTTTTCTTTCCAGAGCAAACTTTTCTGTAATACTAAAATGAAGATTTTGTTATTTTTCTATTAAAACATTTGAAATTCGTTATTTAAGTTTTATTCTTTTATTTCTTCGCCTTAAAAGTGTTTCCCAGATCCATATACTATCAATTAAGCAAAAAAGTGTTGCTCAAAAAGTAGAGCAGTGTCTTGATAACTTGACCCAAGCAATTTTTTTACAGTTCGACAACCCAATAAGTGAAACCAAGCCATATTTCTAAAGAACATTAGATGAAACGCATCATTATTGTTACAGCTATTACTACCATATTGAGTGACTATTTAAGCATCTACCTCTACAAGTAGAATAAAAAGAAGAAACTAATTTCCTTCCTTAAAAATAACTAAATCTTCACAGACTGATTGATTGCTGGTAATTAGTTTTGACCATCAATTTTGTCGTTAATGGAATAATAAGCGGGTTTGTGCTTACCTTCTCTAGTAATGACGCGCTTCACAAAATAAAAATTAGTTTATTCTTATTTTATAATTTTCAACTTGAAGCGCAAAAGACTTCAGAAATTGATACTGCTGACGTATGTTCCCAGTATGAAATAGATGATATGTATTAATTTACTATTTTTTTCTTACATCAAATAGAGAATATATGTAAAGGACACCGCGTAGAAATTTATTCATATTTACTAATTAAACACCGTGTTCGAAATTCTGGTATTTTTATCACTGTCCCTTATTGCATTTTAATGTCTTTTGTAGCGCTAATCTACAGGAATACACTTCCATACACGATATATCTAATATTAAAACTTTCGTAAACGATTTCTTGGAATTCACAGTCATTAGCAGTCACAACAAGTTAATAATATATCCTTTATACTGTGAAAAAATTCCAAGTAACTATTAATTATTACGATAAGAAAATATAAAGCTGAGTATACAACGTTACACAGGTAAGTCACTGGCCGATTAAAATCGTAAACGAGTATACTGGAAAAATCGGCATTTGCCAAACGCAATTACGTTTCGATTGTTTTATGAAGAATGTTTATTGTTTGAAATTTGTTTGATTACATTGGATATTAAAGGTCACAATATAACGAGCGTCGGAAATTGCTTTTAAAAAGTTATGAAAAAATGAGAGAGAGATATACCTACAAGAGTAAAACTTCGTTAAATTAATTTAATTTTTATAAATTGATTGATTTAATTGTTTTTTCGGTAACATGAACGTTTTTTTTTGTAATGAAGGATTAATAAGAACGTTGATTTGTACTCACCGTTATTATTTCAAATTAAAGTGAGGCACCCAATAAGATAAATAAATGGTTAATAAGCGTCAGAAGTTAAAGTTAAACGTATCATAGAGCACCAGTAAATTGTAAACTAGTTTCCGGGTTTTAAAAAAGGACTATATATCGCTTATTATAAAAGATACACAATAGATTGAAATTAGGCAAAGTTGTTATATTTTGATCTGAATAATAATCAAACAAAAAATTTAAAACACTTTCTCAAAATAACTTCTTAAGCTAAATGGAAATGCTTATTTGTTATTTCCATGTTTTGGAACCATCTCCAAATTCATTTTTTTTAATGGAAACCTAGTTTCTTATTATTTCCTATTGAATCTTGAAAGTTGCCAAATCAATTAACACTAGCAACTCAACAAGCAAACTACAGTAGAAGTGTTAATGTTTTAAGTAATGTTAGCATCCTAATTTACACGTGACAAGCTTGAAGTACATTTACTTTGTAAGCTCAGAAAATTTGCAGAAAGCTATCGATTAAAAAAATAAAGAAAGTAATTGTTTAATAATGATCTAACATTTAAGTCAATAATTACTGTGATATAAGACAAGAGAAAAATGTCAACAAAAAAGTTAGTGGCCCACCAATATCAATTTTCACACAGAAATTTTCTTTGACTGCTTTTGACAAGAATAACTAAGAAGGAAATGCAATTTTTTAAAAGATTGTCTAACGGCCGTTTGCACCGTCCCTAGTTAAATCAAGTTAAATTATAATTAAAATTAAATCTTAGTTAAATCGGAATTTTAGTTGCACGGAGGTCTTAACAAAAGATTAAAATGTAAATCGTTAGTTAAAATTAATCTCTACGCTCACGCTCACACGCTCTTCAATATTATACACGAATAGGTTAAGAGGTCAGAAAGTGACAAAGTGACCGTTTGTATATAAAATTATGGATGATATATTGCTTGATCAAGAAATTGAGGAGCCAGATGAAGATGACTTAAATATGCTGGATATGTTAGAATATGGCACTCCTCGCCAAGTAAACCAAAGAATGAATTACTTCGAGAGCATGGATGGTGCTACATTTAGAAAACGGTTTAGGTTGAGCAAAGAATGTGTGCAAGATTTACTTATTCGAATAGAAGAGGGCTTGGAATATCCATTAGATATGTAATAGCAATTGCATTGAATTTGCCTTTTCTACATCTATATGTTTACAGTAATAATTGTGTGTCTCCCATAAATCAATTACTGGCCTGTTTGAGGTTGTATTCCACAGGAGGTCATTTAGATACAGTAGCAGATTTCATGGGAATGCATCCTTCAACTACATCTAGAATTATTGTTAAAGTATCTGAAGCTATTCCCCGATTATCTGCCAACTATATAAAGTTCCCAACTGAAATACAATCAATGCAGATTACATACCAGAAGTTTTTTGATATTGCAGTATCAAGTGATTGGAACTGTTGATTGCTCTCATTTTAAAATAATATCCCCAGGTCAGAAATAACGTACCATCAATTGATATTATGCATATTTTTATTTTTTTTTAATGTGTGGTGGGTGCTTAGTTGCAGTGACTCCGTAAGCTGTATTACTTGTCTGGCTATCACTGCAACTCTTGCGGTGTAGTTTAGTGCGTGTAAGTTGTGTTGAAAATAATATGCATATAGTTTAGGTGGAAATGATCCAGCGATATTTAGAAACAGAAAAGGGTATTTTTCAATTAATGGACAATTCATTTGTAATGCAAACTTGAAAATCCTGAATGTTGTAGCTAGATGGCCAGCAAGTACCCATGATTCACTAAAATAAGACAAAACTTTGAAAATAATATGTTTCCTGGTTGTTTGTTGTTAAGTAAGTATGTGTACTATGTACAAGTACATAGGATATTCGCATTATTTTTATAGGTGATAGTGGGTATGCAAATAAGACGTACCTTATGACGCCATTATTAAATCCACAACCACCAGCGCAGCAATTATATAACGAAAGTCATATTTGTACACGAAACTCAATTGAACGACTGTTTGGAGTTCTTAAACGTAGATTTTCCAGTAGACACGGTGTTGACTATTATAGTAGCTACTTCAGTACTTCTTCTTCTACTTAGCAGATTATATAGCTCCTCCCCTCCCCGACGAACTTGAAGAACATGTACTGAACGAAATGATTTTAAATGTGACATTCGAAATGTTCAAAATGATCCAGGAGAAGACATAGCAGCTGTTTCACGGACAGAATTAATAAATAATTATTTTGCACAAAGATTATAAAATAAATAAATATATATATGCTCTATTAGAAGTTTAGTAATTTTTAACTATTCTGCTAACAGCTATTCTGATTAGACAATTACATAAAGCAGTTTGAAATGTAAGAAAGAAAAGTCTACGATAGGACTTACATACATGTACGAGGGAGCGTTTTTATATTCGTGGAATGAGCGGGTTGTAGGGGGGTGATTACGCGCATTGGGGGCGTGGCCTGTGCAGCGACTCATAATTAGTATAAATACGAAGTTTCATTGTTATTAGAGAGTTAGTCTTTGAGCTATCGTCAACCAAGTAACATAATCAGAAGTGAAAAGTGAAATATGGAAAAAATCGAATATCGTGCCGTTATAAAGTTCCTTACCAGGCAAGGAAAATCAGTGGCGACCATAATGAATGAGATGTCATTGGTTTACGGCGACTCTTGTCCAGGAAAAACCATGGTGTACAAGTGGCATAGTTTATTTAAACAAGAAAGGGAATCCCTTGAAGACGACCCGACAGGAGCATTGAGGTGACCACGTCAGCACTTATCCAAAAAGTTGAAAAAATTGTACTCGAAGATGCTCGACTAAAGAAGAAACAACTCGCAGAAATGGTTGGAGTATCCGATACAACAATTTTTAAAATCCTACACGATCATCTCGGCATGTCTAAGATCAGCGCAAGATGGGTGCCGAGAATGCTCACGCCGCCGCAAAAACAACAGCGCGTAGAGTGTTTGCGTGCATTTTTGGACCTCTGTAATGAAGACAAGGATGGTGTATTGAGTCGAATTGTTACTGGAGACGAAACTTAGGTTCATCATTATGAACCTGAGTCCAAACAAGACTCCATGCAGTGGCATAAAAAGGGCACAGCAAAGGTGTTTCTATAACCGGAGAATATTACGCTTCAATATTAGAGCGACTAAAAGAAGCCATTAAAGAGAAAAGACGGGGAAAATTGACGAAAGGTGTGCTGCTTTTGCACGACAACGCGCCCGTCCACAAGAGCCGAGTTGCGTTAGCTGCCCTGCATAAGGTGGGCTTCGAAATTGCCCCTACAGCCCAGACCTGGCTCCGAGTGATTATTACCTGTTTCCGAAAATGAAAAAAGAGCTGCGGGGTAAAAAATTTACTGCCGATGATGAAGTCAAGGAGGCAGTTTCGGCGTATTTTGCAGATAAAGAGAAATCATTTTTTTATGAGGATATAAATAAATTAATTGAAAGATGTGAAAAATGTATCCGTCTTGCAGGTAAATATATTGAAAAAGAAAAATAATTTGGTTTTTTTATTTCCACCCCTTATCCCCCATTCCGCGAATATAAAAACGCTCCCTCGTATATATATATATTAATAGATCTAATAACAATGAGAAATTATTTATTGTTGGCAGAATACAAGGCTTTTAGTTGTTCCTGTTTAATTTTTATATCTAATAGCAGATTCTTTTTGCGTAATGAGAACTCTTCCTCCTCCCTTTTCAAGTTAATCTCGTGTTCCTTCTGGTTTGACGATTCCACTAATTTTAAATTATCTTGTTGTGCTTTGAGAATATTCTCCTGCAGTTGTAGAACACTTTTTTTAATTTCTGCAACCTCTTCATATTTTTTTGCAACATTTTCTGTCTTTGACATTTGTGGTCTCCTTTTTTGTACCCACGTTTCTTTTTGTCCTTTTTTTTAAATTTAGGATTCACTGGTGTTCTTAACATTTGTGATGTACAACCACCCCGATCATTTTGTGCAGTATATTCATTAGTATCCTAAAATATATAATTAATTTTTATTTATAAGTGTAACATAAAACATACTTTATCTACTTTATGACTATTTGTTTCGGAATGCATTTCAATGATAATAGTTTCTACCTGAAATAACAATAAAAATAGTCGCAGCACATAAACATATATGTGCATTTAGGATTTACATTATTAGTGTCTTGCTCATTAGTAATTTCAAAGTTTTTTATGAAACCTTCCTGAGTATCTTCGAATATTCTATTACTGTCTTTCTGAAATATATTCAATATATAAATAGTATATAACAAATTTTCTTGTACAATTACTACTGCATCACCATCATAGTAATAGTAATATATATTTCGGTTCATCATTGTCTAAAAAACATTGAACACGTCAAATAAAGATAAAAGATTACATAAGCACATATTAAAATTTTACCAAATATACCACAATAAAACTATAAAACAAAATTGAGCGTTAACATGTTAAAATTATAAAGACATTAAAATATACATACTAACATAAAATAAACATGAGCATCGGCATATTGGCATTTTTTATTCACACTTCAGTATTAAAAAAATCGTTTACATCGAAAAACTTGCTGTGTACAGCACCTTCTTCGCCAGTATTTTTTTTAAAGCCCTTTTAAATTTATGAAGAGGCATCCGCTTCAGCGCGCACGGCACAGCGTTATAAATTTTCACACACTGATAGATAGTACTGTTTTGAATTTTGCTTAGGTGGGTTTTCGGCGGTAGTAGTGTACTATTTGAAACTCCCCTGGTTTCATGAATGTGCTTCCGCTCGTATTTTTCAAAAAAACTCATAGTTTTGCTTTACAAAAACCGCACACTCGAAAACAAATATGCCGGACAACGTGAGTAGTCCGTAATTTTTGAAGATGTCTCTACACGTGTCTCTGGCCGACCGATTAAAGATTGCTCTGACACTGGCTTTTTGGATTTTATAAATTCGATCGGCTTCCACAGAATTTGCCCAGAATATCGCTCCATACCCAAGACGCGAGTAGTCGCCCGCGTAGTATGCACTAATAGCTGCCTCGATGCTCACACTTCTCGAAATACGCCTCAGCCAGTAGCAGTATTTGTGCAATGTAGACGCCAGGACTTCAATGTGTGGCCTCCAGGATAGTTCGCTGTCCATTTTCACTCCCAGAAATGTTGTTTCATGACAGTCATAAGATATTTTTACACCCTCCTGAGGTTCATTAAATGTCAAAAGTTTAGTTTTCTTTACATTTACTTTGAGGTGATTAGATGCGAACCAGCTGTCAAGTATTGCCAAATTTCTCTCCAAGATGTTGATTAAAGGGGATCCGGAAATAGGACGGTAAGTTCTTTGGTCACTGACGGTAGGTCGTTTATGTAGAGCAGGAAAAAAGACGGTCCCAAAATAGAGCCCTGGGGCACTCCATACTCAACTTTCTCCCATTCCGACACAACTTCCACTCCCGTGTCCTCATATGCTAAGACGCACTGTTTTCTGTCCGATAGGTACGATCTCATCCAGTCTAGCGCCATACCTCTGATTCCCAGTGTCTCCAGCTTTCTACAAAGTATGTCGTGGTGAACACAGTCGAAAACTCTTGACAAATCCATGAAAAGACATGCTATCCTTTCTTTTTTGTTAAATCCAAGTACCACTTCTTGGAGCAACTGAAATATAGCCCTAGTTGTAGATCTGAGTTTTGTGTATCCATTTTGATTTACATTTAAGTTGTTTTCTTTATGTATAAATTTCTCAATTCTTTTATGAACAAGTTTTTCGATTATCTTGGACACGTCTGGAATTATTGCTACCGGTCTATAATTTTCGAATTTATTTTTAGCTCCTTTTTTGTAAACGGGTTTTACTACCGTATATTTTAGTCTCTCGGGAAAGACTCCAGTCTGAAATGACAGATTTACTATGTGAGACAATGGCATGGCCAGTATGTTCGAGCGATGTTTTAATAAATATGTGGGTATTTCATAAATTCCTACTGTAGAGGTGTTCTTTAAATCGTGAATCGTGTTAAATACTTCGATTGGATCTGTAGGATATAAAACAAACGTATTTGAAATTCTATTAATCTTGTTTGTAGTAACCGGTAGATTTTTCCCTGTTAGTTGACTAATATCTGTAAAGCATTCGTTCATGGCGGTTAACATTTCTTTGATATCTTTATATTCTTCGTTTAAGTCTGAACAGTCGAACGTTGTTTTGGTATTTGTTCTTTGTATTTCTTTTAAAATGTTCCAGGTTGCCTTGTTCTTGTTGCTAGTGTTCAAAATATGTTGGGAGTAGCTATTTTTCTTCGCTCTGTCAATATGTATTTTCAGTGTTTTGCAGTACTCATTGTATACGCTTCTGTCTATTATATTGTTTTGAACACCTTCATACAGTTGTCTCTTTATTTCAGACCTCGTTTTTATATATATATTTATTTATCAAACCAAATACAGTTTTTTATTTATGATGTCAAGTGTTAAGTCATTTGGATTTACTTTGGTTGGAGGATGATGGACCCGTTGCCTGCATGTTTGCGTTTGTATTTGCTGCTAATTTTCTATTATATTCTGTCTATTATATTGTTTTGAACACCTTCATACAGTTGTCTCTTTATTTCAGACCTCGTTTTTATATATATATTTATTTATCAAACCAAATACGGTTTTTTATTTATGATGTCAAGTGTTAAGTCATATACTGGATTACTACTTTGGTTGGAGGATGATGGTCCACCACCCGTTGCCTGCATGTTTGCGTTTGTATTTGCTGCTAATTTTCTCATTTCTTTTTTGTTGTTATTATAAAAACGTTTCAGAACATCAACACTTCTGAATACTAGCGAATGAACTCTTAAACTCTTTTTCAATTGCCTGCCACACTTCCTCTTTTTTCCATGATATCGAACCTGTTTATTTCGATTCAATAATATTTTTATATTTTTTGATCAAATTTAGACATTGGATTTTTTCCTCGCTGGAAAAATTCGCGGCTCTTGTCATTCATGTCTACAAAATAAAATTTATTATATTTTTCCATGTTACACTTTCTTTTTATTTATTACCTACTTAGGTTTTCGCTAATGACTGTATATATTCGATTTTAACATACAGATAACTTGTACATCAATGATGTTACAATTTTTAAAACAAACTTTCCAGGGGAAAATCCTGATAAATTTGCAGGAATGCCAACATAAAACTCTTTCTATTAAAATGACTATGTATTCAGTTCTAACAACGCTCAGTAAATCTGGCTCAGTTAACCACAACTTTAATTATTGCCTGTGCAACGTTTCGTATGTTTAACTTTAGACAAACTTTAATTCAAGATTACTTAATCCAAAATTTAGTCATAAGCGGTGCAAACGGCTGTAAGATATTTTTGGTAGGTATGCTGCGAATCGAATATATTTTTCTGTTTACACTCAACAAGTTCTGTTGACTATTTTAGTACATTCAGCGTAGATACTTATTATATTCAGAATCTTCGTTATTACATCCAAATCACGACATTCTTAGCTATTGAGTGATCAGGGGCCCAATTCTCGAATCTCGAATGAAATTTGTCGCGTACGACAAATGTCGCACGAATTTGTCGAGTGACGTTGAGATGATCTATTCTCGAATACTCATCGACACTAAGACGATCGCTCGAAATAATTGTCGATTGGTAAGTAGCGGCAACAGCGCTTTAATGGATATAAATGTGCATCTACTATATCGATTGATGAAATATTGCTCATTTTCAGTCATGCTCAGTCATACTTGTGCGAGTTCCTGTCATCAACGTAACGTCAAAATTACATCTTTTTTTTGTAATTATTGTGAGTACTTACAATGGATGAATAAAATCGTATTGTAGTAATGAGCAAAAGAGTGTATTGGTAGGGTTTTCTATTGCAGCAAGCATGATTCCTTCTTCCATGTTTGCCATTTTTACTTTATGTTTACTTTATGTAGAAATACACATATTAATACAGTTAAATAGAATAAAATGCATAAAAAAATTACCGAAATCACTTATTATAGGGTAATGTGAGGTAATATGAGCATAGTAGGTAATATGAGCATGGGAAAAGACAAGGTATAAAATGTTTCAAAATAGGTATAGCCCCTACAAACATGATCATGTTAAAAACACAAATTATTGTACAGTACTTGATAAAGAATGTTATTTTGCATGATAAAAAATATTCATGTTGGTTAAACTTTGATAATTACGAAAAGTAACGAGAATATTACCCGACATTACCCTATATTACAGCAATATTTTCGCTATTTTATAATATACTCTATTTACGCCACCAAGTGTAAACAAGTAGCACTATTGTCGCATAAGATTTTGTATGTCGAATGGTTGTTACCCACTCGCTGAAATCTCGACTAAAAATTGTAGCACACAACATTCAAGAATACGACTGCGCACATTTCATTCGACATTTGACTTGTGTCGCATGCGATATTCATCATTCGCGATTCGAGAATCGGGCCTCAGACACTTCAACGAGAACCATCCAAATAGCTCGTTAGCTTACAGCAAGCTGTATTTTGATTTGATTTTCACTTGTTTATCCATCTTAACGTGGCTATAGTTTACATCAAGTGTACTTTACGCTACCAGTTACAGTGTAGTGCCGTCTTTTTTTGTTTAGTAACTTTCGAAGGAGCAACGAATCTCAAAAGTAAATCACGGTAATATTAGAAATTGATATTCGACACTCTTTAAGTTTTGAAATCCATTTTTGTAAGTAATTCTACCAAAGTTTTTGTTTGACAAAGGTCTAGAAACCTATTTCTTTCAGAAGCTTCAGAAACTTATCCAACAACCTACTGAGTCCCACCCCTATTATTTTCATATGGTCATGTGTTTGAAGGACATTTATTATTTCTTTCTTTGGCTGTAAGTTTTCTAAAAAGAGAACTTTAGGCTGCAAATTCTTTAGTTTTTAAATGTTTACTTGACGCTAAGCCTGATGTAGCAACTATTATTAATGTAAAACTTACAAAGTAAAAAAGAAGAGATTTTGACCGTTGCCCACACTTGTAATTAGTACTATCAATAAGTCAAAAATCTGTTTATTTTCAAAAATATCTCTACTAAGAATCTCCATGTCAAGTAAACGTACTCATTATTATGCTTTAAAAAGAAGCGTGAAAATTTTATTTTCAGTTACCAATATATAATAGCTACTGGTCATTGATTTTTTGATACTTAACGATTGACCTTCAATTCATTTCATTCCTAACAGCGTTAAAGCCATGTTAAAGCTGAAGTGATCTCGTACACGCTAAAACGCTACTTCATATCCATACAATAAGAGATTTCAAATATCACCGTAACCTAGATTTCGTAAGTGGTTCTTTTGTGTAAGACGCAGCACAGAAAGTTGCCAAACTTCTTTGTCTTGAGGTGGTTTATTAGAAGATTAGTGAAACACGATGTTAACTACTACATAACAATAATAAAGAGTAAAGTTACCAAAATACAACCAATTACTTTATAAATTGCTTTATGTTATGACGGATAATACCATATTATGTAAATAATAAATAATGGATACGTATATAGGGTGGCTTTACATCTGAGGCACCTTCGATATTTCTGTATTTGTTTGTAAGAACTAATAATGTCATTTTAAAAAGCTACAAATGCTTTTCAAACAAAATTATAAAATAATGTAAAATGCTACAAATGTTATAAATAGAGTTGGCACTACAAATAAGTATCGAAACAGTGTAGTAAATGTAATTAAAGACTTACCTACTTTTTTAAACAACATTTGTAGTATAGTATAGATGGGTTTGGTTAAATATTTGCAGCATCGGGTATATTTTGTCATTGCATTCAACTGCTTTGCAATTATTTCAGTAGTACATTTTTGTTTTACTAGATAGTAAAATTGAAATAAATGGTTTTTCAAGTAGTTCTCTGATAAAAGAAGGAAGTACATATCGTTAAAGCATTTGCAGCAAGAATAGCATGAGCCGTTGGAATTAGAAATATTAGAATGCGAAAATCAAAGCAGTGATTTACCTGATTTTATTTATGATGGTATTAGGAAACGGTTAAAACATCCAGAAAATTGGGAAAGGACCATTGGAAAATCAAGGTGACAACAAGGGAAATGCTTCTTTGAAGAAAAAGCATGTTCCAGAAGCTAAGGAGAAAGATTCAAGCCATCCAGAAGTGTCGACAACTTTCATGATGTCGTGTTAGCCGATCGCCGATTGAAGTTGAAAGAGATAGCAGAGATAAGAGGCATCTCAGAGGAACGCGTTGGCCATATCCGACACGATATTTTGGGAATGAAACAGTTTTCGGCGCCATGGGTACCGGGTTTGTTCACACCGGAGCAAAAACGAAATCTGGTGACCGTTTCGGAGGAGCGTCTGGCCAGGATTTAACGCAATAGAAGGGATTTCTTTATGCGTTTCGTAACCGTGGATGAGATGTGGATCAACCACTACATACCGGAGACCAAGAAACAGTCGAAGTAGTGGACTCTTCCGGGCAAATCAGCTCCGAAGAAAGCAAAGACCGTTCCATCGGAACGAAGGACAACGGAAGGAGAAACATCATCGTGTCCAAATTGAATGAGTTGCGCTACGAATTAGTCTTTCATCTTCCATATTCACCGGACCTAGCCCCCAGCGACCTTTTCCTATTCCCAAACCTGAAAAAAATCGCTTGCAGGAAAGAGATTTGCCTCAAATGAGGAGGTCATCGCTGCTGCAGATGATTATTTTGCAGACCTCGAAACATCCTATTTCTGCGATGGCTTGAAGAGACTGGAGCATCTTTTGGAAAAGTGTATTGATTTTCGAGGAGACTACATCGAAAGATAAAAATAAAAAACCACACCAATACCGTGTTTTTCTTGTCGATTCCGGAAACATTTCAGGTCGCCCTCGTACAGATAAAATCGAAAAAATACACCAAACGCAAATCCGCGAAGGACTTTCACTACGACTTTTCTACTTGGCACGGCAACCAAAAAAGGCCCACTCTAAGGATGTGTTACAGCAAAATAATCAGGAATAACCATAAAAACAACTGCCGCCAAGCCCTAAGCACTTGATTTTTAATTAGTCCTTTCCATTCCTAGTAACAAAAATTCGAAATTATTGCAAACTTATCATCAATATCTCAGGAAATCAAATGCTGATGCAAAATCCATGGTATTGCCCAAGGACAAGCCAGATCCATAAACGTAGAAGATCTAAGAGTCAAAGGATAAACCATCCAACATAGGAAGAAGAATGAAGTTTCAAGACAAAAAAGGTCCAGGTTTGCAACACTATGTTTTTAAATACAATCGGAATCCATAATGATGTTATGAATACACTTGTAAGGATGTAGAAAAGATTCAAGATTTTCGCTAAATGTCACAATAATGTACAGTATGTATAAAAACATATACTAACAGAAAATATCTAGCTTCATCTAGCTAATGCCTCTATTTATAAAAAAATATTCATTATTATTATTATTATTAATATAATAAAGCGGAGTTTGGTGGATATTAGACTGACATCAGGCGTTGCAACACATACTAATAACACTCGAAGACTCTCATATAGAGAGCAAATGGTGCAATGCAAGGCAATAGTGACGTGTTGAATGAATGCGAATCTCGTTTTCTGAATCACGAATCAAACTGAGTGAGTGAAACATAAATTTTATATTGAAGAGGAACATAGTTAGACAGAATAAGACATGCAAATACACTGTGTTTGCATTACCTATCTATAAAATTTAAAGCAATCCAAGTTTATGCTTTAACAAGATGATTACGGAAATATGTAGAAACCGTATATGCAGTATGCTAAATATTGAAAGTTACATATGTTAATGTATATGAGAAAGGAAACGGTCACATCAAATCTTATAAAGCGAAACATAATTCTGATATCTACATACATAAATATGTATAGCAGTTACCGTTTTCTATATCAAGAGTGCAGTTGTCAGACCAAAACGAAACGCAATTGTTCCTTTTAAATTACGATGTTGATAATTTCTCACAAACAAAACGCAAGCACGATATTTTTAAAACACGGGCGCAGCTCTTGCCAAGATGAAATTAAGACGATAAGGAAAGGTATAATTTTTGCGGAGCTGACCGAATGTTACTAAGAAACTTATCAAACTCCACAATGCGATTGTAGCAAAAGACAGACGCTTAGGTATTTATTATTGTTTTCTATATTACATCACGTCTCGTTAAGGCTGAGAATGCATTACTATGCACCTAAATATAAACTGATATAGTACGAGTTATATACAGCGAGAATGTGGAAATTATGAATATAACTGTAAAATTTATAAATTATGCAATAACGTTTCTTATTAAAAAATCTGTTAAATTTGCCAGCTAAAGCCAAACTAAAGAAAGAAAGCGGCATCAGGTCACAAAATAAGTAAGTACCGACAGTTTATTTCCTTACCTTGCTGCAAATATGTTAAATACACTGTTGAAACTGCTCCGTTTTCGAAAGGAAAATGAGCCTTTTCGTAGTTTTATGGTTCCATGCTGGTTTCGTCGGTAAATCAAATGGAGTACAGAAAATAACATAACAGATCATTAAGAGCTAACTCTGCAACTCTACATTAAAGATCGACTGGCTTCTACTCTCATAAACTTTCTGAGACAACATCAAATTAGATGAATATTTTAATGTTTTACAGTAATTTTTTCTTTGAAATAAACTTGTGTTAAGTGTCCAATAAAGATAAATATAAAAATAGGATTTGAAGAAAATATATTTTAAATTCCAATGTTTATTAGTTTATATGAAATTATAGCAATTAGAGAAATTACAAAATTAAGCAAAAAGTTTTATAATCTTGTTTTAGTTGCTAGTTAGGAAAAGTTCAAAAAGTTAATTGAACAATACAATTTTATGACAACGCTATGCCTTTACTTTAATAGTCTACGTGCTAGAATTGCAATTTACAAATCTGAACCGGTACGAATAAATAAAGGTACGAGAACAAACTTGACGAGACTCTAAAACATTTTATTGGGATGCCGTATGTGTTAAATTAAAGCGAACAAACTCTTAATTTATTGAAACATCGTATTAAAATACCTCAGAGATCTTTAAAAGATTCTTCAAATAATGAATATTTCCTTTACTTGTCAATTTACGCATACTGGATGTAACCGTTTCTATGGCAGCTGAACGATATCTCGCAAGCGACAATAATAATTTAGTCTACATACAAATACCCGTGCATTGCGAACGGCAATCATCCGTGGAGTAGTCTAACTAATCTACCAATCGTAGAGCGTGACCAGAGCTTTTTCTATAGAGCACAGAACCGGATTAAGGCGTGTTTGTGCAGATAAAAACACGTATATTTTATTTTTCCTTGTAATCACCTTGTATAAATAATATAAACTTAAACCGACATACCAAAACAATAATAAATGTTATATTACTATGTTAATGCTTGCACAATTTTCCGTAATTGCAAGATATTTCCAATTTGTATTACTTTAAAACAGAAATAAAACCGACAATTGCATTAGAGCTGTTGGTGAAGTTTCCCTTTTTTAATCGTTTTTGTAATTTTTAAAAAAATCTTGCATCAAAATTAAAAAAAAATAAATTATCGTAATTCCCCAGCGTCTGCGTAGTCTTAAGGAAAATGGTCAACTGTTTCTATTAATGTCATCCGTTTCCTTTCACCACCCACCAGATTCAAGATAAAATGCTTCCCAACAGATGGCTTATAAACCTCTGAGAGTTTACGAGGTTCATAATGGGGATTCGCAAAAATAATATTGTATTGGCGAAATTTTAGTTCTAAAAAGAAACGTAAAAAAATAAAACATTAAATTTCAATACATGCATACTATCACTATCACTGCCCTGTTAATACTACAATAATAAAAAATAGCGCAACAAATGAATTACATCGGCGGTTCTCAACCTTTCAGGCTCTGAGCCCCCCTTCATACTTTGGTGTGAGATCACTCCTCTCTTTACGGATTAAGTGAATTTAGACTTATATGTATATGATAAATTTACTTACGTTATGTTTGAGTAAAATGATTTTGTTAAGGAATATAAAATCATATTTGTTCAAATACAAATTTTAATTACACACATCATCAAAAATCACAACAAAATATCAATAATGTAACCAGAAAAATGTTCGTTACTTTTGTAGTACTAGTGTGAAGGCTGGCACTGTTTCTCATTAACTATTCTTTGTAGGTTTGGTTGCAATTTTAACAAGGAACACCGCAGCTCACTTTCCATATCTAGTCTGGCTCGATGTTTAGATTTTATATTAGCCAGGGCTGAAAATCCTGACTCGCATTGATAATGATGATGATGATGGGAAATAGGCTCCGATTTTGTTTTTCAGAAAACACATAAACAACAAATGCTCAGATATTACGTCTTTCATTTCATTTACTAGGTCTTCTGGAAAACCTTGGATATCATCGAGAAGGTTGTTTAATTTTGGAAAGGAAGAAAAGTTCGGCTCCGGATTCTGCAGGGGGCGTTGCCAAAGAACCATCTTCTCATCAAAACTCTTAATTGAATCATACTTCTTCAAAATACTTTTCTGACCTTGTTACTTTATGTTGAAGATTTATTGTTTCGAAAAAATCTGGCAAGTAAAAGATTAATTTGTCATCTGTATTATTTATCTACTCAACAAGCAAAACTTTTTAGAAAGAGTGACTTTTTGTCGTAAAGTCAATTATAAAGATTTTTTTCCTCTTGTCAACTCCATCCGGGGACACACTGTATAATTTACAAAAATACTTTTTATTTACAAATTTCTGTTCCAGAAATAACACTAGATAGGCAACACATTTTTGTTTTTATCTTTTTTCGTTAGTAACTATGCACAGTTTTACTTTCTTTTATAGTGGTCATAGTAACAATAAAAACAAGTTTATTCTGGCACGTCAGGTTTTTGTACAAACGTTACTTTTCTTTTATATACTGTTCTACGGTACTTTCTGATATCAAACTCCAACAATAATCCGCCAACATTTCACTGTTAATGTTTTTCGATAAAAGAATTGTCTTGTTGTAATTTCTCGGCGTGTTCGTCACTGCTGACGTCGCCCAGGTTTTGGGGCATTTCATGGCAACTTCGAAGTTCATTACCAATTGCTACGTAATTGTCAGATTTTGTGTTTCCCAGAAAATTTTGGATCACACTCTTAAAAGCAGTCTAAGCACCACGTTCCAAGACATATAACGTCTCTTCAAATTGTGCATCTTGTTGTTGTAGACGTTTAATTTGGGCTCCAACAAAAATTCTATCTTGAAGTTTTGCATTTGAAATATTGGGAAATTTTGATTGAAGGTATTGGAATCCACGACCATCCTTATGCATTGTTTTGACGAAATTTTTCATCAAACCTAATTTGATGGGGAGTGGTGGTAGAAGTATTTTATCAGGTATCACTAGTGCCTTATAAAATATATCCTTTTGTATACTGAGCCCAGAATGGCCAATCCTTAACAACGTAGTGGGAATTTCTCGATCGACTGTCCCACTCACAAAGGAAACAGCAGTGCTTTATGTACCGCATTTGTAGACCGAGTAAAATTGCTACAACTTTGAGGTCAGCGCCGATGTGCCATTTGCACACTTTGTAATTAATTTTGTCGAGAAGACGAGTCACATTTTCATAAGTTTCGTTCATATGGACTGCGTAACCTATGGGCATGGATAGATAAACATTTCCTATGTGAAGAAGGTCAGCTTTCAAACTCAAAAGACGGCATTTTTCTGGGTTGTGTTGATGCAGCATCAAACCATCGACATTATTGCAGAATGAAAGACCTTCTTGACTTGAAAAATACTGTGACAGTTCTTTTTGCCAATTACGATACGCAGGAACATGTGTGGCCGGAACTAACAGCTTCCATCATTGAAGTCTATATCCTAGTACTTCTGAGTTTCTCCTAGTTTTTTTCTGAGCTTTAGACAAGTTCAGATCTCGAATAAGGTCGTTTAATTCTGACTGATTTAGTAAGTGAGGTCCGTCCTTTAGAGATAATAATTCGGAAATGTCCTTCTTTGGATCTGTAATGTCATATTCTTCATTCGAAACACCTGTAGGTCTTGGTACTGGCAAGGCTTCTGAATGAGGTACTCGATGAGTAACAGAAGACACACTAGCGCAACTAATCTTGTTCAGTAAAAGTAGCAATCAGACAAATGGTCCGTTTGTTTACGCCAAATCATAGGTCTTGCAAATGGCATAGCGTTGTCCTTATCGTTTGACCAGGTTCTCAGAGTAACAGCACAACGTGCGCAGTAATTGTGTGGAGACCATTCCTTGTCCTGATATTTAATTTTTAGACCAAAATAGTGAAAATATAAATTTTCTATTAAAGGCATAATATTTCGTTTATATTGTTCGGTAATGAATTCTCCACATACATAACAGAAACTATTTGGTGTGTTTGTACATGCACGAGATATTATGTTATGAAAAGACGTTCAACTATCACAACCATGCGTAGCTCCTTATATACCAACACAGCCGGAAATTACAAATTCTTAATTTCATTGGCTTCAGAGCAGAAATGGACGTGATTTAAATGCTGTGATGTAGCAAACAGGTAAGGACACGTTCAGACATGTCGACTCATTGCTTGGCACTACAATATATCTTGTAATAACTTTCTTATATAAAAGTCGCTTTGAAATTCTGTAGAATTTAATGTACTTTATGAAACAGCTATTATTTATAAAAATTTATCAAAATCCTGACGTGATGGAGCAATTTTAAACTTAGTGTCAGAACCAGCATGAAAAACGACATGACTAAACTAATGGTGTATGAGGAAAGAAAATTGTGTTGGATTCAATCTAACAGCTCCTGAAATGATATCTTATCGAAATCTGTATAATGTACATATTGGATATGTAGGTATGTGTTTTAGACATTGTGATATCCACTGGATGTCTAATGGACCAAGTGGTCTGTGTGTAAAATGTTGCAAAAGAATCCGGCAAGCATGTCAGCCATTGTAACTGGTGATGAAACGTGGTATTTTCAATACGAGCCAAAAACAAAACGTCAGAGTGCGGCATCGAAGTCACCAGAGAGCCAAAGGCAACGCTGACAGTTTTTTTTCGAAGTAAAGGGACTTGTTCACATCGTCCCAGAAGGTCAGACGGTAAACGCAAAATATTATTTGGAAGTTCTTTTGATTTGGACCAGATTCGACGAATTTGACCGGAATATCAACAGCCAGGTTGTTGGCTTTTGTTGCACGACAATGCACCATCGCACAAAGTCATCATGATACGTGAATTGGTGACCAAAAAAATGCATTGTTATTGATCATCCATCCATGAAATTGCCGATGAAATGAAATCGTTTCAATACCATCCCGGTGATCCAAAAGACTGTCACATTAGATTAGACTAGTCACATTAGATCTGGACAGACTGTATATGTTCTTCATGGTATTCGACTACTTAGAGTAGATTATACAAAGATATTATTTGAAGTTGAGATGTAAAAACAATTATCATCTCTTCCATTGTAAATGTATTTATTTTATTATCTATTAATTAGAACTTACTGTATGTTCAGGATGGCCAACTAAGAATGTCGCTCGGCCATATCTCAGGAGCCGTTTACAGTACAGCTTTGGGAAAAAAATATTACTGACTAAAGTTACCCCGAGAAACATCTGGAAATTATTTGGAAAAGCGTAGGATGACCGCTAGAGGGCGTAACTGATCACCGAAAATTTCAATTCTTATTTTACGCAAAATTTATCAACTTAAGGTCTATTATAAATATGAAAATCGGAATCTACTGAAAATTTTGCATATTTTACATCGGACAACTTTTTTGTATTTTGTCAAATAAGGAGAGGGGAGGAGGGGAAATTTTGTATTGAAAGAACACTTATAACTTCGGTTCTGTCGAACCGAATGTTACAAGCTTAGGAAAATATGGAATCGAAAATAATAGGAGACAACTTCAAGATTTAGTTTTTTTTGTTTTTCTGCATTATTTATTTGTATTATACGGTTGTGCTTTTTACTAAAATCTTAAGCTTTCAATTCACTATTTTATAGTATGAGCATAAATATAATTTTTTTTACACGTACTGTTCTTTTCAAAAGTCACAAAATTTACGTATTTGAATTTCTTTAACGCCCTCTCG
Organism: Holotrichia oblita; assembly: GCA_023690525.1. Taxonomy (NCBI): domain Eukaryota; kingdom Metazoa; phylum Arthropoda; class Insecta; order Coleoptera; family Scarabaeidae; genus Holotrichia; species Holotrichia oblita. The sequence continues at coordinate 137,269,905 of CM043017.1, read as the reverse complement.
CGGTAATGGACAAAACAATATTCAACAGTTTGAATTACGGGACATAGCCCAATGAAAATCCTTTCTAATAAGACCAAATTTGCTAAATTTTATTGACGGGAAGCAGAATAATTTAAATTTATAGAAGAAATTTTTACCGTTTACACGTTTCTGAAGATATCTTCGGATTGGTAAAAGGTAGAGATACCCGGTTTTCGCTAATTTGTTGGTAATTTAGCCTACTTTTTTAATTTCTTGTCAAAAATGTACGTTTCCATTTAATATTTTCGATAAAAAGCAAAATTCCCCAAAAAAATTTAAACAGCACCCTCTAGCATGCACGTCACTTATTAGATTGGTTCCAATTTATAAGCGTTAGATTGGAGGAGTAATCCTGTTTCCAACGAGACTAAGTTTGCAAAATTCGGTTCAACAGAACCGGAGCTATAAGCATTCCTTCAATACAAAGTTTCCCCTCCTCCCTCCCCCTTATTTCACAGAATACGAAAAAGTAGTTCGATGTAAAATATGCAAAATTTTCAGTAGATTCAGATTTTCATATTTCGAACGTACCTTAAGTTGGTAAATTTTGCGTAAAATAAGAATTCAATTTTTTTGTGGTCAGTTACGCCCTCTAACGGTCATCCTACGCTTTTCTAAATAATTTCCAGATATTTCTCGGGGTCACTTTAGTCAGTAATATTTTCTTCCCAAAGCTGTGCTGTAAACCATTCGTGAGATATGGCCGAGCGACATTCTTAGTTGGCCACCCCGTACATGCATGTGAATTTCTTTTTGGTAAATAAATTACACGAAATTATATTTTTTATTTAAATATGAAAATATGAGAAGTATTTGAAAATCACAGCTATTATATTATTGTTGTGAAACTTATTCATGTCAATCCTATATGAAGTACACCGTACTAATGTTACCGTGTTATAACACATAGGTTGTCGATTATAATCGACAACCTATGTATGTTCATGATTGATGTGTGGTTACTTTTTTAATGAAATTTTTTTGGAAAGATGTTTAAAATTTGAAATAATAATAACAAGTTTTATTTCTAATGTTTCATTATCATTTAAAAGAAAAATGGATTGTTTTATTTAGATTTTAGATTATATCATGTATGGGTAATTTTGTTTTGTCAAAAAATGCAATTCCATTGTTTGTTACCAAATATAAAGTGTTTTTGACGTTTCATAAGATTTGAGTATTTGATCGATTTATTACCCAATTATCATAAAATTGTTGTGTCATTGTATTTTAATGTGTCCGTACACTGAATATTTATGCTTTTAATTTTCCAATTTTACTTTTTTGTCTTCAACTTTCCTTTAACAAAATATTAATAATTTATTATATAATTAGTTAATTTCTATTTCTTTTTATTAATATTGTATGTTGTTTTTACAGATATTTTAAAAGACACAATAACGTGTCGAAATATCAGTTATAAATTATAAGTTTAAAATAAAAAATCGTCGCAAACAATGATTAAGTATGATTACATCTCAAATATTTTACTAAATCCGACTCTGTCTTACGAACCAGGAAAATGAAAGGAGAAAGAACAGATCACGCGAAAGAGACGGAGAAAAGCGCGATAAAGAGAGACGGGAAAGTTGTAGTAGATGTTTATGTACTCCTGTGACCTCAGAAAGTACTGACATTTTTCATTTCTCTGTCGTTTGCTTTACGTTGTTGCAGTATACCTACTACACAACACAGTATACGATATCTACTATGTTATATACCTGGGTTATTATGATTTAGATTTAGCAACCTGGACGCGAAGATCGAGAGAAGTCGAAAAAGAATAACGCTCTTTCTTTGTGGAAGGTGTTTATGTTCATCTCGGTGAACGAAGAAAAAATATTATTTAAAGCCTGTAGCTGACAATTTTGACGTGTTATTAATTTCGGTTAGGTATAAGACCGCACTAACCAAGAACAAGAATATTGCGAGATGAATCATTGGCGTTTTGACGTAGACATTTAAAATTGTTTTATAGTAGCGCTTATTTCAGCTTGACCGTCAATTTAATAATTCTACTTACATAACTAATCTTTTCTTCTTAATTGCTTGTGCTTTATATTCGTTTTAAGACAGAGATATTTTTTTATGAGTATATGTATGTACGTCAATCAAATTTAAATCTAAACGTACAGCATTTATTTAGTTTCTAGTTTCAACTATGTTTTCTTTCTCTTCGTTTTTGGTATTATATGTTTCCATATTTACTTGTTTGGCTTAATAAAAGCAAGTTATTATTATCTTTTTGAGATATTTAGCAATTTTTGAAACTGTCGATCAGAGTTTAAACGATAAGCTGTATTGTTTCTTTAGCATAAATAATCAAGAAAAAGAGCAGAGCTTGCACAAAATTGAGGACTGGAGAAGAATTAATTCAGACTAATGTCAGAATTTGAAAGTAATGATTTTGATTGGGATAAAATTAGAATACAAAGTCATTGTCCTACAATATTGCCAATTGTGTTTTTCATGAGAGGAAGCTAATGAAGAAATGTTGAAAACAGATTCTAAAATCGAAACGAAACTGTTTACGACAAAATAAGAATAAGAATCGTCTCTAAATAACGATAAGCTGTTGTTTTTTTTTATAGTTTATATTCTAGTTTATTAATTAATTTATGTATTTATTATTATTTATTATTCATAATTTGCATTTTACTTCCAGTATTAAGCTCTTGACCAAATTTTTTCCCTCGTCCTTGAACAGAATTGTTAGAGCTTAAAATTCATCGACATATGGTTCGTCTTAGTACAAAATTACTTATATTGACAAATATTTACACATAGTCCGGAACCCACAATGCTATACATCCATGTTTTCCTAAGTTATTTTTGTTGATAGGCATGGTATTTACAGAATAAATTTATTTAATATATAAATATATCAGCATTCTTTATATTAGCATTGCATTTGGCAACGTTGCTCGTATATAATGGGTGTCCCAAGTTGAGTGGCCTATTAGAATATTTTCTAAAGTACACCGAAGAGAGCCCTAATAATTTGGTTGCTTTGGTTTCTGGCCAGGCTCTTTTTAAATAAAATAATTTTAAAGATGACCGACTTCCGGTTATAACGGAAATCGATAGGAACTTCGTTATTTTAAATGGAACACCCCATATATTAGTAGATTTTTGGATTTTACGCAAAATTTTAGGCTAACTTTCTTAAATAAACGTTATGTCTAAAATGCACCGTTTTTGAATAATTCCACTTTTTTTAAATAATTCGACAAATCATTGCTGGGCGTCATTCGGCCTCTCTCAGACAACGTTTGACTTAGAGCCTTCAAAATTTTTATGATGAGTACTAAGGTCTAATTGTAAATCGTTATTGGAGAAAAAGTCTAATATCTTACACAGGATGTTCAAAATACACTTGCCAATGTAGACAACTTCATACCTTGGGAAGTCGCTTATTTCAAATAGGACACCCTGTATTTTATTGGGCCAATAGTTGGAACTTTTTATTCCCTTTTGATCTGTATTTACATTCCCTATACCTAACTCTTAAGGTTTTTGAGTTATTTATGATTTTTATAAAACAGACTGAGATTTGAAAAAAAAAACAAAAGTTGCCATGAATTATAAAATGACATTTAGAGCGAACTATCTCACTAAAGCTAATTTAACACTGTTTATCAATAGTTGTCACGTATAACTGTTGGATTTACACACTTTCGGAGTGATACTAAAGTAGGCATAAATAATAAAAACAGGTATGAGGACGAATATTATTTTTAATGTCAAATTAGAAAGCAAATACGATACTGAAGAAACAAATGGGTAAAAACAGCATGGTACCTATACCATTTACAAGTAGACGAAAACAGAAACCTTAGTTGAATCGTTCAATATGATCTCCATTTAGATCTAGGCAGCGGTTTAAGCGACTCATTACACCATCTGTTGTAGCGCGTAAAATTTCGTTTCCCTGTAAAGTCCCAAAGCAATTGCGAACTCTATTTTCAAGCTCTGCCCTGCTATTAACAGGGTCGAAATAGACTTCATTTTTTATTTTTCCCCACAGATAAAAGTCCATTGGCGTGAGATCAGGCGATCTCGGTGGCCACGCCCAAGGCCCACCACGTCCTATCCAGCGATCTTCAAAAAGTTCAGTGATGCACTGCCTTACCCCATTACAACTATGTGCCGGAGCTCCATCAAGCTGATACCAGCAATTTCTGTAGACATTTAGCGGTAAGCTGTCTAAGAACTCCGTTACAACCGTCCGCAAAATTTCTATGTATGTACATTTCTGAATTTAAATTGTCGTCGTAAATAAAATAAGAACATGTGTTGCCCATCAAACAAGAAAAAACGTTAAAATTAAATTTATTTTGGAATCCTCTTTTCCTAATTACGTGGGGATTTTCGTGGGACCAAAAATGGGAATTATGCCTGTTGAAGACACCTTCGTGAGAAAATTTGGATTCGTTTGTCCAAATTATCTTTTGTAAAAAATTTACGTCTTCTTGCTGGGCCACCACAAGCATTTCACACAACTGCACTCGAAGTAATCTGTCTGTAGGTTGTAGTGCATGTACAGTCACAAATTTGAAATTGTGTAGCTTATGGTTTCTCATAATCCTGTGTATGGAAGAGCGTGGAATGCCATTCTGTTACACTGTCCATGAATAAAAAACAAATTTAAAATGTCTTCGTTTGAATAATTGTAATTATCCATTATGGTTATTATTATTATTTGTATTATTATTATTCAGTGTATTGTAATCAAACAGTAAAAACAAATTAAAGTAACAACTACTAAATTAACAATAACACTCTTGGTAATTATCAGATTAGTGTTAGAGTATTTGTTTTATTGGAAATGTCATTTTATGATTTTTTGCAAATCTCAGTCTGTTTTATAAAAATCATAAATAACTCAAAAACCTTAAGAGTTAGGTATAGGGAATGTAAATACAGATCAAAAGGGAATAAAAAGTCCCAACTATTGGCCCAGTAAAATTTTGTCCTAAAATTGAAAAATCCACTAATATATGGGTTGTTCCACTTAAAATAACGAAGAAGCTCATTTTTAGTAAAAGCTGTTTTTTTCCAACATATGGGGCAATTATTTGTGGTTTTTATCAGTAAAAATTTTGATATTCTAATCCAAGGTTGCCAAAGTGGTCTAATAGACCCCCAATGGTCTGTCTACTTAACACAAGTAGGGCTCGATTTGAGCCAGAGGGTCGATTGAGGGTTTATTTAGGAAAAACAATTCTTAATACGCAAGGAACTCCAAAACAATATATAAGACTCATATTTTTAAATTAGCGGACTTATTTGGAAAATTTAATGACGTCCAAACAAAACTGCAAGGAAAAAATGTAACAATTATCCAAGCTAGGACAATACTGTTAGGCTTCCAAGTAAAATTAAATTTATGTAGATCTTTATTGCTACGTAAGGATTATCACTATTTTACAAATCTGCGACAATTAGAAATAAAAGACTTGAGAATGTATACTATATATGTACCTACACATGTCATCTTCAAAAATTAAGCGATGATTTTAAACTGCGCTTTGTTGATTTGGAAAACATTGACATCCCTGAATGGATTATGGAAATCGTGGACATCAACCTGCAACATGAACTTGCTGAATTATTATCGGTAGTTTATAAAAATATATGTGTGTCGAAAATATAATTATCTTTAGATTGTCTCATTAAATCTGGTAAGCAGATTTTTGCCAATTATTTCGACATTTAGACAATATTTTGTCTTTTCTTAAACTGGAACATAATCCCTCGCTACTTGAAAATTCTTCGTATTCTTTCTCTGAAGTTTGTTCTTATTTTTTAGAATTGTGGATAGTGTTGACGGGAATCCCAAATTGTTCTGTAATATCTTTCTTCTTCTTTTTACCTTTTTCTTGTTAAACTATTAGTTTCAATTTTCTCTTAAGTGTTAAATAAATTTAAATTCGCTTCGGCAATTTTACTTCTGCATTAGTATGAATGTATGTACTGTATGAATTCTAAGAATTTATTATATTATAATATTAATATTATGATTATTAAGTATTGCCCTTATACTACTCAAAAGAAGAAGCACATAGAACGAGGGGTGAACAGCTGATCTAATTTTGTACACCAGAAATCCATTTTTAAGAATGTAATCCACGGACATCTAAAACATCTACAGAAATCTACGGGCATCCACAAAAATCCATGGAAATCTACAGACATCCACAGAAATCCGGGGTTATTGGACATCGCAAAGATTTAATTTGTTGGAGCTGCACAAACTGAAATATCTATAATAATATTTTATACAGTGACCCGTAATACTACTAAAAATAGAAAATTAATGATTTTGTCTGTTTTTTTTTCATAAAATATGTACCTCTATAGGTATTTTGTCAACGTTTCAGATATATGCATTAATAGTTAATAATAATTATTATAAGACTGAGAAAGGGTTAACATTACAATTACTGGTATAAAGCGAGATGTGAAGTACTACTTGATAGTAATCGTAAACTTTAATTGCACATTTCTTTATAAATCATTAAGACTTATTTAATAAAAGAACATAAAATATATTCGAAAAACATAAAAAACACATTCATAAGTACATCTATCCAAATTACAGAAAATTGAAGGTTTAATATTTTTTCATTTGTGTGTAAATATTATTAATCTGTTGCAACTGCAGATCACTTAGGTATAACGGTACATTTTCGGTCTCTGTCTCTGCCTCTATAAGTCCGTAAAAAATAAATTCTCTGGAAACTTTAGAAATAGCATCTTTTTTTGCCACAAAAATTCTCTTTCACTCTTTCGTTTTTTTTTTTAAAAAACTTCATGATGTATTCATCATTAACAATTTTTGTGATCAGGCCTAAATGGCATAGAACTTTTCACATTCGGGCTGAAGAGAATCTTTAAATTTTCTATTATAATTGGACGTTCCAACGTTTATAGTAGTTTAATATGATGAATAATCTTCGAAATTATTTATATGATCCTCACTTCGATCAGAAAAAGTTTCAGTATCTGTGCCGTCGGCAAATTTGACACTCACTTGGTCGTCGTTTGAAGATTCCGAGAAAGAATTGGAAGTCGACTGTTGTCTTGGTATTCTTCTACGGATAGATTTAAACCTTTTCTGAATAATCTTCTGAATCTTTGGTGAAATATTTGTTTTTGGTTTAACAGAACTGTGAGCAGAAGTTTTCGATTTGTTTGTATTTGTTGGAAAAATCTTCGCAACCTGTCACTGCTTACTCTTTGTGTTGTTTCTTCTAACAACCAACATAATGAAGATTTTTTAATAACAGTTGACTTTCCCGGCGTTGCTGTTATCTCTCTTTTCTGTTGATAATTTTAATGAAAAATCCTTTAACAAAAGTATTTGACCAATACCTGCTACACACAGGTTGCACATATCAGTGTGTATTTCGGATCGGGGGTCAGGCAGGTGGTCATAATTATTGTCATCTTGGCATTGAATCGATGGTAACATCTTGAAAACGTCACAGCCATCATCTTCTGTAATAGCTAGATCATAGTCACAGTCATTTTCTTTTTCATCTTCTACTACAAGGATTGAAACTGCAACAGCAACACAATTCCAACTATCTTCTGGAACTTGCATTCCTAAACTTTCAGTTAGTTGTAGTGCGTGAAGTAAAGATTTTTCCACAGTGGTTTGAATGCAATCATCTATAAATTTTTCAAGTCCGAAATGTTGATCGGCCACTGGATGGATATTTTTGTCTCCTATCGTTCCATCTGAGGCATCTTTGGACAGGAGATAGAGATTGAAATGCTTAGTCAAGCGTCGGTGAAAGTTCCCATAAACCCATCGCTCAGAGTAGTGCACTTTTTGAGCGGATTTTGTAATCTGATATTTGCCCTTGCAAAAACAAATCATAATACAGCATAATTCGCCCCTATTATTTAGTTTTATTTCAAAAGACATCTGGAAAAATTTTTCTTTGAAATAACTCCATTGCTCATTGGTTATACATTTGGTCTTAATCCAGTTTCTCATCGTTTGAGAAACTTGTGCGTTTTCCATTGTTAAGTTAGGAGCAAAATCTGGTGCATGTAATCGAGATCCCAGTGAAACATGCACTGGTTAAAGTAGTCAGATTTCCTCAAATACTTATTATCGAGGATTTTATACTTACTTTTTTTTCTGAATTATGTCTTGTTTAATACAGAATTTCCGATTCAGTCTCATGTTTTGTGTTCTTTTCTTGCCAATCGTCTTGGAAGAATTTTGAAATTAAGAGTAGTAAAATCTTTGTCCAAGCAAAAATTTGAAGTTTTTTTTTTGATTGTTCTAACAAACAACATAGAGCTGTATTTGACACCAGTTGACTTTCTCCATTTCTGTTATATCTTTTTCGGATAATATCAGCAAAAACATTGTTGCAACCGTTTATTTTGAAAATGTTCTTTAAAGAAACAGGTTGGAAATTTTTAGAGCCTATTTCGGATCGGGGGTAAAGCAGGTGGTCATAATTATCTGTCATCTTGAATTCTCGTTCAGTACATCTTGAAAAGTCACAGCCAAAATTCTTTTGTAAGTAACTAGATTATAGTACCATTTTTTTTAATCTTCTACATGGTAAAGAATGCTAACAGTACATATATGAGGTTACAATCCCAGGTGGCAAAAAAGATCAGATAATTGAAAACGTAGTAAAATGAAATTGTATTTTTATACTAACCTACTATTTAACCTCACTTTTAATGATATTTATCACAAATATTGACGCTTCAGGAAGACATTTATAACATCGAATTTCTTGGTTTTGTTTGGTGACAAATAGCCAAACATAACAAAAAACCCAACAGTCACAACACTGACCACGAAATGCGTGCGCACTGACGCATCCGCAGCTGTTGCATAGAAATCCTCAGACATCCACAGAAATCTACGAACATCCGTGAAAATCCACAGACATCCATGGAAATCTGCAGAAATCTATGGAAATCCGTCGAAATCTGTACATAGCCAATGACATCTGCTGTAATCCATGGTAATCTACATACTTTACAAAAGAAATCCACAGCTGTTTACCCCTCGACATAGAACGTTGTTGATATGTTGATGTAAGATTTAATTAAAATATGTATAACTGTGACGACGATCCAAACTTTTGGGAGCAGTATAAACCACAGAAAATCAAATATTAGGCTACTTTCACTACAACTAAGAAGGACAATAATTCTAATAATCACTACTAAGTAGTCCTTACAGTCGATGATCGTAAAGTTTATGATTCCAACTCTATCTGTCTGCCAACAAATCAGAGTGATTGTTCAAAAATTGAATCATCAGGACAACTTTTTAAACGCATCCAGAGTATTGGTTATAACTATAACACAAACATAGAAATATAATATGAGTCTTTTCGTGATAAAATGGTCAATGGGTTTCTCATATTCGTATTCAACACACTTAAATCAAATTCATCGAAAAAGTTTTCATCCTGCGTAGTTATTGTGGACGACTTATCGAAATTAATAATAATAATGTTGTAATAAGCTTGAACAATTTATGTAAATTGCAATTATGTTATTTGAAAGATATTAAATTAATTAATTTTACTCTACGCCAGTTTTTTTTTTACTTTTACTCATCTTAAATCTAAAACATAATAGTTTGTGAATAATTCAGTTATTGGTTTTATTTCAGAAAGTTGATTTTGCTGAAAAAACTACATTGCTAGAGGAGAATTGTAAATTATAAAACCCTAAAAAGTTTGACTAAAATGCAGTTACGACTTTAATATAAATAATTTTAATATATCCACGTTTATAGTGCGTCAATTAACTAAGTTGGGTAGGATATATACTTTGTTTTGTTGTTTTTCTGTTTCACATATTAAAATATAAAACATCAAGTAAAGTACATAACGATTTTATGTCAAAAAGAAAACAGCACATTTTCAAACTTTTGTATAACGTACCTAAATAAGCAAAAAAATCTAATTAATCTTTATGCATCTTTTAAAAACGAAAGATTTTTTAATCAAGGATCTCTACAACAAAGTATCAACCACAAATACCCTAGGGGCGACTAAACATCTTGCCTACAATACACAAAGGGCTAATTTGGCGGGTTCCGTCAGCGTCATCTACACACAAGAAAAGAGATCCTCGTCCATCTCGAAGCGAGACCATTGTTTTAACGGCCTATAGCGCTCACTGTACGGTTGGGGAGATGCTGCAACGGTCACTCAAGAATGCTGCGGGACAACCTTGAATCGTAGCGCGTTGATTCGCTTTTTGTTCTAGGCACCGTCGACCAGTCGTACCAAACCTTCGCCAAGAGTGTTTTGGTCCCGCCGAATTTACATAATATGTAGGGCATTTCATGTGGGTAGAGGTACTGTGAGCACATATACATACTATTGTTTTGCTCTTCATATGTAATATTTATAAAGTAAACTTGTTTAGAAAGGGTTGTTAATTAGTACTCGCGAAAAAAATTATTTATTGTTGTATTGTGTTACGTATGCCTACTACCTGATAAATTAACTTAAAATGCAAAGTACTTACAAAAATAAGTAAATATTAGGTTTAAACCAAAATTAATCACATGTTACAAAAAGCTGCATTAAATATCCAATAAGACTCTGTTGGAAAATTAGCAACCAATTTAAAAGTACAATTATTAGTATTAGCGTTACAATTAAAGAATATCAGCTTCGCTAACAGTTTCAAAAGTATTGGTTTTCAATAGTAGTGGTTTTCAAAATTAGATTGCATGTTACATGAATATTTTGCGTCTTTAAATGCACCTACATGAAACATTTTTGAGAGTTGGAAATATAGACACGCATCCAATTTAATTACCCATCAATATGTCTCGGAAGATAAATTGAAGCGTTGATACGTTGTTTCAATATTCAATCACTTCTACAAGAAGAATAATGACAACCATTTAATTCTTGACGCCGTGAGGTAAGCTTTAAATCTTTGTATGAGGAAGTATATTATAATCGTCAAATAAGGATAAAACTTAATTAAAATGATTAATACAAACACTCTGGGTAAAAACATCTAAAAGTAGTCAAAAACGTATACGTCAAAAAAATATTTAAACCAGAGGTAACAATTAAATGATATCAAAGGCTTCTACGATCCAAGGTTTTCTTATAAAGATTTCCGGGTTTTGATCACGTCATACTAGTGATGGCAACAAATAGGATATATGTATTTAAAATGTATAAAATTACAAACCATATACAGGGTGAGGCATTAGTGCGTCAAAGCTCAATATATCAATTAATATTAAAGATATCACAAAACGTTATGTATAAAAATCATAGACAGTCTTAAGGTACATATTTCAAAATTATGTTGGTATATACAGGGTGTTTCGTATTGCCAGGGTGAACCAAACATACATTTTCTTAAATGGAACGAACACACTATATATCATTTCAAATTTAGATTAAGCAAATCTTTCTCATTCCTTCGAAGGTTTCATTGAGTTATACCGAGTATTACAGAAGTAATGGGTCAATTTTGTCTGAAAATCATGCGTGTTCAAAATCTTGTGTATTCCACACGAAACAACTTGAAATTCTTTTTGTATTGGAATGACTTTTTTATATTGTTACAGTTTTATAGCCAAGTGATATTTTGCCAATATTGCAAAAACTGTACAGGGCGATTCAAAACACAAATGCATTATTTTCTCATCTTATTTAAATGGAATAGCCTGTATTTTATATTATGAAAGGGAAGGACACTGTATGCACTTTCATTTTTATTAAGCACTCCCTATATCTAAAATCTCTAATCTAAGATGTCAAATTAGTCATGAAAAGAATGAGAGTAAAAAGCTATTAAATCATAAATTGAGATAAACTTATTAAATACAAGACAACTACAAAATGTTAAACTTATACTGGGAATTAATATACTTATTTAATTATTTAAGCCAAATGTTCGCGATATGACGGATTTCACAATAAATGTTCAAAATGTCCACCAAAAAGATCAAACAACGTTGTAGTCGCTCTTCGATGTGATAGAATCGGTTTCTTAGAAGACGAGACCAATTACAAATAAAATGTCCAACTCGCAACCAGGACAAACGGTAAGTGCTAGAAGTCGTATTACTTCTGCAACAAGAGGGAACAACTAGAAGCAGCTACCGGTGCTCATATCTCAGTTAGAACTGTGCGAAATCGACAACACGAAATAGCACCAAGGTCTAGAAGACCACTAAAGCCAATTTTAAAGAAAATTAACATCCAGCAAAATTCGATAATTTCATTATATTTTTCATATGAATATTTGGAAACAATAAAAATCGTCAATTGGCTAAAATTTCATTCTGAACATTAATTTTGGAAACAGTTCTAACAGACTGGCGAAAAAATTCCCTCAAAGAACTGAATCTTTTATCAAGACAATTCTGGTGTTTTATGAAATGGACACCATGGTATTAAAATCGCTCAGCTGACCAGAAATATATCCATTCAGAAAACAACCACCTACAGTGATCTCAGTGGACGGATTAGTTCTCCCTTGAAGTCCAACCGCGAGGTATTTGAGTTTGATTTTGAACCACAAGTTAACTTGGAAAAGTCATAAGTACCAAATATTTAAAGGAAAGATTTTTCGTCGCTAGAAATATGCTGACCCCGCTTCTGGGTAGAGAGAGCAGCCTCAACCTGCGAAATAAACTGTTGCTGTATAAGACAACCCTTAGGTCGATACTAACTTACGGCTCGTTGGTCTGGGCTACCATCTCAAAGACTAATGCTAACCAACTTGAGATCCTCCAAAACAAAAGCCTACGGATGTTGTGCAATGCGCCTTTTATTCAATCAGTAACGCCCAGCTGCGCAGAGACCTGCAGATTGCTAGTCTGCAGGAATACCTAAAGAATACAGCAAGATTGACTTTGGAAAGAGTAGGTAAGCCAGACCACCAACTCACTGCTTTTGAACGTCGTTACCCCGCCCAAAGTCCGGATTCGGCATTCCATCGAGGTTCTACAATAGCTAATCATCTGAATAACCATTTTTCTAACATAGAGATGCTATAAACTAATCTCCAGGATGAATTTTTAGTCCGCATCATTTTTCCATCCCTTTTCTCCATCTCAACAAACATTCCATTTGCTGGGACAATATATTTTTCTCGGACGATCTCAAATATCAAATCTCTCAGGCAAGATGAGCCTGACACTGAATGTCAAAGGGTCTACGGACAAAAAAATCGACCCAGAAAGACCTAGGAGATGTCAATAATAAACAATACGATAAGATAAAACAATTAAAATCAATTGTCAATTTAAGAAGTAGCATGAAGAATCGAATATTCGAAATTATTTTAAATTATGGATGGACCACCCATTATTAATATTAAGTTTAGATCAATTTAATTATTTTTTTGTTTATTTATATGTTGGGTCAATGGACTTACAGAAATGTCGTAGTTTTAAATTATAATTTGAGTAAATATTATATTTTCCGTAAAAACTGTAATGACTTTTTCTTTTTTGTTGGCCCTTCTTTATAGTTTAGCTTTAACTTTAATATATAATTTGCTAGATATGCATATATGTAGAAAAAAACTAATATTCTGCTCAACAGTTTATATGGAACTATAGCAATTTGCACATAATTTCTTGACGGCGAATAATATTTTAAGAAAAAAATATTCAATATATTTTGTTACTTAATAATGTATCCTTAAAGTCATTATTTATGTATTACGACAGAAAGTTCCGCTTGAAAGCGATACCTTTATTAAAGATGAATTGCATGTCATTAGTGTCGGTAGAAATAACGTAGTTATACAAACATGGATATTACTGTATATAAGAAAAAATATGTTCTCAATAATCAACATTCTGACTTCATCTGTAGTAATGTCTGTCTTGTCATTTTAAATTGAAACGTTTAGATAAGTTTTTTTTTTTTAATTTCAAGAAGGCCATAAAATGCCAATAACATTATTTGTACTATTGTATGTAAAAATGTTTAAATGTATCCATAATGTTTTGCAAAATTGTTCAATTAAAAAAAAATAAATTTTGGTAATTACCCTATATGGATGCAAAATACTGTAGCCCCTGAACAAAGAAGTTTAGTTAACTATTTTTAGATTTTTGATTGATGAAGATGTAAAAAATATTTGTGTAACTTTTATATCATGTACAGTCTGTAAAGTAAGAACGTATACTGGTTAATGGGTGAAAGGATTTATTTTTAATCATCTTTAAGTGCATGGATTTGTTGTACTGTGTAAGAACAAAAATGCTGTACATTTAATAATGAGTCAAATCACCACCGACATCGATAATTGCCTGACATCTCCGAGGCATACTTTCCACTAGGTTAACCGCGTATTCCTTCAGTAAATGAGGCGAAGATGTCGTGTCAGCTGCTTCAAAGTGAACACTCTTTTCCCCCTAAGCTTCTTCTTGAGATATGCCCACACATTCTCAATAGGATTGGCATCTGACCCCTGCGATGGCCAATCAAGTGTGACGATGCTAGACTTCCTTTTCCACTCGACGCAGAGGTTGCTCCGGGAGTTTCTTATAAATTTCACGCATTTTCGGAACATTTAAATTGTAAGTAAACAAATGTAATGCTCCGAAACCCTGTTTCGAAAAGCAACCCCAAAGATGAACCTTTACAGAGTGCTTAACAGTCCGTTGGATTAATCTATTGGACGAGGTTGACCAGGAACGTCGGATGGTACTACATCTCCAAACAGAAGCTTCATCTGTAAAACTACGTTGCTCCAATCTCGGTCCAAATTCTCCTTCGCCTAAGAGAGTCTTTTCATCACATATTGTTCGCGTAAAAATGGTTTCTTCATTCTGCTTAGATATTTGACATTATGCGCAAGGAGATGAGTTCGAATAGTCGTATGGGTTACTTCTATGCCCTACTGTTTTAATTTTGCTGTTCCTTGTTGCAATGCCAATAATCGCAATTGCAATTTATGTTGTACATACACGCTCTTACGTTACAGACTGTACATATGTATATAATCTTATTATGTACTTTTTTAAAGTAATTAAGTAAAACAAATGTTTGCGGGGCTACCCTTAACCGCGAAATTCTAACACTAATATTTTTCAACTATAATGCAATTAACTAAGAGAATATATGTACATATTTGATGAGAACAACAAGGATATAAGAAGCATGTCGAATTGAATATTAAGATAGACTACGGAATAAAAGGGTATAAATTACAAGGATCCCATATACATATAAAAAACGCGAAAAACTAAATCTGAAAGCCCATTTGTTTTATAAAATAATACATTTGGCAAAACAGATAATGAATATCTGCATTGACCTATAACCTGATCACATTGAAACATAATCTGATTGATGTCGTTTATCATCCCACAGACATTTAAAATTATCTACCACTTCAATTTCATGTAAAGGAGCTGGCACTGGCACTACAGTGGTTTAATTTTATTCTAATAATGGAAATAAACATATTTCTGATGATTTCTTTGTTTTTATACCAGTTTAATGGTGGCCTACTGCTGTTGCAGTTTCTAATTTCCGTAACACATTTTTTGAAGCAACTTAAAATCGTTACCGTCGGTCATTCAGGAGTGGAGGTAATGCAGAACTTTATAAAATTTTTGTAGATGTGTGTTGCAACTATGAAGAAGTGTTGAAGTTAGTATTATGTTGGCTGGACGATTGTTTGTTGCGCTTAGCGTAGTAACATCAATATTTTTTGCCTTAATTTTGTAGTAAGTACCTCATTTATGGCTCTAGCCCCGTTGGAAGTTTGTCAGTACATTCTGCTGTACGCTATCAAGCGTTTTTCTACTACATTAGAATATCTTCAGTGATTTGTGAAATTATGCTTTTGGAAAAAGTATTTGAGGAAAGATTTAGGTCCCACGGTAAGACTCCTATAAGATATATTTTTTAATTTTAAGCAAATAAAAAAAGAACAGTAACGATATACTTTTAATCGTTTTAAACCTGATGAGCTTGGTTTATGTCAAACAAAAGCTGTTTTTAATGCCAGGGTCAAAGAATAGTACCTCAAGAGAAAGGTAACATTTCCTTTCCATGGTCTGGGTTATGTTTTTCAAATTTACAAATCACACCTATACCAATTTCAAAAGTAACCCAATCACCATCATGTTGTCGCTGAACCTGGAGAAAAGACTTGCTGTCGCAAATCCATGCAAGATTGAAAATTCCACATTATCGGAAATGAAAAGCAATCCTCAGAGGTGTAAGTGCTGTTTGGCATTCTATAAAGCTCGGCATCCTATCTCGGTCAACCACAAATTTATTCTTAGAACGCGAGACGCAACGCTGTATAAAACACATGTCCCCCTGCTCCGCATGTGCACCAATCCTGCCTACGAAAGTTGCAAAAATCCAACCTACCAAAGACCGAACTATAACGCGGACTCTGATTAGTATGATCTAGTAGTATTGACCCATTTTTCTTATTTTAGGTGAGAGGTTCATAGACTCCAAGCAGCCCAGCCAGCAACATCAAGTAGCAAGGACCAGCAGAAGGACATTTCAAATGCAACAATCGAGTTGTAAAATTCCAGAGAAAAATAAGAGTGAATTTAGATTTTTACATTCTTAAATTCACACAAAATTATCTTTATATGTAGAAAAAGATAAATGTTTTCAGAGACTGGTATGAATCAAATTTTTATTTAACTTAAAACTTTTTTATTTCTGCAAAGATACTATTTGTTTACACAACGAATAAAATTTTTGTTTGATGCAACCTTTTGCTTGTGGGGAGATATTTTTGTTTTTACTGATACTAAGAAATAATTTTGACTTGAAAGAATGCTTTTTTTTGTTTAATGAAAAATATCTTCTTGCCACAGAATTATGTGTTTTCTGGTTACGATTTTATAGCATAATCGTTTTGTGGTAAGATATTCTTTCTGTAGATCAACGCATCGTTCCTTTGCAATATTGCGATTTGCCCGACTAGTTCCTGCGTTTTAGTATTTTACGTTTACAGACTATCCAATTTAACGCACACATTGCTGTAAAGATCACAAAACAATTTCATTTGTTACGCAATGAACCATGACAAGGTTCATTACCAGGTACCGATGTAAATTGTCCATTAATCCTATTTCTCAAAAAAGCAATAATACTAAAATGGGTTTTTCCAGGGGTGAGCAATTACTTACTACTCGTACCTAGTTAACGACAAAATAGTTCATGCACACTAATTGTCTTCGTTCAGTATTACTCCGTTTTAATCTACAGGGTGGCCGAAAATAATGCAATATGGAATATGCAATCGTTTATTCTGTACATTACAAAAGATGTTCAAACTGTCAACCAGTTTGTTCAATACGTACAGTACAACGTTGAAATACTGAATTACAAATTGCTAAACATAACTGTGTCTGCGTGGACATCTCCTGGAACGCGCTTTCAATGCGTTCTTTTAACTCGTGTAATTTAAACGGATTAAATTTTCGGTAAAGCGACTTTTCCGCCGCCCTGTATATTTATGCAGAAACATTTAACAAATTTGTAAAAATTTTCTTTGCGATCTATTGAATGCTAGCTTGCAATGACTAGGACATTATACATCAAGTTTATATATAAATATTATTGACTAAACTTGTTGATCACCTCAAAATTGTAAGTTTTTAAGTCTTAAGCAAAATAGCGTCTTCAAAAGTAGAAATATCAATACATATTTCTAAATAATATACATATATTTAATAATTTAAAATTTTAATAGGAGTATATATTTTTTTATTTCGATAGATATATTCCAACATTCGTTATATAATTTAGAATTGGGTTCTTTTTAACGTACACGAAAATGGCAGATATACATATCTACGTGGGCAGGGTACTATGAACCCCAGTTTTAGAATCACTGGTGCGAAACGTGACTTGTCCGATCTGTAAATAAGAGAGGGTTCCGATTCACCGTCAGAAACCGTTGATAATTATATTTTATTTTGTAATTCCGTTCGTACAGTAATTATTACTTTGGACAGATTTAATAATAAACAATAATACGATACGCGACAAAAATCGTGATTCACCAGGTTCCACCACTGTCGAAATGTAGATGAATTCAATTTGAGCGTGATCCGTAAAGCGACTTGAAACTTCAATTCCGTCTTTGCTTTTTTATTTGTTAATAAGAAATATTATCGACGTTTTTTGTTTCGCATAATATATATTTTTTAATAACAATTTTTAAGTTTTTCGATTTCATGTACTCACTACTCATTTGTCTCTTCTATTTAATACGAGAATCGGCATAGAGGTTTACGTAATACAACGTAAATAAACTTTCACATGGATTTATCGAGCATCACTCCAATTAATATCTATTTTAAGCTTTTACAAGATGCTCATTCACAGAGCTGTGTATTAATTTATGTTTATATAATTAATGTCTTATACGGAATACGTTTTCGTGATATTTTTAGAATCAACTTATTTTAGCGATTGCGCTTACAAAATGAGATCATTTTAAAATGAAATGCTGCCATTGGCTTGCCTTTAATTTTCTATACGTTGCCTTTTCACCTGATTCTTATCATATACCTACGCTTCATTGACTTACTTATATTAATTTATAAAACAATTACGACATTACTAACAGATTGTCATGTTGCACACTGTTAATTTATCATAATGAATAAAATTGGAGATAAGAACGACTTCAGTATTATAAAATTTCCTATAAAATAATAAACTCTTAAAAATATTTAGAATAAACCTAAATGAGCCTTTGCTTGCAAGCGGTCAAAATTTTGTCACACAAACTGTCGAACTCATGTGATTCAAAGGCTCAATCCAATTTTTGGTGCATAGTGTAGCCTCTGTACAAATCTCGTTAAAATCATCGTCACCAGTCAGACATGGCGGACACTATACAAAGTCAAACCGCTAGTAGGAAATATCCCATACATTATGTTTACGACAGTAAGGTACTCAATGGTTGCAGGCGTCAAATGGCTAACTGATGACGTGAAAGCGTGAACTTAACATCAATCGCTAAACGTTAACTTGGCGTGCCTTCCTAACCATTATTATGATGTAGTCGATGACTTTTATATAGCAACATATACAAGTAATAATGTTTATATTTTTTTATATATAAGTAAAGATATGTGCGGGTGGGCGCTCACCCTATTGCGTTCCACCCTTAAAACTCCTCTGTCACTACCCCATCCCTGATCTCATAGTTTCAGGGTAACGGATGTGGCTTGGAGAAAAGTTTAATAGGGGAGGGCACTTGTGCCCGCCGCCGCCGTCGGAATATACGGTGGGTGAGTGAGTTACCCTACGGCACTCGCCCCGAAGAACTCTGCAGCTTCACTACCCCATCCCTGTAGGCCACACGCTGGGGAACGGGCGTGGCGAGAGAATTCTAGTAGGGGAGGATAAAAGTCGGTTCGCCGAGGAGTAGTCCGCCCGCTGGTTGTCTGGTTGGGGAAACCTTGGTTTCATCCTAAAACAACTCGGTGATTCTGGGACCCTACGGTTTCACTGTAGCTGCTGCGGTATCTCTATCCCGGTTGGGAGAAAGAGCATCGCGGTTGGCACTTCGGGGTAGGGCTTCGGCCCGGCCGTCCCCGTAGTTCAGGCTTAATTCACGGGCGGGCTGGTTGTACCTCACGGCCAGATTCCGTTTCCCACGCTTGGCCGATAGTTGCCATCCGCAAGGAGGCCTAGGCCCCGTGGGGTTAGATGTGAGGTAGGAGTTCGCTAAAGCGTCTCCAACGGTGACCTGTCCAACGTTGACAAGTAAACTTGTCTAACATGGGTAGCACGGGGGAGAGGAGCCCACCGGTTCGCCGGGCCTCTCCGCGAGGTGTCGGTCTCGTGCGGGCGGTGAGATAGTGGGTGACAGTTTCAAGGCACGTAACTTGTTACGTGCGGTGTGGCACCTGAAAATTGCAGGATATGGGCTAACGCCTAGGTGCCTGCGGCAGACTATCATAAGCCATTTTCAAATCGGATAAGTAAAGATATGTATATAGTTTTTTATGCTTGCATACCTGATTTATGCATAGATACACGTATGGTAACTGCACCTATTACCACCATTGCCCCTATTATCGACTTACCTGCGACATTTTCGTGAATAATAGAATTATTTTGTATTAGAATCCTTATAGGAATATACCATAAGGTTCCTCTTAGTAATTTTTCTAAGATTACAAAACTGTACATGCGCAACGCAAAAAATCATACAGGAGATACACTTTTGTAACAGTAGTACAGATGATGCCCCAAAACTGACAGCTTGTTTGTTGTACGGGTTAAGGATCCGGTGAGTCAATGACATTTATTTTTTAAATATTAACCAGCTACCAGCAGTTATAATGAAACGATGTTTAGATAGAATTTAGACATTCTTCGTTACAGCTTGAAAATGAACACAAAACGAGCTAAACGACTTCAGTATACAAATGAAAAACTTAAAAAAGCGGTAGA
Source organism: Holotrichia oblita (assembly GCA_023690525.1). Lineage (NCBI taxonomy): Eukaryota > Metazoa > Arthropoda > Insecta > Coleoptera > Scarabaeidae > Holotrichia > Holotrichia oblita. The sequence goes on along the minus strand of CM043017.1, from coordinate 137,249,434 downwards.
AGCTATTGAAGCTGGAATGGCATTCAAAGCTGCAAGTAAAATATATGGTATTCCCCGAGCTACCCTCCAAGATAAGGTAAAAGGTAGAACCCTAATGGACAAAAAAAGTGGACCAGGAACTGTTCTAACAAAAGACGAAGAAACGTTACTTGTAAAGTGGCTTTTCCATATAAGTAAATGTGGATTTCCTGGAACGAAAAACCAATTATTAGATAGTGTGCAGATGCTAGTGAAGAACTTAGAAAGACCAAATAATTTTAGGGATGGGCGACATACTGAACTCACAAGAAAATGTCGCAAAAACCTGACATCTTCAAGAGCAAATTTAACAGAAACCGAATAAGGCAATGGTCTAATGAAGTAGAAGTATATTTAAGGAGCACAGACAATTTCAATATAACTTCAGATCCTAGTCGGGTATTCAACTGCGATGAAACGGCTTTTTTCCTCAGTCCAAAAGCCGACAGCCTTAGTAAAAAGAGGTGAAAAGCAGTCTACACCTTTATAAATAATGATGAGAAAGAGTGCTTAACGACACTGGTGACTTGTAGTGCATCTGGTCAAATACCACCTCCCATGGTAGTTTACAGCTATAAGAGAATCCCTAAAGCTGTGGTTGACAAAGTTCCTAAAACCTGGGATATAGGTCGAAGTGAAAATCGGTAGATGACGGGAAAAACATTTTTCGAATACGTCGCCGATATATTTTATCCCTGGCTAGTTGGCAAAAAAATTCAGTTTCCCCAGTCATTTTATTTTTAGATGGGCATACCTCTCACCTCACCATGGCATTGATGAGCGAGTATTGCTCAAAAAATATAATTGTAATACCTTTATGCCCAAACGCAACTCATATATTGCAGCCTTTGGACGTTGCAGTCTTTAGGCCCTTAAAAATGGAATGGAGAAAAAGTGCGCACAGTTGGCGCATGGAACACAGTGGACAAAAAATTAATAGAAAGGTATTTGGTCCAATACTGGAAACGACATTTAACAAAATGGAGAAGCTTCCTGACGTTATTAAAAGTGGATTTCGGACATGTGGGCTTGTACCATTTAATGCAGATAATATACGATATTCAAAATATTTTAAAACTCTAGAAGACAATATTCGCACAAAAAACTTTCAACAACAAGCTTTACACATTTCAGTACTCAAATGTTTGGAATCTGCAATCGCTGGAGATACTTTAGTAATGTTTGAATCTTCAGGAGAAAGCTGGGACGGTCCTATTGAGGACAAAGTTTGTTTTTTATATGGAGAAATATTAAATTTCGAGTTCAAATCTCGGAGCTCCGAGTACACCAGTTTCCAATGAGAACAGTCCTGAATCCAATGATGAGATGAACACTACAGGAGCTTTCATTTTAGATAGTTACTCTTTTCCTATTGATTTACATGTTTATGATGAAATTTTGAATGTGGCACCCGCTGTTAATATACAGTGTCACAGAAGTGCATCTGATGAAAGAACCAAAGGAGCATATACTATGATCAATGAAACTCTAACACTTGTGAAACTGTAGGCCAGTTAAAAGAAGTAAATACTGAAAGTAATACAACACGTCGACTTGGTTCTGTTCATGTATTAGAAGATACTCCAGTGATTGCTGACATAATCATTCACGAAACTCCTGCTCAGGTTTCTCCTTTAACTGAAACGACAGCGAACTGTACAGAACAAAATGATTTGGATAAAGGCCAAATATTAAGCATTGAAATACCTAAAACTCCGCCCAAAAACATCACTTCAACTGCGGAGAAAAGAAAATCAGAATGAAATTGCAATTTCTAATTGAAAAAATCGTTGTTTTGGCCAGACCCAAAAACAGTTTCTGTGAAAAGAAAGATAAAAGAAAAGGTTCCAGCGGTAGCAACGTTCTTTCAATGGCAACAATATTTTAAATCAAATGATGAGAAGAAACGAAATGAAGAGGGGAAAAAAATGCAAAGGCAGGAGGAAAGAAAGAGAAAACAAATAGAACAAGACAATAAGAACAAAAAAATTGTATGGGTGATGATGCACATCAGACCAGCGCCGATCAACCAACAGATAACAATCAAGATTAGCAATTAAATGACTTTGTGATGGCAGTATATAACGGCCAACATTATCCAGGAAAAATAATTGGTATTAAGGATGAGAATGATTGCCTTCAATATGAAGTAATTCATATGGAAAAAAGAGGAATCAATTGGTTCTGGTCAGAGAAACCTTATATTCTTCTTTACGAAAAAAAGGAAATATTAAAAAAAAAAATTCTGTACCTAAGCCAAAAAATAAAAGAGGCCTTTTTGTAGTAGGCGAAATTTCCGATTTTAGGATTTGAAATAATTATTAGATTGTTGTATTTTCCAAAACTAAAAAAAAAATTACAAATTATACATGTTTTATTTACTCTCCTGTAGATAACAAACGTATTTATGTGCATTTATGTAAAAGGAATTTTAAGTATGTATTTCTATTTTTATTTGCATTTTCTTGTATGACGATAATTGACACTTACATGTGCCGATAATCAATGCTGTCTGATTTTGAGGTGCCGATAATAGGTACATTTGGTATGTTCTCTATATTTTATTAATTGTGTTTTTTATTAATAGCAGTTGACTGAAAACTAAACATGAGTCAGTATCTTCAATTTTTGTTCTACACAGTGTTAAAATCTGGTAAATCTAAGTCTGCTTTTCATATTTTTTATAGAACACCAAAACTGAACTAGGCTCTTAAGGTGCCGATAATAGGTGCAATTACCTTATACAGTAGAAGATAGATCGGTAGGTATGCATGTTTGTCACTTCTTTAAAATTAAAAATGTGTTAGTGCCTTGACAACAACGTGATACTTTGTACTGCATTTTCCTTTTCTCAATTATTTTTGTAATTTAAACAGCTTGCATAAAAATTTGCAAAAAATTGGCGCACTGCGGGTGAGACTCTCCGAGTGAATTCAAGATTCAAATCATAGATCATCATGATAGAGGTTACGTAGCGTTAATTCCAAATCACCGAATGAAACAGTGTTTTCAATTTTATACTTAACTCCCCTGCAAACCAATTAACGAGGGATAATTGGTACGTAATTCAGTTATTTATAATGGATATGGTAGATACGTATCAGATAAGTTTCGTGTACCTTGCGTGTATTACACGATGTCCGCCACTTTGCAATATTAGTGCAATGTATCTCAGGTATTACTGTGAAACTAAAGAGCAATGTAACATTTACATATCACTTATATTAGCAATACGTCGTTTATATCAGCAATATATCATTTTTATACATTAACGTAACATTACTATATATCTTTTGATCTCATAGATGTATCATAAATGATAACATCAAGGGTAGTTAGATGCGTTAGTTTCATTACACCGCATGTCAGGAATATTATTGTTGTGGTTTATTAGATACACAATATGCAGCCAGAGTTATTTCTAGGAGGAACGCATCATCTAATGTGAACATTAGATTTTTATTTCAACCTTTTGTTCCTGATGTTATATCATCCTCAGGCAAATGTTTTTAAATTACTGTTGAAATTCTTGAGGCAGTCATTGACGAGTATAATATTCATAAATTTTCTTCATGTTTTGATATAAAATTTGTTTATTTAGTAAAAGTTAATATGAAATGCACTGGAGTCATGTCCTCGACGCCGACTGTGGCCATGGAAGCGATTCTTGGGCTTCCTCCGCTGCAGCAAAATGTAGTGGATGTAGAGGTTTCTCCGATAAAACGGGAGATCATACCAGTATCTTTACCTGACAGTATCAGTGTCCATGAGGGCGAACAAGATTTCGCCTACTTTCAGCTTCAGTGGGGGATACAACGTAAACATCTCCAAAAGAGAGACTACCAAAACTCTCCTTCACAAACCGACACAGGAGGTATCTCGCTGGTTTGTGGACGCCTCTAAAACGCCTAACGGCACGGGAATTGCAATTTGGAAAGATGGGGAAACCGAGGGTGAAGTTTTCAGCCTCAGAGAGCTCTGCGTCCATCTTCCAAGCCGCAGTAATCATCGCAATCCAGACCTGCGAGGAAGGCATATTAAATTGCCCGCAGGTTAATGGAGCAGTGGAAATTCTTTCTGACAGGCTGCCCTTACAGCACTGCCATAAGACTCTCATAAAGCTGGCGGAACGTCACAACACCACGCTGAGATGGGTGCCAGGTCACTCTGGAATCAGTGGTAATGAAATGGCTGGCAAATTAGCTAGAGGTGCCAGTGAGGGACCACTCGTGAGTCCAGAACCTACATGTGGTAACTCCTATAGCAGCATCAAAGCCTTCGTCAGCCTTTGTCTCGCTCCTATGCACTGCTCCCACTGGAATGCATTTGCCGGCATGACCAACTGTAAAACTCTCGGGATTTGCCCGTATGACTGAAAACTTCGTAAAGCAGTTTCTATGAGCAGGGTCAGGCTGAGATTACTCACAGGAATCTTAACCGGTCACTGCGCACTGAACAAACACCTGCATCGCATGGGCATAGTAAACTCTCCCCTGTGTAGAAAACTGTGGGAATACGGAGGAAACTCCAATCTATCTTCTTGCCGACAGCTCGACAGTGGACAGGGAAAGAAAACTAACTCTCGACCAGGTTGCGGACTTCTTTGTCCGAGTGCAACCTAGCTAAGAGGCGTAAAACAGCACGGGGGCACAATAGGCCTTTCTTATGGCCGAGCTTACCTTTTCGGTTCATCCGCCCGCGCAGTCCCAAAAAAAATCGTTTATTAGAATTGAAAAAATTAATTCCTATATTAGTATTGTGTTGATTATAATAAACGTTTCAAAAATTGATGAAAACAATCAATGAAAACTGGCACATACAAGTGTCTTAAGTTTTAGCAGTGGTCATTTTGTGGTTGATTTTATTTAAAGACATGAGTACCTTACTTGTATTTTTTAAATCACCTTATGTAATTGCTTCATATACTAACCTGTTTTTTTTTGCTCGAAAATTTTAATACTCAGTATAAGCCAATATTATAATTACTACAAAGTCGTACAAGCTCTGATTCGTAAAATACACAAAGTATTTTGGAAAGTTCTACGTCTGTGTGATGTAGTCGTTTGCACGTTGTGCAGAGATTAAAGGCTTCAGTTTCAATTCTTGACGTAGATGCAAATGTTTTTCTATATTTGCAAATTATAATAGGCTGTAGAAAATACATTATATCATTATATAACATGTAATAATAATGTTGTACGACCTTACGCGCGCGTTTGGCTGTATAGTATCGTTCATTTCATTCGATTTGTAAAGATTACCGCTTATAGTGGATGTTCCGCAGGATTCCACTCTTGGACCTATTCAGTTTCTGTTATTTTTAAGTGATATTACTTCCTTTGTAAATAGCTCTCTTTACATACGCTGTTTAGTTGCTGACCCAAGCACTTGATAACAGTAAGGCCTTTACGATTTTGTTTTTCATTTAAAATAACAGCGTTACATATTGCATCAACAGGCATACCTGCTGATTAATTTTGCATAAGTTAGAGATCGTTTCAATAGAGAAGAGTACATTACTTACTTATATTGGTTAATTTTTAGAATTAAAAAGAACATTATGCTGACTCAATCTTTAATTTTCTCATATAGCAAATTTTACATTGCATAAATATAGAAGCATAAGAAAAATACATCATTTTAACATCACATTGAGTGCGAATCAACAAGTAGTTCAACTACAGCAATGTAGATATAATAAAATTTGAAAGTGAGTTAACATGAATTCAAGTACAATCTATAGGTGGACTAAACTCGTACATGTTAAAAAATGGAGCTATATATATTCAATACTGAACACAAAATACCAAATAAACCGAATTATTATAATTTTGAATAAATAATAATAAATATAAATAAAAATACTTCTAAAAATTGCCACAACTGTTCCACAGAGGTTAGAAACTTAAAAAAAGATTACTTTTTAGAACAAACTGTTTCTTCTTAATTTCTTATGAATTGCAAATAAAATAAAAATCTACGCTTTTTCGATCACAGATAATTTGTATTATATGTGTATAATTGTAATATTAATGTTAAAAAATATTAAAAAAGAAAATATTTAAAAATGTCTTATAAAAATAAACACAGATAGACATGACATATAGCATCAGATCTGTGCAAATAAAGTGCACTGTATGGGATTTCTACAAATTTATTTAAAAATATGTATTGTTTCATAAAACTGGTTTTCTCCTCTAGTGACTAGATCATTCTAAATTTTTCTGGAGTTTTTTTTTATTATCATCTAATTAGGTAGTGCAAGTCTCACTATCATCCTCGATTGCTTCCTCAATATTAATGATGGTATCATATTCTTTTTGTAAATCCATAAGTTGCTTCCGTAATTTTATAACTTGACTTCGAGCATTCTTATCATTTTGAATCAAGGCATATATCTTATTCATGGCTTTCTTTTGTTGAGTTTGCTCCACAGTCCATCTTAAGTACAGTTCGTTCCATAACATCAGACTTACTGGAGCAACGCTTGGCCAGATAGCAGTCTTATTCGGTTCATAGAGAGGATTTAATAAAGAAGTTAACACATCGGGTCTATTTAGGTGAGACCATAAACTAGTCGTCTTTTTCGGTACTTCTAACTTTTCACGATCAGCTTCGCAATTCCCCAGGAATGTCCCTATAAAAAAGGTATAGAGTTAACGCACTTAATTAGGGCTTTATTTTTGAGAGTAGATACTAACCAAATTGACTGAAATAGGAATGTTCAAAGAGTAGTATTAACATCTGCGTTGTAAATTCAAAACTGCATGGAAATTGATAATGTAACTGGTACATGCAATCCAAGAAAAGTAGGAATGTTGGTTGTTGATTTTTATTCCGAGCTGTTGAATAGCAAAATTTTGCATGTCTTGTTTGGAATGGATGACCAGCTTGGAGCCATTCTCTTTCTATCAAGGCTTGCAAACCTAAATAATTATAGGTGAAAAATAAAATAATCTATAAATTCATGTATTAACTAGAATAATTATGTTAAGAATATTTATATATACATACATAATAGCTTGTAAAGAAATTGATCTACTTCACTATTTTTATTTCGAATTATTTCAGAAAATATCCATAAACCCTTAAATTGAACCAAAATTTCTCAAACTTGTGCTTTATCTTAGTAATTTGTAACGTTGAATTGAATTTACTTGCAAAACCTTAATTATGTTACTTCATGTGGTAGGGTAAGAAATATTCTACCTGAACGTTTTGTACTAGACAGTCTTGTATTCTTTCGTTTTATTTTGAAAGTACAATATAAGAATGAAAATTACTATTATGGCGTTGGTAATGCTCATTAAGCACTTATTAATTTACTGCCTATCAACCGCCTGAATGCCCAAAAAAGATTAGCATATGAAAAAACCCATAGTATATTCTTAACAAGATGTTAGAATGGTAGAAGTATGTAGTTGCTGTTCGCCTAAACAAAATGCGATAGCTGTGGCGACACAATATGCAAATTATTTCCGATTATCTTAATAAAACCTTTCTAGAGAAATCAACTGGAAACAAACGATCCGTCATATGGTCTACAATAAGTCCAAATAGATTTAATAAATCTTTAGATTTCAAGCAACTACACCGACCTATATTGTGTAGTGCCCTACGGTGTGCTACTTCCGATCGTGCCCACTAGAGCGCATAGGATTGCAATTAGTCCATTGTCGAAGGTATTACACAATGAAGGTTGAGCTGCGAATTGCAATGAAATTAGATCTTGTATTCGAAGTTGCGCTGAGAATCCTTGGGAGGTCGAAACCACGTGGTCCGCTTCTAATGCTTGTACCCGTCCAGCGCACTACCCGGTTCCGGGTTATCCGGGTACCCGGTTGCACAATCGAGTATCCGATTTCGGGTAATATCCGGTTTCAGGTAATACCCGGTTTCGGTTAATACCCGATTTCGGGTGTCTGGATTTCAAGCATCTGCTTTTGAGTTTACATATTAGGTAATTACATAAATCCCAATCACCATTGTTAGAGGGTTAGATAACAATGTAACAATAATGGGTAGTGATTGGTATTTAAGTAACTAAGACGGAAACTTGAAAATGCATGCTTGAAATCCGGTTACCCGAAATGTGGTATCTGAAACCGAATACCCGAAATCGAGTAGAACCGGGTATTACCCGAAACGGGGCAGAACCGTTGGTAACAATATCGAGTACCCGGGTATCCGGTTTCGAGCAACAGCTCTAGTAGAAATTGTTTTTAAACACCTAAATACGTTTACTAATCACAAGCGTACCATGAAAATTCGTTAATAAACACGCCTTGAATAACAAAAGGAAAGTGTTCTGTACTGTAAAGAGTTTCTGATGTCTACTGTTCTAAAAAATCTGATGTGTATGCGTGTGATATTTCACTTCAACAAAATACGCCAACCGTTCCAGTTCCAGTCGCTTGAAAATCGTTTCACTAGGATTTGAAAACTGCAAAAACAACAAACAGTTGGTCAGCGTTTGATAATATTTATCTGCCCGAACGCTTTTATCGTAATGCGCATGCTCCTGACACTTCCAACCGTTGAAAACGGTTGCAGAAACGAAACTAATATGATGAAGCATGTGCAATTAAAATTCTTGAAGACTAAATTACAGTTTTTTTTTGTAACGTTAATTTTTTGAATTACAAAGCGATACAATTCATGCCACTAAAAGTCATGGATTTTTTTTACATCTCCAAGTCACGCATAAATTACGCAATTGGTGAGGGTTATGGCTCCCTTTAGGGGAACCACACCCCTCATCAATTGGAAGTTAGTCGTGGCATCAGCTTTTTTTTGTAAATCTGAGCACTTAAAAAGAACCTAAAATTACATTTATTCTAGTAATTTTTAATCAGGATATCACTGTTACTTTCTTGTCTTTAGTTTATTAGATGTAATACTTATCACATTTATGTGCTGTACTTTGTATTACACGTATTTGTACGCTATGTAGTCTATTCGTGTCATTCTATTATTGGACCATTGTAGTCTGTTGAATGACCATTTATTGTATAGAATTTAAAAAAAAATCAGTATGAGTAGTGTGCAATGCCCTCCTCCACCTCCTAGCCTCTCCCTCTCACCAAACCAACACGCAGGCAGAAGTAATCAATAGATTAAAGTTACTATTATTTTTTTAAACATGACCATTTCTTACTTTTACAAATAAAACGTAAAAACACATATTAGCTTAAACAGTTAGAATTTGTGTCGTTAAAATTAGATGCTTTCCTTATGTATTTTTATCAGCTCTTGCGTGAAGTTGCTAAGCTCAGTTTCCTTACTTTCAATAAAATTTCAAATTCAACTTCGGAAAGCCAAAAACTCAGATGTGTAAATAGTAAGCAGTTAGCAACTTCCCAAGCAAATCGAGAATCTCGATTAACACTGTAGAGAAAAAACTCATTATCAGCTGCACTCCTGTTGTTATACTACTAAAGCTGTATCAAGATTAAATTTTTCGTACCTCTAACTGTTCTACAATCTGGATTTAAAATAACTTGAGCTACAGAGGTAACTAGAAGCGTTGAATCAAGTCCATAGGTTCCATGAACTAAAACAGATGCCCCTTCCTGATCCAAACATTGAGCAACCAAACAGGATACATTCAATGAGTTCGTAACATATGTTAGCCAATTACTACTTTCAATTCTAGATAACCATTTATCCGCTGATGAATTAACATCATTACAAGCTTAAACAGAATATATTAATAACTTGCTTGCTTGAATTAGCAACATATACACCTACCATCTATCAATTTAGAGAAGGAATCTAACAGTGCACCATTGCAGTTTGCAATTTTATCTAAATTCTTATGTGATTTTCTCCATTGTGGGTAATATCCATCAGGTTCAGTGCCACCTCCTTTTGATTTGCAATGATTAGCGTAACCTGGCGATCTAGTATCGATAATGTAACCTTTCTTAGTGGATCCTAAAATCGTATTAAGAAGCTTCTCATCAGCCCGACATCTTCTATTACTATTATTAAGTAAAGGTTGACTACTCCGTAATAACACAGCTCCATTTTCATGTCGAAAGCTTAACACTGGAAATCTTCCACCTTCTCTAAAATTCGCAGATGCAGTTAAGGTCTCGTCATCAATTTGCTTTGGGACAACTAAAGTAGATGGATACGAGACGCAAACAGAATAATTCTTATTGACATGAGATAACCTCCATTCATCACTAGTTAATAATTTTGCAAATTCAGTTTCAGGCTTAAATAAAGTATATCCATCTTCCAAAATATTATAGTTAGGACGATAAAAAAATGGGTACAAATAACTGGAATTATCTAAATTAGAGAGCCTTTCAATTGAAGCATAGACATTGAGAAATTCTTCAGTATTTGCTATATCCAAGTGGAGTATTCGTAAATCCTTACATTTTAATATTATAGTACCACCATTCTGATAATTTGAATTTGTACCATTCGGTTTCTTTTCTACCAAATCTATGCTTTGGTGCAGCAGCTGGAAAATTGACAAATTCGTTAGTTGCTCAATTGCGATACAGAACTTACCCATAATTCTTGTACATCTTCTTTCCTCGAGGACAATAATAAATGATGTCCCGAGATACATAAAGTTCCATCAACTGGTTCATGGAAAGAACTATGGAGAATAACTCCGTCTAGTTTAGGCGTTGCTATTAATTCGGTAAATTCCATATTTTAAATTAAAAATTAAGATACTACGACTGTGTTTTGTACTTCAGCTCAAGGGAAGAGCACGGCGGCGTTTAGGGTTATTTTAAACTTATGTATAATTACATTATTTGAGTTTGCTTAGTTTTAAATATTCTCAATTAAATATTTGATTCGTACATATTCATGACAAGTCAGATGTCAAATATCAAATTAACTTCAAAATATGAAAGTGCATGTTGTCAGTGCTGCCCTCGCACGGAAAAATACAGTTCTACCGACTAATTTACGGTAATCCTAAAAAAACCGTTTCTAGATTCTAAACTGCATGTGTAATGTGACATAATTTTCGGTAGCAAATTTAAAATTCAAACATTTTAACTTGTAGAACTGGGCCAATTCACAGTTTATGTATTAAGTCATGTCTTCCCCTTTGAAGCGCTTATCAAATTTTCTTCCGCTCATACCCATTCGGTCGTTTTCGTAAATGTCCCCAACGAAAACGACCGAATAGACGTGAGCGGAAGAAAATTTGATATGCTCTTCGAAGAGGAAGACATGACTTAATACACAAACTGTACCCACAGTACAAATCTTGCATCTATGGTCAGGACTGGTCAGGACTGTGGGTTCGTAATAAACGGATATAACATCGGTATCACCAAACGCCACAACTTTGAGTGATTGATCGGGGCCGAATACCGACTGGTTCAACCAGTGTTCGGTTGATGATGAGAACCCACGCGTTTTCGAAACACGTGTCCCGATTAATCAATCAAAGTTGTGGCGTTTGGTGATATCGATGTTATATCCGTCGCGGCTCGGCTTAATCACGAACAGAATTAGCTCGGTATCTTAAAAACCATAACAACTAAAATAGTGTTCTCACAGACTTTTTTTGGAGAAGATTTCATGCTCTACAAAAAAAGTCTTAAAAGTTTTTTGATATCTTCTGTCGTTAAACCTACGCCTGCAAAGAAAGGGACAATTAGGGTTACTTTTGCGATATTTTCCCTTTTTTTTGCGAATTCAGCTTTAACCGTATAAGATATCAAGAAAGCTTATAAGACTTTTTTTGTAAAGCATGAAATTTTCTACAAAATGGCAAGGAGAGCACTATTCTAGTTGTTATGCTTTTCAAGTTCTCGAGCCTATTTTGTTCGTGACTAAGCCAAGCACCGACCATATGTGCATGATTTGTATAATATAAAGACGGAATAAATTTTCTCAAACCATAAAACATTTTGAAAATTTGTTTTACAAGTTCGATTTTCAATTGTACATTTTTCTCATTTTACGAGTATTTATGTTGTGATGTTAGTGGACTGGTATAAGCATTCTCGATATATTTTTTAAATAGAACACCTGTATAATTGGTCATTTTTAAAATTTTAAATGCTAACATTAAGAGTTTGGAAGACACACTCGTTTGAAAGGTTCCAGATAGCATCGGACGTCCTATGGATATCCGTTTTATGTCCAAAAGTGGTCCGAACGTCCATGGGTAAAAGGACATCCATTGGACGATTTCATCCATCGGACGTCCGTTAATGGATCTTATGCATATCCGTAGGATGTCCGATGGACCTCAAATCGATATCTTTTAGCAGACATCCATCGGATGTCTAATGACGTCTATGTGCTATATTTCGTTTAAAAATTACTCCGTTGCTAATATTAAAATTTATGACAAGTATTAATTGTTGACATTTTAAATTATAAAGTCGATTATCCATAGTTGTATATTAGTTTAGATTTATGAGGTTCCTAGATAGCCATCTACAGATAAATAATAAGCGTTGATTTATAGATGAATATGTTTGAAAGAAAGTAAATAAAGAGAACTAAAATTGATAATTATAAATGTAAAGTTAATTATAATATACGTTTTTTTTCTGTTATCTAATCTAAAATTCCGCATTAGAATGCAATAAGTTTTGCAAATAGAATTACTTCCTGCAAATTGTTCTGGATTAATAATTAAGTTATCACCGAAATAAATCTCAGACACTAACAATATTTGCAATTGCATATACGTAATCGAGATAAGATTGCGCGCTAATTCATAGGATTAGGAGTGCGTACAAACGCATAGGAATAAAAAGCATGTGGACGTAGATATTTTATTATAGTGAAATATAAAGACAATCGAAAATTATGGTAAAATAAGTTAAAGCTACAGTTTTCTCTTTAAGTCAGGTACTTCAAGGCGTGGATGCAGCTTTGAAATCGAAAATAATGGAAAATTGTTCAGCTCCTAAACTTTTTGCTAACCATTCATTCTTCAGTGAAGCAAGTTTTAAGCAGTCTACCTTGAATTTTGCGTATAAGTTGGTATGAACCGCGCGACCCATTCCTTCCAATATAACTAGATCAACCTCCTTTAAATTACTGCATAAATCTGAAAATGTTGTAGAAGACCACAATTAATGTATGTAAGTGAAGTGGTCGTAACAAATTGAGATTAATAAATTCAGTGGTTGGAAATACATTTAAATGTACTTTTTGTCACTAAACTTTCAGAGTTTTTAATGGCGATATAATAATAATAATAATGCCTCTAGTTAAATTTTTGATTGTCACAATTCATTTATTGTCGGATCTTTTTCGTTTTTCTAGTGCTATTTATGAGTTTTGGCATTTCTACATAAAAGGATGTTACCTGTTTGAACAATTGTCATTTAGTACACAACATTATTAGACACAACATTTACCTACAAATAAATTCATACAAATAGTTCAAGTAAAAGGCCAACGCATTCACCTGGCCTCACACCCTTAATATTTTTCCGCTACGGTTACATAAAGAACGATACAACAATTTTCAGAATTTGCGAAATAAATACAAATTATCCTAAATGAACGAACCACTTTAAAATCGATACAGAATGTGTTTATTTATGCCGTTTCGCGAAAATATTTGAAAAAATTATGTGCAGTAGAATAACTGCCTTTTTAACGAAACACAAAATACTATCTTCCAGACAGTTTGAGTTTATTGCTTCATGTTCCACTGATCAGGCTATTTTTCTAGCAATGAATCATGTCTATCGACTACTGGATCGATTTTAGTTTAACGATATTTATCAATGATACGATTATAGTTATATCTGATTCTAACGAACGCGAGGTGACCGAAATAGGTAACCGTTATATACATAAATAACATGGTAAGCTGGTTAAATAATAACGGTTTAAAAATCAACCAAACCAAAACTACGACATTGATGTTTTCATTATCACGACGGCAATCTGACAGATCAATACTTGTGCGAATTAATACTAAATCAATACCTGAGAAGCATTACGTAAAGTTCTTGAGATGCGTAGTTGACAAAACTTTGTTATGAGAAGATCATATTTCACAATGATCCATTTTGTTTTCAATATTTTGAAGCAGAATTAAATTCTGCATCGCACTGTATTAGCATTCTGTATACCTATCTGTAATTAATTTTCAAGTTGAAGTTTTTTATAGAATTTGTACGATAGAAAACTATAACATTTCCTTAATAGCAAGCCGAGAAAATATAACAACAAACGTTCTTATTAGTAACTAACCATAATCTTTCAAGTTGAGTTTTGTTATGTCAATCGAAGTCGCCATCTACATACAGTCAGCGCTCGCTTTACGTATGTACAGCTCGTTTAACGTACGTTCGCTAATACGTATATGTTCACCCAGACAGCACAAGACATCTTATGGATGTCTTATTTAGGTCTGTATTATGTCTGAACGCCTAAAGATACAAAAAAAAAACATCTCATGGACGTAGTTTCGCGGATGTTCATTTATGGAATTCGTAAAACGTTTCTCAAAAGTCTAAAAACCACACTTTAGACGTTTTATATAACAAATTCGACAAAATGTGAAACAAGTTAAGCACTCTAGTGTATCTGAAATTGTGTTCATGTTTCAAAAGAATATGATACGACCATTGATAATTTTCAATTTTTTTTTATTAATACGATGTAATAAGTGATTTAATGTTCCCCGTATATTCAACCATTCAGCGTTTACTTTAACTTACCACCTGCATTAGCGCCATCTCACAATTTTACAATAATTTTGGTTTGACTACTTCATTTGACAGCGTTTGAGTTTAATTGTTTAATTCTGGTTTCAAACAGTTTTAGTTTAAAGGGTTTCACTCAGTTTAACTATCTTTGTAGTTGAGATATAGTGATGTTTAGATATTCAACTTTTCCGCTGAATAGTTATTCAACCATTTCAGCATTTTATTTAAGTGTTACCATAGACAATCAACGATTCTCAAAGAACTTTTACAATTTTAATGGCGCGGATCGGAGACATTTGGTTTAGGCTAAAAAAAAATTAAATTTCAATTTATTACATATTAATCTTTTCATATGTATGCTTTACAATTTTAATAAATGTTACTTTTATAAAGAATAAAGTTTTTTTTAATTCAAGAAAAATCGATTTCCAGTGGCGTCCTTCGGAGACGCATATCTCCCACATTTTCCCGGACATCCTGTATAAGTGTTCAATTAAAAATAACAAAGTAGGTAGATAGCGACTTCCGGTATAAATGGAAACGATATAAATCTAATAATATTTTAATTGAAGAGAACATAATCGATTATACAGGGTGTGCCACTCTTGCGATGTAGTTTCCATATTTCCAGTTTTTTATGCAAAATGACAGCAAATATTTAAATGCAAAAGTTGTTTAGTTTTACAAAATTTATAACGATAAAATTAAACTCTCTGATAAAAAGGATGTTCCAGAGTTTGCCCGTAACCTATCGTATATTTACATTTTTAGTGGAACACCCTAATATGATCACATTTTTGAAATCTAAGGAATTTTAATTGAAGAGAACATAATCGATTATACAGGATCATATTCAATTTATTTTCATTAATTTTCAAGATATTTAAATCATTTGTTTTGAAAATTTTGAAATTTTCTCTCTTCAAAATGTTTATTTGCCAGTAACCATCAGAAAAATTTACATTTTTATGGAAACTATTATGATAATTTTAGAATTGCCATCTTTTATGATAACTTTAAACAGATCATATTCAATTATTTTATATTAATTTTCAAGATATTGTCATTTGTTTGAAAATTTTGAATTTTGCTCTCTTCAGAAAAATGCTTTATTTCAAATTGAAAAATATATTTTTATGGGTTAACATAACGTTAGAAGCATCTCCTATGATAACAATAAACAGATTTGACTTAAAGCATGTTATCTAGTGTTTAAAATTAATGGTTTTAGAGACATTTCAAATTGCGGAAATTTCTATGTCTGTGTGCTCTTTAAAAGAAAGTTTCTCTTTCGTGTTGTTGGGGTTATACGGTAAACTTGCTCTTTTATGTATCCCCAAAGAAAAAAATCACAATTTGGTCAGATCAGGTGATCTTGGTGGCCAATGCCCTGGACCTTCTCTGCTAATCCATTTATCACGATTCCTAGAGAAATGGCACGATGCTCCATCTTGTTACAACAACAAATGTCTTATCATATTATATATTAAGTTTCATAATGTTACATTCTTCCATTACCGAAATAATGGCATTTTTCTGAAGAGAGCAAAATGTCAAAATTTTCAAACAAATGTCAATATCTTGTAAACTAATAAAAATAAGTGAATATGATCCTGTATAAAGTTGCATTAAAATTCCATAGGCAATTCAAAAATGTGATCATATATAGGGTGTTCCACTTAAAAATGTAAATATACTGATGGTTACGGGCAAACTAAACATCCTGTATATCGTAGAATAATTTTATAAATTTTGTAAAACTAAACAACTTTTGCATTTAAATATTTGCTGTATTTTGCATAAAAATGGAGATATGAAAGAATATCGCACTATTGTTACATCCTGTATATAATTCTGAATCTTCAAATTTATATTTTCGCCAGAACCCCATAAACTTCTAATGAACGATCTCGCTCAGACACCCTGCATGTATTTTGTACTAATTACACAACTAAGCTAATATGATATACGATCATAAGACCAATAAACGTTATTAACAAAAAAATACTCCTATATGATTTTCAACTATATGGCCACCACTGTATGAAGTTATAGAATGCATTTTGACATCATTATTGATTTATAAGTAAGAAAGCCGTGCAATGAAATTTTTAGGAAAATTTGAAATAAAATCTAACCAACAGCAGAGATTAAGATATTGAAGCAGAGTAGAGACAATAATAGAAATCAAAATCAATTCCTATTACCAAATGTTATTTTTGTGCCAAAAAAGATTGTAACAGGTAGGTGGTATTTATGTATTTTTAATGAAACATGAGATAAGTTATCTGACTTCAACCTAAAAATAGCAAGAAATTTCTGAAAATATACAGGATGTTCAACTTAAAAATAACAAATTTTGAATTATTTTCAAAACTCGTTGCGCGCTTACTTTGTATCACCCCGTATGACAATAAATAATGAACTGTTTTACATATAGCAAAAAAAAAATTAACATCTATAATTGAACAACCTTCCAACTCATCCATTAATGCTTGAGCCTGAACCATATAGTGTTTACAAAAACCAGTGGTCTATTAAAATAATGTTTGCATCAAAAAAAGTAATTTGGTAGATATAGCATGTAAAATGTATCTGCTGCGAGATTATAGCTATAATTAATATGAATGAATGTTGATTTTGTCAGACAATGTATTTTTATTTTGAAAAATAATCATCCGCATTACAAATAACTTGAAACCAAAAATACTTTACCTTCATTTAGAGATGTGAGATCTAAACAAGGTCCACCTTGCCCATTTTCTATACCAACTAATTTATTATTACTAACAGCGTCCTTTATAACAGGACAATATAAACTCGCTCTAAGCAAACATTCATTTAATTCACTTATTGTAATATCGTTTAATGCCGGATAGGTATTTGCTGACAATATAACTTTTGCATCTTCCTTTATAAATTCCCGTGCAAATGGGATCACACCCAAAACAAAATCAACACCTGCATTATCTACGAAGATAACTATTTTTTTGTATGGTATATCCTATAAATTACAACAAATACAGTAGAAATAGAATATTAAAAATCATAATTTGTACCTTAAATTTACTAATCCATGTATCTAAATCGTCCGTAAACCACGGCCTTTTCTGTATTGTATTCATTGCGTCTAGGAATTTAAATTCGGATGTCTCTAAAATATCAGCGACAGCTCTCGCACCCCAATCGAACATGTTTCCAGCTACGATACCTTTTGACAGTTCTAACCAACGATCTTCAAATCGTTCCAAACTGTCAATAAATTCTATTCGTTTTGCAAATTCTAAAAATGCTGCATCAGTTTCCCTATGTTTCTGTGAAAGCCATGCATCAGTGAAATTATTATCTCTCAAAATTTGCTCATTAAATTCTAATAATGTTCTTATGCTCAACGGTTTTAAAAGCCTGTAAAATTTTTTTGCAAGATAAACTAAATTGAGAAATTTCACAAAACTCACTCTGGATCTAACTTCAGTCTATCGATCAGGTTTTGAAATATTCTATAACAATGTTCGGCTTCTTCAGTAGCATTTGGCTTATCTGGATTTAAGATACTGGCTTTTGACACAAATTTTTTCACCATGTTCTCTAAACAGGGCAACCAATAATTTCGTTCTTTAACATTTTTCATAAGATCTATTGTGTCAGGTAAATATGCATCTGGATCTTGAAGCAGTGGGCAAATTGTTTCCATATCTCAAATATTTCATAAAACCTAACCTCATTGATGAAAACACCGCTTGAACACTGTTTCGTATTGAAAAAAAAATGCGTTGTTCTAAGCTACAGTTACTTATTAATTTGAAACATTACCTGAATGATTATCAAAATCCTTGGTATTTAATAGTAACCTTATCTGTGTACAAATAAATTTTTGTATCATACAATACGTTTACAATAGCGGATATTGTTATCTTTTTTCATTTCCATTTCTTATTTAACCGAATTATGTAATGTTATTTACATCGCATTGTTATACATTATACATATTTTATGACTAAACAATTTTGAACAATAATAGTTGTGTATAATCAAATTTTAGTTTAGTCACCATAATCACTATTTGCGAACGTTAATTCAAGAATTAATAAATACGTTACAGATTAATGTACAATTACCACATTACTACCTATTACTGGTTAACAATTTACCTATACAACAATCGAATCGAAAGATCATTTAATTTAAACTAGCTTTTATTACTTATTTATCCATTATAAAATTTAGGAATTATTTTTAACATATGCAACCATCCTTACGGTGCTGTGTTAAAATAAAATCGTGAAAACGAATTGAAATATGTTTCCTAATTTTTATGATATTAATGAGATTTAATTACAATGCAAAGCTAGATAAATAAGCAAAATACGTTGCATCATTACCAGATTCTTTATATAACGACGATTTATTTTTCGTAATTTTGAAAAGTCACAACCATTGACAATAAACAAATAAAAAAATTATAGATTATCAAATTAAAGTAATATTATTGCATATTTAATTTGTTGTTTTGTTTATTCAGCGAATCTGGGAAATCAACTCCGATTACGGTTTATTTTCGCACTATTGTATGGCCACAAAAGGCGGAAGTAATTTAAATGAATACTTATCTTATGAGTGTTAGATTATACTTTTATTTGAAAATTATAGGTCACTGATGTAGACAGGCATAGATGAAAGGAAGATTATAAGCTATATATGTACATATAATAGATAATATGTATAATAAGAATGTGTGTCATTGTTTATCTATTGTGTGAAATTTTTTTTTTTAATTCAATCTATCTGGCTTTTTAATAATAAAATATTTTGCTGTTACATTTTAAAAGTAGGTATCGTTATATGTATGATAAAAACTTCCGGGAGAGTACAGTATGACAAGTTTCTATTGTGAAGAAAAATAAATATAATAATATAATGCACGTTATCGGTAACCTAACTACAAAGAAAATCTTGCATTAACTTTAAATTCATTTTACAATGAATTGCAAGCGTTTCAACTCGCTTAAAATTCAAGTTCGTGTTCTACGGATGTAAAACGTCAATGCCGCTTAATATGTTTGAATTATTTCCACATTTATTGTTTAATTCAAATAAAATGCGATCAAGAGCAGGAACACATATTTTTACTCTATACAAAAAATGAAACGATTCGAATTTTATGGGAATTTTCTTCGTCTATGAGGTTTTTCTGGAGTAATCTCAATATTACGCGTTCGGCCTCTATACATATTTTTAAAGCATTAAAAACAGTTTGCAGCAGATATATTAAAAGTTGTTGTCGCTGTCAAGCATTTTCGCATACGCATTCGATTCCAATTTCGACTGCTGCTTACTAAACTAATAATAACTAAAATTGAAAATAGTAAGTTATATAGTCAGAATTTTTAGGAAATCATTAAGTAGGTATTTGATAAATTTTTTACACTTACCACTTTTGCAGGACTTTTGTGTTCGGTAAAGCGATGGAATAGAAATTTAATATTTACAAAGAAATCATTTCTGAAAATTTTTGGATGGGTTGCAAGGTAGTAGTAGTTCTGTGACTGATTATTCTGATTAATCTAGGTACAGTTCTTTTGTAACAATAAGTCTATCTGTATAGCTGATTCTGATCCAATAGATAATTTATTCGTATGGTTGGTTTCCACAGATAACTATTAAAATAAGAATTGACTGGATTAGAACTGGAGGCTAGGTGTTATATAACACTTTTTCAAGAGCAAACCATGGAAATGCCCAACGATTTTATTAGTAATTTTCAATAAAATCTAGTTTTATAAAGTCTAGTTTTCGTTTTACTCACGACAGTCAAATGAAGACATCTCTTCTTCTATACATCCCATGTTCTTGGAATAATTTTGCGGCATTCTCCACAAATATAAAATAATTTAAAATATATGTGGAATTGTTTCTGAATATTCATAATTTTGTTCTTGATTTTTTTAAATTTACAAACCTAATTATTCTGTAAATTTGTTTAACATCATGACAAACGGCTCTAAGGAGAAATTAAACTACTGGATTTACAATAAGTAACAGAGAGTACATTGTGAAAATTCATTTGTCATTCAAACATAATTATTTCGTGTCATCTAAATTATTTGCTTGGGATGAGTTGTAGAAATTCATGCATGTGTGTGAAATGCAACCAAGACCTCACAATCGCTTAATGCATTGCCTACGCACATCCCAAGTAAGTAGGGTCAGTTTTGACTGCCGCATTGTACCATCTTTTTAAAATTAAATGCGAATCTTTAATAAATCACTTTATTTAGTAAAAAAATAAGGATACTAGATTTTCAAACAAGTTTTGAAAATTTGGTATCCTATTACTTGTTCGATGTCTAGTTAAGTCCAGTCTGCTAAAACGCTTATATGTGAAACAACGTTTACTGTTGTACTAAGTTTTTTCGCAAGAATTTGATAGAAAATCTTCGTCTGGTGCCTTGCATTCAATATTGCCAACATTTTTATTACTTTGTATATATAAGATCGTGAATAATGTCACTGAAAATAGTTCTTTAAACCATCCTGTTAAAAACTACAAAAATAAGCTATCGTTATTTTCATTTTTCCGCATTGCACAATTTGCCCAGAAAGTATACTGTGTACATAACTATAAATTTCTTATTTACATAGAACTTCCAATTTACTTTATTTGTTGCGAGCTATTAGGTAGCACTATGCCGATTGGTTGAAAATTAAATTTTTACTAATTAGAGAGCATCACTCTCGACTGAATGTATAAAATTCACAATTTTCATATTTTTAAATGTTAAAATGCTTTAAGGCAAAGTTTTTAATACTACGATTTTTGAGTTTTTGTTGTATTTTTAAAGATAATAAAAAAATTTATATCCCGCGATTGATTATGAAACTGTTCGTTAACACGAATTAAGAGTGGGTCTTCCGAGAATTAACCGTGTCACAGTAAAGTAAATATATACAATAGAAAAATAAATCAAAACCAAAATTATAAAATGAAAATACAAAAACTTACTAAAGCTCAAAGTTTCGCCACTAATGTAAATGGCTTCTTCAGAAGCAAAAATTGCGGCATCAGGTAACTCCACGTGTAAATCACGCTGGACGTGAAAACATTCTCAGGTTTACTTTATTATGACGCAGTTAAAACTCAAAATTAGACTTGAACCGTGGAAACCTTCAATATCATTCAACGAATTAAGAGCACTCCTCTTAATTTACCCTTACATCTTCGAAATTTCAGGATTGAACTGCATATTTTATTAAGTGAACATGTTTCAAGAAAAAACAAAAATTATATTTCAAATTTGAGTTTCAGTGGTATGAACTATTTACTTAAAACTATTTGGAACAGCTCCAATTACACCAAACAGCAATCAACGTAAAGATTGAACATTGAAGGATGTTTCAATTTCAATGAAAACATGTTTTACAGTGCCTACAGCGTTTTATTTAGAATAAAAAAATGTGTAGCTAATTTGACTAGAAATGTAGCTATCTTAGAGATTATTTACTTTGAATAGGGTACAAGACATTTAAGTTAATAAAAAAAAAACATTGACAATAAGTTAATTTTAATTAACTTTATTTTGACAGTCCGACATACAAAACAAATGTTCAGCAAATTTTTGTAGTCAAACAATAAAAAAATTAAAATACTTCTTTAATCGAAAAGTCCGAATCCCATATCATCATCTTCAGACTCTGATTCTTCTTTCTTCTCTTCCTTCGCTGGAGCAGCCGCTTGAGCTGCTGGTGCAGCAGCAACTACAGCCGGTGCGGCAGCAGCAAATTTGCTTGGATCCTGCAAAAATAAGTTTGAATGAAACAAAAATCGATGACAAATAGAAGCAACTATATACATATGTATACAAAAAATCAGATAAAGTTAATAACATTGTACTGACATACTGGAGGGTTCAACTATTTCTAGCGCCAATATGTTGACCAGCACTTCATTTGGTTCACTCATCATAAAATAGAATAATTCAAACAGCAAGTTTGCACAGCATATAGAAAGTATATGAACATTTATTACCTTAATGAATTCCTTGATAGTAGTAGCTTCCTTGAAATCAACATCGGTAGCAGCAGCGATAGCCAACAAGTTCTTGAATCCGTTAGCAATACTGTGTGGAGCCGACGCAATTGTTGGATATCCAATTGTAAGACAAACCGCAGCCAAGTTTGCAACACCAACCATAAAACGTTCTCTTAAATCTTCTGGTTTGATATCCAAAATTTCTGGTGCGAAGATGGTACCTGAATCGTATACTTGTTCAACAATTAAACCATATGAAAATGGAGAGATATTCAACATGTTGAGTAAGGTAGCTTCTGAAGCACCGACTTTATCACCAGGCTTCAAAATATGTACATCGTTGATAATTTCAATAGTACCCTTCGAGATTTTCGTTGGAATTGAAAGAGCTTGGAAGAAAGAAGTCTTCTCGGGACCTAATCCAGTGTTCTGTGCAGGAATGATAACAGATAAAGGTGCAATTGCACCTGGTCTAGCTGGAGCACGGACTTTGTTTTCAAGAAGCTTGTCACGAACTTCAACCAAATCTGCGCGAGTAAATACGAAGCCAACATTTCCCTTAATATGTGGTAATAACTTTTCCAGAGAGGGATTACGTTCGAGATGTCCTTTGATGGCTTTACGCATCATGGTATTTTTACCCATGAGTACAACAGCATTCCCACGGAGAGACATGCGGATTTGCTGCATTTGTTTTGAGCCGACATTGTCAGCGCCCACAATGAAGCACTTGGGAAAGTCTTCCAAAAGTTGCTAGAAAAATAAAGCACCGTAAATATGAGAAAATTGTGGAATCAAGTTCAGTACTCACGATAAGTTTTGTAAAGTAATTAGATTTCCAAGTAGCCTTGTCCTCCCTACCCATCTTGGTGTGTAGGGACTCGTTATGAATTTAAGAACTGTAAGGAATAAATAAATTAAATTAGAATACCTATAAAGATATGTACATATTATACCATAAGTCATTATAACCTCAACTTTAAAAGTTTTAATATTTATTATTATTAAATAAATAAAAGTTAGAATTCAATGGAATTATTAGAATATAACGTATAAATATTAAAATGCACAGAAAAACAAAGTGATGATTAAAGTAAATTTAAATAAAAGTTTTGTACTACCAAACCCAACTTACCAAGACCAAACACACGAGCGCAATGAAAGAGTTGACAATTTCCGATTCCGGTTATTGGCTTGCAAATTTAGGCAACTTATATAGATGGCGCTGTAAGTAAACCATAGCAGCTTTCAAAATTAAATATGTATTTATAATAGATATGTGGACTTTTAGTTTGGATATATTCTATAAAATGAATAAATATAAAATTAATACTAATTTTGAAGAGGTATAATATTAATTGGATAAAATTATAGTTTTCTGTCTGATAGTAGCAGAAATATTAATTCAACAGTAGATGTCGCGCCTAACGATGCAGTTAATTTATTATTTTTTTCAATTATTTCTATTCAGTTTCTAACAATTATTAGGTATTAAATAATAAGTACAGCAGACGGTTTTCCTGCATATTTTTTACCATTTTTTAATGCTTCAACGATTGTTCCAGATTTGCTTTACATTATGTCAGATTTTGAATGGGGAAATACTATATAGAAACACATTTGATAAAATTGAAAACACTTTTGAGCTAGCTCATTGTTTTTTTTTAATTGAGATGTTTTATTGGCAGTACTAACTCTTGTTCCAGAAAATAACTTTTCACAGTACATATGGCAACTATCTCAAAAAGAAAATAACATTTTGGCAGTTTCTACTTTTTCGAAAATTGAAATTTTAATGGTTTTACATGTTGCTATAGTTCCGAACGTTATAGAAACAACAGATTACCATAGTACTGGAGATATCTCAAAAAAGCAGAAATTTTGATGGCCCAGAGGTAATACGAAAACGTTTTTAAAACGTTAAATAAAGGTTACTTGCAACGTTCAACGTTTATAAACATCACTCACTAAACGTTAATGTAACGTTAAAAAGACATCGTTATATTCTTCACTTTACTGCTATTCACTTATTTCGGATAGGTTACATATTTTTGTAGTTTCATCGTTATCAGAAACTAAGCTATGGCAATTAAGTGACGTCAAAACCTAATGTATTGTATTCCTTTATAAAAATATTTTTGCATTTTCCAACGTTAATAAAATGTTTCTCGTGCAACGTTTACAGAACGTTTATGGAAGGTTAAATTATAACGTTTTATTTTTGTGACATTAAGATGTTTCCTAGACGTCATGTATACGTTTTTGCTAACGCTTAGAAAACCTTTTTAAAACGTTTTAGAAACGTTACATGCTACCTGAGGGCTTCATTATTTTTCAAAAATTAAAATTTTACGAGGTGTCAGAAACATCTTGAAACAAAAATTTTTCTCATTATTTTGAACAATCGAAGTTTCGACGGTTGTTTGACTTTGCTTTTATGTTGAAGAATATTATTAGTATTAATACAACAATTAATGCAATTCTGATATGTCTACCCGTAAACCCAAATGAGCACATCCAACAGAGGTAACAGAAATTTGAAAGTGACAAGCGCGTTCCATAATATACAGGCTGGCCGAAAAGTCGCTTTACCGAAAATAATACAATATGGAATATGTAACCGTTTATTCTGTACATTACAAAAGATGTTCAAACTGTCAACCAGTTTGTTCAATACATACAGTACAACGTTGAAATACTGAATTACAAATTCCTGAACATAACTGTGTCTGCATGGACATCTCCTGGAACGCGCTCTCAATGCGTTCTTTTAACTCGTGTAATTTAAACGGACTAAATTTTCGGTAAAGCGACTTTTCGACCATCCTGTAACCTTAAAACCACTGAAAACAACACTGCACTGTAATAGTTACGATGATCGTCAATAGATAAAAAACGTAAACATTTTGATTAAAAAAAGTATAATTCGAATTGTTAAGTAGCATTAAACATGAATATAATCCAAATTAAGAATAATATAGTTCATCAACACATATACTAAAATATAAAATCTTAAATATAAAAACTTAAACAAATGCGTTGAGAAGTTTGAAATATGTCGTGGATTATATAATTTAGCAATACTAAATGAAAAAGATCTTTCAAATAGAGCAGTGTAGTGGGCTGATACAAAACAAAATAAATGAACTCGAAACATGGAATTTAGTACAGATTTTTAATTTTTTGAACTTTTATTTTGTTTTTTGTTTATTTTCGCATTGTATATATTTATACTACTCTGACACGAGCATATAAGTTTATTTTGTATTATTGAATAAATGTTATATAAGTATGACGTGTTTTTGATGTTCTTTGGAGCGTACAATAAAAAGCGTCATCAATATTATATGTTTTTGATGTTCTTTTAAAGATACGTCATTTCAGTATAGAAAAGTATTTTTAAATTAACGTGAAGAACATGTTATGTCCATTATGTCATTGTTCCATTTATATTGTAATGTCTTATAGCTAAAGATCGCAAATGTGGTTTGGTAGCAGGGGCGTAACTACATCGGCTTTACCGATATAAAAATTGGCATTATTTAGATAAACTTTATATTAGAATTCATGAAAACACAGACATAATATACAATCTTACCTTATTAGCAAACAAACACGTTGAATCATTTTCACGAACATTCGACATTTTAAATGCGTTGCAACCGAATTATAGGTACGCGTACGTGCAATGCATGATCATGCAATAATACCGTACGATGACTGCCTACAAACTATATATTTCACTACATACATATTTGTACGACAGACGTGCGCTGTTAACGCTCTCATGTACTGCCGCTGGAACCGAACCAATTCTTGCGGTCTTTACTTACAACATTTCTTGTAGATTATGGTGACGTAAGTGACGAATGATTACTCACAAAGCGCCTATAAATGACGATAACTTGTTTACTAGGACTATCAGATCGAGGATGTATCCCAATGAGACGCCCAGTGTAAGGAAGCTTGTAGCAGAAGCACCATGTTTCCAGGCGGTTCAATATTCCTTGAACATCTTGCCATTTCACATGTTACATTTTGATTGTATTTAGCCCTTGAATTTTTATTGTAATTTGTTGTAACTATTCAGGTCGAATGTTCAAAATATGATGATTGAATAAACAATTGGGTTGTATAGATTTGATTTATTTAACCGAAATGAAAATTGCACCTAAGAAACAATTTAAAAAGGAATGCTTTAAAATAAATTTCATTTACTTTTAAATTGAATTTAGTTTGTGCGACAAGTTTTCTTTGGACAGCTGTATGAACTGTTTCCTGTGTTTATTGTATTAATTTCATTATTTTCTGCAGTGCCAACATATATTTGTTTATAGGGTAATTATAATTATGTTGGGCGTTTTTGAGAGAGATCTACTGGTTATTTCCCGATCATGAACCAAAAAAAAACGTCGAATGTAAGAGAAATTTCTACTACAATAACAAAAATACAGAACAGTTACTACCTTTATATACATGGGTATATATGTATTGTATATATCTCTTACAACGAAAGTTACATTTCTTATACAGCTATGTTCTTTCAAACTTCCGGGTATTTAAACTTTGTTCATGCATTTAATTCAAATTCAGATCAGATACTGTTTTCATTTCTCGAAAAGGTGTCTGAATACGAGGTTTTCAAACTGTAATAATCCAAATTAGTGCAATACATATTCAAAACGTGAGTTTACATTATTGCTTCCGTGGAGATTATTCAGTTTTTTTTCCTGAAACATTTCAAATAAATACTAATACTCGTATTTGGGAGACATGCTAAGAAGTAATTTGATACAAAATATTTTACATGACTTTAATAAAAGCTAAAATCTCGGAATTCTCGTAGACGGAGACGGATCTTATTACAAATATAAATTCAACTGGTATAGTTTCAATAACATTTCCCGATCAAATTGGATTTGAACGACTGTTTCAGATGGACGGTGTGTGTCATGGGAGTTTAATAGTTCTAGTTTTATAGAGATTAACGTATTTCGCGTCGAATAAATAAAAGGCATATTTATTGCGAAAGTGTACATTAAATAACTTAAACGGGTATAAATTTATTTTAACGTAATCTCTATCTTACAAGACGTGGGAGTTTTGTAATCCAAGCACTAGGAATATATGTATGTATATGTAAAACATATAGTAAGATTATAGCCTAGCGCTTATCCTCTTGCCGCTTTTCATTTCGAACTATTTCAGTGTAAATTCATGAGCCTAGTAGAGAAATGCTGCTTTAACAATGGAAATTATATTACAAAAAATTAGAAACCACAGTTTAACAGGTTTAGATTCCTTATAAACATATATGAATACCATTTAATACATAATTAGAACATTTTATCATTTGTGGAAGTATTAAATCAAGCAATGCTATCGTATCGTTTCGAATATGAATATGCATTATAAGTTCAATAGATTATGCTCCAAACTCCACCATTATTAGGCAGGACAAAAATCTCAATAAAGTGGAGGTTATGATGTTTTTATGATGTGAGTGGAGCGAGCATTGCATTATCCTAAATTATTGTACATATACATTTATGTCGTTGAGTAACCCAAGGGAAAAAAAATCCGATAAAACTGTCTGCCACTTGGGACTTTTCGTCGAGTACGTAATATCGGTGAATATAGATTCGCATTTAAGCTATTCTCTATACTGCCTGAAGAGAAAAATATGTGTATTTATGTTTATCACTTGCACATAAACGTAATATTAAATCATTTTTTTCTGAAACAGTAACACGTAATGATTACAACTCTGTTTGGTTAAAGAAAACGGTATCTACAAGATAGAATAAATCAATATAAATATAAAAACTCCAACATCACGGTTCCTAAAAAACGTAACAAAATTATGAATTTAAAGTTGTGCATAATTGCTATCCTTTCATGAATTCATTACTAAAGACTGCAAGTGTGGTAGCAGGGGCGTAAATATATCGGCTTTACCAAAATAAAAATGGGCGTTATTTAGAGAAACTTTATACTAGAATTAATAAAAACACAGACATAATATACAATCTTACCTTAGTAGCAAACAAATACGTTGAAGCATTTTCACGAACTTTCGACATTTTAAATGCGCTACAACCGAATTATAGGTACGCGTACTTGCAATGCATGATCATGCAACAATACCGTACGATGACTGCCTACAAACTACATACCAATTGCGGTCTTTATTCATTACTCTTGTTATTAATATGTTACGTGTCTAAAAGTGGATAAGGCAGAATATTGTAATAGATAGATTGTTAGGGAGACAGTTGTCAAGTCGAGGTCAATGTTAAATCTTAGAGTTAGTGTTAAATAAAGTATATATGTACATAGTAACGTGTCCGTAGTGTAAATACACAACACACTTGAAGTACTTATTACATCGATTTTATTATTTTTATTCATATATTCCGAATGATTTTTCTTTCTAATCGATTTGAATGAAACTTGTTTTGAAATGTAACATTTCAAATAGTTGTCGACGTTTTTCGAATAACAGTTATATTTTCACCATAAATTTGACATCGTTTTATACAGGGCGATTTATACGAGGAGCTGACAAACCAAAATTTGTGTTCGTAAATGAAAACAGCGAAATAAGAATTTTTTTTCCCGCGATAAGTCTTTGTTTTAAAGATATCGACACATGAAGCTTTCTGAGTTTATTTAATTTTTGTTCAAAAAATTTTACCATTGATTTATTAAAATTGCTTTGAAACAAAAGACTTATTCAGCAGTGATTTTCATTAATTATTCTGTCAGGGAAAGGGTAAGTCGATTGCAATTTTGCTCAACCAATTTGACCAAGCGTGAATAAAATGTTAGCTGGGATGATGCTCAATCATAACCATCATTATTATGTAGAATTTGTCTGGACGATTCCCCATCAGTTTTTGAACACACGTAACCTTGAAAGAGTGTTATTTCTACTCTTTAAAGACTTTGCTATTATTGTATTATGAACATCATTCATCAACATCATCGACCCAACGGGTCGATGGCCGCAGTGGTTAGGCGGCTGACTATTGTTGTGAGAGGACGATAGGTGCCGGGGTTCAATTCTCTGGAGGGACGGTGACATTTTTTCAGAGAGTTTAATCCCGGATCGACTTGCCATTCGCTGTTGGGAGCAAAGTGATTAACAGCGCGGCATCATAAAAGGCGATATGATGCTGTCACAAAGCCATTTTTACACACACTAAACTACACCGCAAGAGTTACAGTGATAGCCAGACAAGTAATACAGCTTACGGAGTCACTGCAACTAAGCACCCACCACACATTAAAAAAAAAAAAAAATTATGATTGCATCAAAGTTGGGGGTGTGGATTCTCATGCAATGTAATCAGAATGTCGAATTATTTTTAATCAGAAATTGTAGAGCGAGCTATCCTAGAAATATCTCTGGCACTAACGGTATCCTTTCATTTTGTTTCACTTCTACTCATTGGAGACTGGAAATATTTCGAAAACCTCTTGCTATATCATGGTTTTATCTCCACAACCAGCATTATCAGAATTTCTACTATACATATACTATCACTGTTCACCTTTATAAATTTATCGCTTTCTTTACCGTTTTAAAAGTTATTTGAAAATCGAATATCATTTTGTAAACAAAACAACTTAACTTGGTTTTTACGTCATTTACAAATTAAAACGCACTATTGTAACCGAAGCCTTTATTTACAACTGTTTTCAAATATCAATAAAACAAACGTGGTTAAAGGTTGCGTTTTGTTATATTGAACATTTTGAGGTAGTAAGATGTATAGTTTTTAAATGCAAGTTCCGGGATTCGGCACCCACTGAAGTCGAAGCGAATTTGTACATTGTACAACAAAACTACTACAGTGTACACAAAGTTTACTGTGTTTTTCGCTAAATAACTTCCAATACTTGATGGTGTAAACATTCTCTTAAATTAAGTGCAAATTTATATTGCGTTTACAGTTTCGTTTTCGCTGATAGAAAGACATTTAGTTTAGCGCTGATTTGACAGAGCTCCTAGGTAAAATAATTTTGATATTGGATCATATAGTTTTATTTTACTTTATAGTCGAAGTAAAATATATCGTTTTTGTAATAAATTGTGATAGCTGCTGATTGATGGATTGACAGTATTCTCTATTGAGTATGCCGAGGAACAGGAAAGTCACTTTTCTTTGCCGCAGAAAGAAAAATGTGTAAAGATTCTGTCTTTGTCTATGATTCTACAATTATCGATCAGCGTATTAGCATTCCATTTGCTCTGATACCTCTTTTTCATAGTCAAAATGTCCTGATAAAAATGCTCCCCATGTTCATTCCAACAAGATTTTCCTGAAGAAAACTAGGTGGGAGTGCAAGAGGTGTATACATATATTTTTTAGGACATAGTACAGTTCTAATTTCTAAAACGTTATATAATCCTTGACAATATAACGATAATTTTCTTTTGATTTCCAAAAACTTAAACTTTATAATTTTGTATTTCGTATATGTGGACAAACAAATATTCCTTCTTTAATTTTTACATCAGTAATTTTAGAAAGTTTCTGTTTTAATTGCATGAAACCAGGAGTATTATCCATGGTTTTGGCGAAATTCTTCATTACTCCAGTCGTTCGCGAATGAATGATTTACGCTTAGGTCATTCTTTTCTGACGTAGTCGTTTTGGTTTGTCGTTACTATTTTACTTGCATAAAAAATAACAGCACTTTGTATAGTCAAGCTACAGACCAGGAGTAAGTGGAACAACTTTTAAAAGGGATCGATAGCCGCAGTGGTTAAGCGGCTGACTATCGTTGTGGCTGGACGATAGTAGCCTGGTTTCAATTCTCTGGAGGGGCGGTGATATTTTTTCAGAGAGTTGAAATCAGGATCGACTTACCATTCGCTGTTGGGAGTAAAGTGATTAACAGTGCCGGATTGTAAAAGGCGGTAGATGCTGTCACAAAGCCATTTGAACACAATTTACGCATACAAAACTACACCGCGAGAGTTGCAGTGGTAGCCAAACGCAAGCAATACAGCTTACGGAGTTACTGCAACTAACCTCCCACCACACATAAAAAATCACAAATACTCCATTTATACAGTCCATATTGAAGCTTGCCCAATATGTTTTTTTCATACTCACAGAATAAGTTACATTACGTACTAGTAAGTGTTTTTTGCTGTTATGCAGAAGGACGGCTTTTAAAATAATTTTAGCGAAATCACAAGCGCCATATTGTTGGGTTATTTTTAACACCAAGAGAAGCAATGTCATTAGAAAATACTAAGCTATTTTCTACAAAAAATAGTCTTTAAATTGAAAATGACTACTACGACAAATAGGTACATATCTTTATATATATTTTTTTTAATGTGGTGGGTGCTTAGTTGCAGTGACTCCGTAAGCTGTATCGCTTGTCTGCAACTCTCGCGGTGTAGTTTTTGTGTGTGTATGTTGTGTTCAATTGGCTTTGTGACAGCATCACATCGCCTTTTATGATGCCGCGCTGTTAATCACTTTGCTCCCAACAGTGAATGGCAAGTCGATCCGGGATTAAACTCTCTGAAAAAATGTCACCGTCCCTCCAGAGAATTGAACCCCGGCGCCTATCGTCCTCTCACAACGATAGTCAGCCGCCTAACCACTGCGGCCATCGACCCGTTTAATAATAATAATAATAATATATCTTTATTTCAGCGACCAAATACAAGGTATGAAAATCGTCACGAGCTAAAAAAAGAAAGAAAGCAAGTACATACATATATCTATCCAAAAAAGTAGTAAAATAGAGTGAAAGTAACCTAATACTTAGAAACTAACTTACTTAGAAACACCTATCTTATTTCTAAATTAAAAAACTCACCAAATGAATACAATGATTGAGTGTGTAGCCATGACTTTACAGTGTTCTTAAATTTCTTAAAAGTAAGTGTTTTCCAATTTTTTGGAAGATGATTATAAATTTTAATGCAGCAAATACTAGGGCTTACTGCGGTTATTTGTAAATTGAATTTTGCCGGATGTATCCCCTCTTCTCTGATATTGTAATTATGTGAGTTATTGTTCCTATTGAATATTTCGACTCTGTTTTTGTGGATGTAACAACTAGCTTCTAAAATATATAATTCAAAAATAGTGAGAAATTTTAAAGACACGAAGTGATTTCTACATGAAGATAATTGATTGATACCAGTAATGCACCTTATAGCAGCCTTCTGTTTAAGAAAAACTTCCCCGGTAGAAGAACCAGAACCCCATAAGAGGATTCCATACAGCAGTAAAGATTGAAATTCAGAATAGTACACTATTTTTAATGTTTCTGTATTAGTAAATGGCTTTAATTGCCTTATTTTAAAGAGGACCTTATTTAGCTTAGAAGTTACACATTTACAGTGGTCTTTCCATTTTAAATTATCTGAAAGTGTTAACCCCAAGAGCTTAGCAGATCTAGTATAAGAAACATTATTATTTGCTAGTACTAGATTAGGAAATGACTTGATTTTCTTTTGTGAAGTATGAAAAAGAATATACTTAGTTTTTTCGAAGCTTAGGGAAAGTCAATTGGCGCAGAACCAAGTATACATTCTAACGAGATTCTATGTGGGAGTCTGTTTCAGCAATAAGAACCGTAGTATCATCGGCATAACATATAACGTAATATTCGCTTAAAAATTGAATGATATCCTTTAAAAAGACTGAAATCAAAACTGGTCCTAAGATCGAACCCTGAGGTATACCAATTTTGCTAGGTAAAACAGAAGATCGAAATTTTTTCTTAGTATTTCCATTAATTACTTCAATTTCAACTAATTGAACTCGATCAGAGAGCTAGGATGTCAACCATTCAGCCACCTTACCGCGCAAGCCCATTAGCTGCAATTTTTCTATTAGTAAATTATGTTTGACACAATCGAAAACCCTAGTTAAGTCACAGAGAATACCAATAGGATGCAGTTATTTCTCAATATTATTAAGTATATTACTATGTAATTCTAATAAAGCAGTAATGCTATATGCTATGCTTCTAAAGAAACTTCCATCCTTTTAACCGAAAACCAAGTGTTTTTTTGAATAATTTCAAATCTGGTATGAGATATTTAAGATCTTCTTGGGTAAATAAATCAGAGGTTCTGATGAACAGCTTAGTTCAAAACCTGTATCGCCGAAATATGTAGATTTGTTTCCTTCCTTACTTCCATCAGAATCTTAGCTCGGTTTTAATTTAATGTCATATGTTTTGGATGTTTTGGCATGGTCAATTCTTCGCAGTGTGGAACTGTTATCATTGCAGATTCGAAGTTAAGTAGAAATAACAGTCTTTGGGTTCTCTCCAAGTCAGAAAATGGCAGCATGGTAGCATGTGCCACAATAGATCTGTGAGACTCTGTGAGATTGTTTGGTACCTCACTTTGCATCCAAATTTTATAACACTTACTTTTCGGTAATGGAATAAGGTTTCGTCTTTGGGACTTGAGTATTATATTACATGTACATATAGCAAACGTTGTTAGGATGACTTAAACAAACTCTAGGCATTTTATATCTTACGACTAATTACATCGTTAGTCATTCATCATCTATTCAGACACAAAACGCATTCACAGTGTATGTATATGTAGTGTTTACCGATTCACTGATATCTCACAATTGGCATCGTTTTGATGAATGTGTGCCACACTAATATAATTCACGTTTGTACACTGCTCGTCAGAAATAATGTCTCCTTCTAAGGATTTGACACTAAACTTTTCCTCCTATTCGGAGTGGTCTGTTTTCAAGCGCTGCCCACAAGTTGGAGACTCATTTATGTATGTATTTACCTAACGGGTGGATTTATGGCAGTTCAGTTCAGATCATTGCCATTTATGATACGACATTTCTAATTTATCTTACCTGAATTTCCAAGGTATGGTAAAATATATTAATAAATTATTATTATTATAAATATTTGCCGTCTAAAAACTAGAAGAGTTCAATTTTTGAAGAATATAATACTTTGTTTTGAGAACATAGGAATGATTCCAAATTTGTTCTGCAAGTAAATTATTTAAGAATAAGGTAATAATTGTGGTGGTCTCGGTTCTATCTTCTACTCAAGATTAGATTCCATACGTCCTTTAGGTCCTCTGAGATTATGACACCTCCATTTGCGAAGTTTGAGAGACCTTCGTTTAAAAAAAAGTTCGAGTAAGTTAAATGTTGGGTTGGGAATTTGCTCGTATTTCTAAAATTGATGTGTATCGTAGACGGTCACCTATCGGAGAAGAACTTCGGCAGACAGATAAAAGGGTTTGCAGTATTAATTATCCACTCGAGAGTACTCTTTACTAACTTTATAGTAAACTTATTTAGGGTAGACATATATTTCATAATTATACTACAGTAAAGTGAGTAAATAGTTAATTATATTGATATAGTAGGCCATATGAAACCAGGTGGCATGGCTTTAATAATGAATAGGCAAGAATATGATATAGCATTAGTTCCAAACAACGTCTCATTATATGTTATGAATTATATTATTAATAAGTCAATAAATGCGTTAAGATAATTGTTTATCGCGTTTGATTTTAATAGATAAGAGTTTCAGACTACTAAATTTATAAATATGTACCGATTGCAGTGTTAAACCAATTAAAATTCTGTAGGAAACGATTAGTTTAAAACTAGATTCTATCAAAAACTTCTACAATGAATGATTGGCGTTATGCGACAAAAATTCATGTCAAATTATGTAAACGACGTATCGGTCGTTCGTTGGCATCAGCAGGCGAGCTTTTGTGTATTTGGCGCGGAAAAGAGATCACAAGCGCGTGTAAATTCGTGCGGCATTAAACTTAATCGTTACTGTTTCGAGATTCCGACAACCAATTTTGTCCAATTATGTAAATATAAGTTGTATGGCTGCCGTATATTGCTTTGGTGTAAACGCGACCGACGCGTGTTTATGCAATTGATGTCCCGCTGAGAGAAATATAAATCGCAGGCTCGATAATTCGATTGAAGCGATGGATTCGTTGACGTTCTCTGATTGTATTGACACCGATAGGAATACGGTCAGGATCAGTTTAAATAAGCATTCAGTGGCGGGGAACGAAAGAGTAGGTACTAATATGTAGGTCAGCAGAGACAGAATACAATGTACTGATAACGATGGAAAAATTGTTTTGACGGACGAAATTATAGATGAAAATTGACCTGTTACGTGTCGAGTAAAATGTATGGACATCACCATCGAATCATTTACGCATCAGTGTTATCCAAACGAAATTAAAAATTATGTTTCAAGCGTGTAAATTGTAAAACAGCTTGTCAGAGTAATTTTTCTACTCGTAGAGTATGACATTCATTAAATAAATAAATTTAAAAAAACGTAATGGAAATTTGCTGCTTGCCAATGCCTACAGTTACGATGTGGCCCGACGTAGCGAAAGTGTCAACCATGTATAAGGTAAATGGTTCAATATACAGAGTTATTCACGAAACTGGTCCGTTAGAAGAAGAAAGATGGTTATCGTTTCAAATTAAGCTTAGAAGCGTCTATGACTAGCTTTAATTCAGTTGGATCTTGGTATAAATTTATACATTTCATCAAGTCATTCACATTGCACCGAACACAATAGTTTTTGTTTATAAGAACGAAAGCAAAGCCATGTGGTTTACTCTGTATCATGACACCCTGATATTACTTCGAAGAGGATTCTATTGCTATAGTCTTGACCCTAGAAGTTCAGCTTTCTCCTCAGACAAGTCCAGATTTCGAATGAGTCGTTTTAGAGTCATGCGATATGTAAGGCTTGTTGGGTTCTTCCTTCCTTCCCCATGCTGTCTTTATTTGCTTACTTCCAAATGATAATTTTGCAGTCGAGTAAGAACTGGTAAAATATTTGAGTGTGGAGTGCGTCGAGACACAATAACAGTATTTATGTTTAGAACTTACTAACTAACAGATGAAGAACGTTCTTCTTCTTCTTCTTCTTATTGACACCGTGATCGATAAGAGATGCACTCAGCCATATCCGAGCACATGAGGATTGAGCGATAAAGATCGTCTGGAAAAAACCCATACCAGCATGAAACATGATGTGTCCAAATGAATAATAATGCCAAGCGAAAGCGAAAGCAAAAACTGAAGCAAAAGCGATGCAAACTACATTACTAATAGCACTACATATTAACACTACTACAAAGCTCTACAAATTTTGTTTAGTTAGTAACAAAAAGAGTAGGGATTGGATGTGGCTATAATAAGATGTCATTTGCTTTGATAAATTTGTATAATAGCAAGAATAGCTTCTCATCCTCTTTAGTCAAAATGCTAGAAATATTGAAGGGGGGATGCAATCCGTGATTCCGGAAATCTGTTTGGAGAGCGTTTCTCTGTTGGGCTCATCGCTTACAACAAAAAAATATGTGGTTAGCGTATAATTTCATAATCCTTGATTGCAGAGTGCTGGTTGTCTTTCAGCCATGTCTCAACTATATAAGCTACATCTACACTCAAGTCAAACATTTTTATTTGTTGACTCTTGATTCTTGCATTCCACTGATGTATTTTCCTTAATAAATAATTCTTTGGACGAGTCCTCCTTTGATGCCACGAAGGAGGCCTGCTATTTCCAATTCCTGTTCGCTCGTTTTTCTTAAACTTTTTTGCCTGGGTCAAACTTTCAATTTGTTCGTTAGTTTTTCCTTTTGATATTGTTGGCAAATTAGGATTTTTGCCTGATTGATATTACCTTTGATTATAAAAAAGCTGATCCTATTCTTAATCTTTTCTTTTTGTAACTTGCATCTCATTAATATTAAAAACATTGCAGTCACCTTTTTCACATTCTTTTTGTAACTTGTAAACGTCACATTCCTCATGGGTAGAAAGATGATTCTTTGTCACATTCTTGCTTCTCACTGTCATGCGTTTCGCTGCAACGAAAGCACTTTTGGTTTCCCTTACATTGATTTCTAGTATGTCCATATCCATAGCAATTATAACACTGTATTACTGGGTAACATTCTACCTCAAATGGGCATTTATATATCAAACATGTTTGGGTAGGGTTTTACCCGAGAATTTTACTACAACTGACTTGGTTGGAACGTACCTGACTGTATCTTTATCTTTCACACGTCTGTTCATCCTGTGTATATTCAGCACGTCTCTTTCTCCACATTTCAAATTAATTTTAATTTCTTCCTCTGGTAGGTCTTCATCCACACCTCTTAGCACAGCCTTGCAGGTGGGAATAAATGATGCCCAGTTATTTTTTTTACAAACATCAGTGTCAACAAAACTCTTGATCAAATTTCTCAAATTCCAAGGCTATTCTTGACCTCCCCTTGTTAACTATCTTTAGTATTCCTTCGATATTCTCATTATGAGCTATCCAACCAATTTTCAGAGGATGGATACCTGTACGATCACCATCGTTCTTATGTTGAACGTAGACTACAAATGGACCTAGGCTATTGTCCTTGTATCTGTATTGTGATCTTTCTAAATTTCTATTATAGTCTTCTTTCTGTGGTTATCTGGCATCATTAAAAGTTTTTCTAGCATCTATGTTAGTGATTCTAATCACTGTCTCGTCTCTCTCATCTTCCGACATACGCTTATTTTCAGGGTTATCAGGGGGCCTATTACCGTCTGAACTCCCACTCATTTTTAAAAGAAAGAGAGCAAACACATGCAAGCAAGGTTAGGATATAGTATCTAATTCGGGTTTTGTCTGGTAATTTGGGGGCAATTGAATGCAAAGGGTTGCAAGGATTGAACACACTTATTATTAAACGATCAATTACTTATCAGTAACAGTAGTTCATAAAAAACTTTATACGCTATTAAAAATCGTTCGATCACCTTAAAAGCTGGGTCGGAATCATCTAGCTGAAGAACGTTGTGTTGTGACAGTTAACAGGAATGCCAACTCGCAAAAATAAACTGAAACTGTAGACTCTAAAAATGATATATCACTGTATTTCCAAAGTAAAAGCTAATTTCTCTATTAATGAAGGGCAGTTAGATTGGCACATCGTACTTTTTGATTTTATGCGTTTTTGGATCTATTGTCAGTGCAAAATTCGATAGAGAAGGCTGCATTTAGCTAATTATATTATCATATACACGACCGTCCATAAATGAGGGACCAGTAGAAGAAAAATGATACAACGCCAACATAATAAATTAGTCGATGCATGTATTAAAAAAATTACATAACTAACAAAACAAAGTTGTTAAGTTCTTAAAAAATAAAGTAATATTTACAAATTCTAAACCATATAATATTTAATAAAAAAAATAAAATTATTTTAATTTATTTTCAGAAAAATATCCACCGCCACACTGCTTTACATATTTTGGGCATTCTTAATACAAGTCGTTGAAATGTCTCTACTGGAATTGCGTTCCATGCTTCTTGGAAATGTTCCCAAACCTGTTGTTGTGACCGTGGACAATGTTCCCTCACCCTTCTATCCACCTCATCCCAGAGCAGCTCAATAGGATTGAGGTCTGGCGATTGTAGAGGCCAAATCATGTTAACTAGTATTCCATATGCTTCTTTTTGCCGCAAATAGTTTCTACAAAGTCGAGCAGAATGCTTTGGGTCATTATCTTGCTGAAAATGAAACCCTTCTCCAATCAATCGCAACCCCGAAGGAATAGCATGTTCTTCTAAAATGACCTTGTACCGCTCTTTTGTTAATATTCTGTTGATTCGATGCAGATTTCCAACTCAGTCGAAGGAAAATGCTCCCCAAACTAGAACTGAACCTCCTCCATGCTTTACGGTAGCCACAACACAATCATCACGCATTCTTTCACCTCGTCTGCGTCGAACGTAAACACTCCGATTACTGCCAAAAATTTTAAATTTTGACTTAGCAGTCCATAACACTTTTTTCCACACATCGATGTTCCAATTTTGATGCTCTTTAGCCCATTGCAACCGTTTCTGACGGTTTTGTGGTCTCAGTAACGGTTTGCGAGCAGCAATGCGTCCCTGTAACCCTGGTTTTGTTAAGCGCCTCTTTACCGTAGTAAGGGACACTGGCGTTTCGCGGCTTTCATTGAGTTGAGCTCGAATCTGTGGAGCTGTTAGGCGTCGGTTTCTTTTGGATATTACTTCCAATCGTCTTCCGGATCGCTTTCCGTTCCTGTTGTCTTATAGCGTTTCACTGTTCCTTGGACATCTCGGTAAGTTAATTTAAGTTTTTTCGCAATTTGCCGCAACGAATAATTTTCTTTATGTAAAGTAATGACAGCACTACGTGTCTCTGCACTCAACTCTTCGTTTTGCCATTCTTTCGCGATAAACAATTCTTTATCTTACCTACTCGTATTACAAGATGATCGGACAGCACTAAAGCACAAACTAATACTTCTTCTGTGATAAATGAGTGTTTCATATCCTATATATCTAAATACTTCATTCGTAGAATAATTACGTAAATATTGCAGCATTATAAGGGGCTTTACCTATTCCTTTTTATAAGAACAGGCTTTGTACCTCTGCAGGTCATAAATGGATTAACAGACCTTTGTTTATTCTCATCTGAAAACTTGCTATTTATTGTAGGGATTTATGCAATTTCCCTTTGTAAATATCTTGTAAACGTACCAAACATGCTTTATTTAGATTGGGGCTATTTGGACAGGTAAATTACTAAAGTGACGAATTTGTATGTTACTGATCCCTCATTTATGGACTGTAGTGTAGTTCAAAATAATTGAAATTATGGATGTTGGTCAATACGGAAAAAAACTATTGAGAGTTTGTCGTAGAACCTTTATAAAGCTTATCTTCTCTTGCAAATTCGATCAACTATAAGACATATTAGTATTGTTAATTTACAAATAAGTTCAAGCAAATATAATACATTTATTTTATTTATGACTACAGATGAATCTCGACAAAACAATTTGCAGGATATAACTATACCTATTCCAACTACGATCAATCATAATGTTATGTATAGAACATTTATCCACACACTTATAAGAGAAGTGTATCAATTTATCTTCGCTCTTTTCTTTTTATTTTCGTCTATATTGACTGTGGGAAAATAAAATTTATCGTTACGTCTTTCGCCGTGCAACATACCGAGGAAGATGCCGCCTCCGTGAAAAATTCATAATATACTCAAAGCTACATCTACCCGGCTGTCCTACCCTTAATTGCGATCAATTTTTTCTCTTCCAACAAATGCTATAAATATCTTTCATCTGTGTAGAGGTTTGTATTGATAGTTGATTGTAACTTATTTATTGCACGTCTGAGATCATTGCCTGGAGCTATCTGTTTTGTAATTTCGTATGTTTGACGTTCATGTTCCAAATTTCCGGAATTTATTTCTTTAGTTTTGCTGGGAATATAAAAATATGGACGAGTTGGTGATGTTAAAAATAAACGTTCCATTTATTTTTAACAGCAGTAATTATCAAGCAAGAAATATGCTATAACAAAGAAACCTTTCTTTGTCTCAGAATATATGTGATTCTGACCTTGAGAGACAAGTATTCGTAATTTCAAACATTGAATACTTTCTGCATTTTTAATTACACAATACCCAAACTTTTGACTCACCTGGAAAGTAGGAAGTGCTATATTTCGGCCGTGAAGTATTCTTCCATGTGGCTGAAATTCTTTTCTAATGTAGTGGTTTTTTTCTGTTTCTACTATTTCATTCGCATAAAGAATAGTACAGTGGAGTCCCGATTATCCGAGTTACGGTTATCCGAGGCTCCGCATTATCCGAGGTACCACTCCTTGTCGTTGGTCATGGCACCGTTGTTGTAGGGAAGTTCCTATATTACGTTATTTAACGTAGCGATTTCTCCTGGTTATCTCAGAAGCATTATTTATTTGGTTTACTCAAATGCAAGACAAATGTAGCATATTGATAGGACCGATTTTACAACCAAAAGCTTTAGAGTTTTACAATCTTCTTGAAGATGGAGCAGGAGGATTTAGCAAGTGTTGATTGGTTGGATCATTGGAAGAAAAGTTATGGTGTGAGACAACTATGTACTACAACTACAACTATGCATTTCTAAGCACCACTTGCTTCTAAAGAGGAACGGTCTGCTCCAGGATATAAGAAAAGCAAAGAACGATTAACGGTTTCAGTTTGTTGGAATAAGTCTGGAGAGAATAAGCTTACACTTTTGGTTGTGGGAAAGTCAAAACGGCCAAGAGCTTTTAAGAAAGTTAATGTTGCAAATTTGCCTGATCAATATACAAACCAAAAAAATGTTTGGATGGATTCTTATTTGTTTAAAAATGGTTTTAGAAAACATTTGTTCCGAGCGTGAAAAAGTTTTTCGATGATGATAACTTTCCCCATAAAGCTATCTTGATTTTAGATAATGCTCCATCTCATCCGGACGAAAGTGAAGTGATTGAGGGATAAATTCGAGCACTTTTGTTCCCTCACAATGTAACATCTCTTATTCAATCTCTTGACCAGGGTGTACTAGAAAATTTGTAGCGTAGCTACCGACAACACCTTTTAAGGCATATTTTGCTCGCCTTCTTGTTAGACAATAATCAAACCTGCAACTCAAAGCTTAAGAAAAATTAATATAAAAGACATGATTTATTGGTTGACTCTTGGGCTGACATTTAAGAGACAACAATGATTAAAAGTTGAAGTAAGATTTCTGTTACCCAAATGGAACCTGACAATGTACAAGATGCAGCTGAAGGATCGCTTTTCGACCATGCTAACAATCTCGATGTTTTAACTGCGTTAAATGAAAATGATATAGCAGAATGGATGAATAGTGATGACAACAATTAACTAAGTGATGGCGATATTGTAAGCTTTATTAGAACCCAAAAAGGTATTCAAGACGAATTTGAGAATGGAAATGACGACTATACTGAAAATCTACAAAAAAATATCTCATAGCGACAGATTTAAGGCTATTAAAACAGCTATTTCATATCTCGAACAACAAGAAGATGCAAGTCCAGGCGATATTTTAGTAGTACGACGACTTCAAAACACTGCTGCCAAGAAAAGACAAACACTTATGAGTCAAAAATCCATTACAGATTTCTTTAAATAAGTTACGTCCTTGCAGAAGATTTATTATGTTCCATATGTTACAGTGTTCTAAGTAAATATGTTATTAAATGTTTATTTACAGAAGAATTATTAAGTTATATTATATTACATTGTTTTTCAAGATTATACAATAAATTGATACTTATTTTGTGTCTAGTATTTCTGGTTTTAGTTAGAATTAATACATCTATGTTGTAAAGGAATAATTCAGATATAGAAATTGGAAAACACATTGTTTTCAATCAAATGGCAATCCGTATTATCCGATTTTTTTCTTATCCGAGGTACCGTCGGCGTCGGTCCACATTAGCTGGGATAATGGGGAGTCTACTGTATTTTGTATAGTCAAGCTGAAGGCTACGGCTAAGTCCAATAACCTTCAAATCACCATAAATATTCCAGTTATAGACTGCATGCAAGTTTTCATATTTCTTTCATACTAGAAAAGGGAGCTATGTACATCAGGTATTGATAAGAATCTTTTGTCGTTATGCAGAAACACAGCTTTTAAACTTACTTTAGCGGAATCAATATACAAGCACCATTGTCTTCAGATAAAAAGTCTTTAAATTGAGAACGATGATTATGTTAAACACCTATCTTTGTATTCTTTTGAAGAAGATTCCACTGTTTTAGCCGGAAATTGAGCATTTTATACTTTTTTTTTTGGTAACTTTAAATCTTGCCTCGTTTAATGTTTGTTAAGCAGCAATAACAGTTAATGGAGCAATCTTGGGATCTCTCTAAATCACAGGGATAGCAAATGGCATGAGGCAGGTGCCATTTTTTCATGGAGTAAGAAGGCTAGAAGACGATAAGGAACAGGTATGTGGAATTTAGGGGCATGTTTTGCACTCCCCACACTCTCCTCCCACCCAAAATAAAATTCATAGCACTTGTTTACTACTGGAGTAATCTTTGGTTTTTCTAACTTGAGTGTTGCTTAGCCACATACACTACAAAAGTTATTGGGTTGATTTAAACAAATTCTAGGCATTTTGTAACTAATGACACAATGACATGTTTACTGGTTCATTGCTATTTCACAACTAGATCACGTTTGTATATGTCTATACATACCTGGATCTGTACGATAGTAGCAATGGTACGATTTGAGTTATCTTATTTTGTTCCATCATATTCAAAAGGTTTTAAAATATTTCAAAACTAAAATAACATAAATACAACTATAGCTACTGGTGAAGCAAAAATGGTGTTGACCAGTGCACTATTACATCTAGCACATGTTGCATTGCTGTTATTTTTTAGTTAATTTAAAA
This sequence comes from Holotrichia oblita, assembly GCA_023690525.1. Taxonomy (NCBI): domain Eukaryota; kingdom Metazoa; phylum Arthropoda; class Insecta; order Coleoptera; family Scarabaeidae; genus Holotrichia; species Holotrichia oblita. The sequence continues at coordinate 137,205,384 of CM043017.1, read as the reverse complement.
TGTTCACTGGGTTAGGATGTTTGGAAGTGTTGGTTAAATATATTTATCTGTGAAATATGTAGGTTGTGATGCTTCAATAATATTTATTTAACAAATACTAACGGGTGGACAGTGGAACAAAACAGGTAAGTATGGTTTAGTGATATATCTTTATTTTCAAGTTTAAGTTCAAATCAGACGAAAATTGTTATCAAGCATAAAAAAATCGAAAAAATATCATTATTTCAAAAATTGCTACAGAAGGTACCAGCTCGAGTATTGCCGCAAAATATCGCAAACATGTAAGTATACAATACATTTGAAAATATTTGCTTAATTATCATGTCATCATTAAGTTATCATATCAAATTGGCTGGTAAAAAAGCTAATTAACAATGTATTTCATGATATTTACACATTGATATTATACGTTATGCACTGTTAAATAGTAATAAATATTGATCATAGAAGGTGATTTAGAAATATTTTAAATTATTAATGTGGATCATGAGGTCTACAAACGAATAGATAATTTTCATAACAGTTTTGATACAATGATATTTTAGTGATGTTAACTTAAAATAAAAACTATAGATCAACAAAAATATCTATATACCTAGTGCCTACATCAAAGTTTAATAGTATCATAATAGTATTTACAAAATATTTATTGCAACAGTCACTTCATTCGGTTAATTTCTGGAAGTGGAAATTTACCTTTTCCGAAGATATTCTTTCCCAGTTTGTACCTCTGTTATTCGCCGAAGTTTCGTGTGTGTACTTTGTCAGTGTTCTGGGATTTGTCGGTTACCGTTTTTGATTTTGTAAATCTCTACGAAGCCGGAACAGATATAACATTTTTTAATATAATTTGTTCCTGGTGTCCCCTCGGAAAAGGTTTGTATTTGTTCGATTGTTTAACAGAGTAAGTTTGAAAACTCTCTGAAATAAGTAGCGCACGTTTCTGAGTGTATAAACATAAGCACTCACTCCAAACGAGTAGCCGGTTAACAGACCTGAATGAGTGCGAGATCGACGTTTTAAGGTTTTGCATTTGAACGTATTTTTAAGTGTAACAAGATGTTATATTGTATTCTGTGTTACACTTCGGCTGACAAAAAACTTTTTATTTTTGATTTTACAAAAAAGTCATTCTTTTTTAGTTCTGTCTAGTTTTCGTTTTGTAGGAGTTATAAGTCGTCGATTACTTCAAATGTGCTTGTCCGCGAATTTTTTGATTTAGGTTTCTTGTATTCTGAATGCGTTTGGTACACGTGTTTGTGACAGCTGTTGCGTTACTAGTGTGTACGCAGTGACGTCGTTGTGTGTGGACGTGGGATTTTGGTAATAAATCATTCGGTTATGATTACTCACACTTTTATGTAATTTAGTCAATTACCTTATACAGCAATTACGCTACTTAGGCATATCTTAAGTGTTAGTTGACGGTCCCCTTTTCCCGGAGAGATTTAGTTTGTTTTTTTTTGTACGTTTGGTTCCAGTTATGTACTTCGGTTATTAGATTATTTCTTTATTTATTTAAAAGCTTTGGAACGCTCTCTATACTTCAAATAATCAAAGCTTCCAAAAAGAGACTACTCCAAAAGAAACGTATCAGTTACATAATACTACAAATATAGTTAGTATAGATAGCATTTTCAATGTAAGATTTGCAATAAATAAAATATCAGATATGAATATCAAAGGAGCAATAGACGTGTTCTTATGGTTGCTATAAACGCGAATTTTTAGCAGCATTCTTATATATAATGGGATATTGAATTTTATAAAAGCGTTGGAAATACGGTTTAAGATAGAACTTCGGCGGATGTAAGAGAGCTTTATTTAATATACCCCAGGAAAGATGCAGGATTTAGATTAAAATTACATTATTTACGGTACCATAATCTCAACATGTTTATGATATTGAAACCTCCACTAACAATGCCAAATAAAACTTAAATGCATACATAATATGACCTTGATGTAAATGTATTGTCATGTTATTCTGTCAAGCACCATTCACAACTCCATTTTCGCTTGATAGATCTGTATCCAGGTGTAGGTAACTAAAAATAAATAAAAACACTAAGTTAAATTAATATTTACGAAACCAAACCAACAATTACTAAAAAATTAAACTGAATAGCATTAACACGATCGCACACATGCGAATGATGTTTTAATTCATTAAATTTTTCTTAATATCATAGTCTCCTAATGCTACAGTAGGATAAACTTGTCAAGTTGGCATCATTCATGATTTCCTCGCATATGTCATATATGGCATATGTACTGTCGATGGTCGATGTCATGTTTTGGCTCAGTAGCCGTCTGACGAAGAGGCGAAGGGGGGTGGTGGTCACCAGAGATCTTATTATAAATCCAGCCAGCAACAAGGACAGAAGGATGTTTAAGATAATTAATTAATTTTATGTCATTAAACATGTACAAAACCACATTTAAACATTGTACCAAAATTACACCAGTAATTCAACACACAAGACGAAGAAAACCAGCCAGTTAGGGGCATTTTAGAGAAGAAAAACTACGTGGTAGTAAAATCAACAATTTTACGGTGACTCTGTATACCACGATATTTGACCGGACCTGTAAGAAATTAATCTCGATTTGACGGTTATTAACAATTGCGAATCGATACGTTTTTCTAGAACATTGGAAGACAATTGCAAATCAACGGCTACAAATACCCGTGAGCTAGCAACAAACGATCTCTTTCCTAATAGAACGTCGTCTAGAGCGTCTATTTCTAAGTAAATTTATTAAACAACGTTATCACTTAACGGTGCGCCGTTGAGCAAAAATAACCGCTCATCATCGAATAAAGATCCATTAAAACACCTAGGCTCCAACAAATTTCGAAAACCCATCACAGTCAACGGCCACCAGGTCCAACCTTAAAGTTGGAAATTTTCTCAAAAATTCTGAGAAGTTTATAGAAGGTAATAATTTAGTTTGTGGTGTCTTCTAAGACATTTAAGTAGTGTAATTGTTTTTTTTAAGATTTATCGTATTTGAATTAATAAAATTATTTTTTTTTTGTTTCGACTTTTAATGTAACTAAATTTTTTACTTGGGTATTGTTTTCACCTATTCTGTTCACTACACGCGCTGTAGTGTTAAGAACTTACGAACCCTGAGAGTAATTTGTTTATTAAAACCACAATTTTATTTAAAGAGTAAAACTCATTTTTTTAAATTATTATTAAAAAAATTATTTATTATTATTATTTTTACAGTATGTATGTACATATATTTTCCTGCTTTGTAGAAAATTCAGAGAATTTTATTATTTAGATACTGAAGGAATTCCTTTGTTAATTCAATTTGTCAAGCGTCATTTTTTCACTTCCTACGCCTATGTTGAAGTATATGTACTAAAGCAGAGGGCCACGAACCAAAGAGAAATATAAAGGATCTCTTCAGATCGTCCGTGTCAAATCAAATTATTATGAGGTTTTCTTCACTTTTTCAAATTGGAACAATAAACAGGTATTGATGTTATATCACATTTTGTTTCAACATCAGCGAAATAATTGAATTCTCTTTCATCCAAAATTCACGATTATAATGATTTTAAGTGAAAATAGCGCTCAGGTCAACATATTAGTAATATAGGTAGTAAGTAATAATAAATAAGAATGTCTTTTTCCCACAAAAAAGAATTGTAAGAAAGAGGGCAGGAAACAGGATATACATATATTGACGGTATGTCAATAATACTTTTTTATACAGGCTGTCCAATTGCTTTCTATTCAATACCTACACTATCGGCCACTGAAGTTAGGACAACTAGTGAATTACTAAAACCTAAGAAAAACCGATAATAATAGTAACAGTAGTAGTAAATTTTGTTGTCATAAATATATATATATATATACATATAGTAAATTTTAGATATATTCTAAGATTAATAGAGCTCCAATGGAGGACTTCAGATAAATCTGCTATTCTTGTTTAACAATAGCAACATAGTTAATATTACAATGACAGACATGGATACATCAACAAATCTCAAAATCAGTAAACTTGTGTATTGATATAGGTAAATCGAATAAACTAAAACAGATATAATTTTCTTTCTTAGAGAGTAAAAATATATGAAAAAATACAAACATATTGTTAGAAATAAAATAAAATATAAACGAATAAGAAATCTTAGACAAAGTCTTTTGTCCACAGAACTGGTCTCTCCTGGTCCGCGATACTGGTTCAATTATTGGTGGCCAGTAGATCGCCAGTCTACGTATTATTAAAACAACTCCAAAAAATTACAGAAGCACCACCATGCGTCTAAAAAAAAACTCTGCGTTACTGCCTAAAAATTTCGACAAACTTGAATTTGTTAGAATTTTTTTCTAATTTGCTTCTGTTCAAATCGTATGATTTTCAGTCCACTATAATTATTTTTGGTTTCCAGAACACATCAAAGGCTGTTCTTAGGCCTTAACGTGACGTAACGCCCGACTTCTCGTCAATGGAGTTTAGTGGTGGTTATAGAAATTATACATTCGCGTTGTTTGCTGATTTTTGTTGCCATTTTGGGGCAATCAAGCGCTAGTTTTCGACACACATTGTCATTCTTGACCGATCTGGGCGACTATAACCTTCTAGTGTTTCAGTGGTTCGGTATGGGTGAAAAACTTAATTAGTTTTTAGTAAAAACTTTTTGGTGTTTTGTGGGTTGTTGAAGTGTTATACTTCTGCACCAAGAGATCCAGAGAAGAACTTTACTTATCTATTCTCCATTGGCTAAACATAAATTCTGTCAGAAAGGTTTTCTCTTTTTGATTTCCACCAGGTATAATATGTTGATGACACTATTTGATATTATGCTTTAATTAATTAATTAATGAAATATATATTTTAAGAAATAAGATTGCCATGAAATTGCCACACATTTCAGTTATCACCAGTCTACAAATAATTGTTTCTTTTTTACACAGTGTTTTATATTTTACAAAATATGTAATACATCGTATAAATCAAATTACGCTCGTAGATAGTTGATTTTTCAAAAAAATGAAATTAATTTAATGATTATTTTGGATTTGCAGTATGTAATCAAAAGAAAAAATGGATGAAACACGTCTTTTATGAAAATTGTAGGTTGACTTGAGTGCGATGGATTTTAGGAGAAAACTGATTTCTTCAACTTTCGGTTCTAGTATTATGGCGAGAGCCTATGTGAATCACGAAAACTACGATTACTTCTACATAACACATACTTCTGATTTTAATTCTAAATACAAACCTAAAAGTATTTATCCTGATACTTCATCTATCACAAAGCTAGTAATTCATTTAGACATCCTATTACATTCCGTTTGTACAGGATTTACAGCAAATAAAAAGATGACAGATGCTTCATCTGTTTTTGAACTTTTTTGCTGAAAGCTGAAGTAGTATGAGTGACAAGCAAGACGAACCTTTCTATCAGGATCTAACGGACATTGGAGATTGTCGTGAAGATGTTGGAATAAAAACATATTAGGGGATTAATTTTAGCCTGTTATGAGGGAAACTGATCTAACAAATTATTTAAAATTAAGTAGAATAAGTTTTTTTTTGTTTATTTTATTTAGAAAGTACTCTTGCGACGTTATTATTAATAAAATATTTCTTTAACATGACTTTATGGATTCTGTTAAATATTTTTTTCTGAATTGAGGGGCTCATCATTTAATAAGTTTTAATTAATTTGGGAGCTTAGATTTAGATTAGATTTAGATATAAGGGCGATATTGCACCGCGACCGTGGGTCTATTGTGCCCCCTTACATGAGATGTAAGCTGCTGGGTTTTGCCCGCAGTCACAGCTCTCCATCCAGTCTGAGAGCTTTAATAAACTGTAACAGATGTGATGGTTTCAGAGAGGGTATTTTTTCCTCGTCTATAACGGCTTTGCCAAGATAGTTGGCGCGAATTCCTTCAATTGCTGTGCAGTTGGATATGAGGTATTCCGGACTTTCATCTTCCGCCCCGCAAAACCTGCAGTCGCTATTCTGTTTCAGACCTATTCTCTTCATGTGTTCCCCGAGGTGACAATGCCCTGTAAGGAAACCTGTGAGAATGTGTAATCTGTTCCTGCTTAGTTCTAGCATGGTTTTTGCTTTCTGCTTGTTGAAATTTCCAAGGAATACCTTGGAATGTCTCAGACCAGGAAGATTGTGCCAGAGGGAAGCTCTGACGTCCTCTTACCTGTCTTTAAGTTCTTTCTTATATGTGCTCATCCCTATTCCACAGAATGGTTCCGGTCCCACAAACGAAGTTGTGGCGGCCTCCTTTGCTAATAGATTAGCTTTCTCATTGCCACTGATTCCAGTGTGACCTGGTACCCAACATAATGCAACTTTGTTTTCCTTGCCCAGGTTGTTTAGTTTATCCCGGCATTCCCAAACTAACTTGGAGCTGATGATGTTAAAACTCAGCGCCAGTAAGGCTGCCTGACTGTCGGAGAAGATTGCAATGCTTTCCTTTCGATAGTTCCTGTCAAGATTCACCTAAGCACATCTTCCAATCGCATTGATCTCTGCCAGGAAGAGACTGGGGTATATTTCCATCGGCTCTGAGTATTTGGTTCCTGGCCCGAATACCCCTGCATCTGTTCCTTTTTCAGTATTGGACCCATCCGTATACCATTTGATGGTGTTTGATTTTAGAGAGTAGGTGGAGGATTCTCCTTCCCATTCTCTCTTGTTACTCAACTTCGTTGAAAAGTTCTTTTCGAAGCTGTATTTCCTAAGCATTTCATCGCTTGGCAGATCCGAAAGTGGGGAAAGTCCTGCCATGGATGACAAAGCTCCTTGGCATGGAGTCTGGCCCCCTCCCGTCCCTGCTCTGGCTAGTCGGTACATTGCCACACGGGCCACTCCCTCCACTACTAGGTGTAGACGTGTGAGGTCTAGGATGATCTCTAAGGCAGCGGTTGGGCATGTTCCCATTGCTCCGGTAATGCATACACATGCTAACCTTTGCAGCTTGCCAAGGATATTTTTGGTTGTGACGTGAATTTGGGAGCTTTCTTACACTCTGAATAACGCTAGCAAATTATCGCTGCTACATCTAGAAAGGCAACCGTTATAAACAAGTGTCTAATGATAGTGGTTTTGTTTTAGATTAAAACAGATTTACAGAACCAGAAACGTCTCAATCCGATGTAACTGCAATTTTAAGAAAATTCTAAGGCCTTAACTCATTTTTCGTCGTTCGGGGTTTCTGACAGAAATATGAACAATACAACAATATTTTATTATAGATGAATTCCGTTCATTGCTAAAATGTTAATATTATCAACCACAAACCTTTCCGATAATTTCCTCATAAATATGGTATTTTCGCAACAAATAGGACGAAAAGAAACATCACAGATGTCAGAAGATAAGCACGTAAAATAAAAGGGCACGTCGAAACTGTAAAACACACACCATATATCTTGGCTTAACCATTTTACATATTCATAACGCATTTGCGATGTGTTTTGAATTCTCGATGGCGATGATGGCTTCTCAAAACGATACATCTGTCATCGATACATATGTTTTGCGATAGAGATTTAAATTTCGACAAAAAATTTGCGGATATACCGTTTAATCGCGTCAAACAGAGCGATTAGCGAGCAATTGATCGATTTGTAACGTCGATTTCCATCAATTCAAATGAATGAGTGCGAGATTTCGCTATAGCTACGATTTCTATTCCTGTATTAACGAGAACTCTGTTGCGTCTACCGTAATGAAAACTGAGATTACAGAGCAGGATGAATGGCTGTTACTGTGTAAAAGAGTGGAAATTCGAAACAAGCATTAAGCACGCGGAGGAAATTAATGGAATCGTAGGTAGTAGGTGTTGAAAGAGACACGGTTTTGTAGACGCAAGCAATTCACGCGCATAGCCAGAGCGCGTGAATTGCTGTACGGTAGAGTGAGAAAAAAATGGTATTTTTAGTCATCTTTGTGGTCGCAAGAAAACATTTGATTAATGGTATGTTATAAATAACGCGCCTACTATAAAAAATACGATATAATCGAGTAATCTATGATATTTTCGCAAATATATGACATAGGATAACGGCATATCACAGATTTACTATACGAGGTATGAAACGAAATTAATATTTGATTAAACAACAACTTGTTTATAATAATTTTACTCGTAAGCACCTTTAGGTACGGTATCATCGATGCATTATTTTTGACCCTAAATGAAGTTAATTTGTTATCTATAGGGTCTTCCAATAAGATGTTTCATTTTCAATAGCCCGCCATTTTAACAGTTGTCATGACTCAACCGCTCTTTTGCGTGAAAAGTTTCCTGGCCGTGTGATTTCTTGAAGAGGCGATCACAACTGGCCACCGAGATCTTGTGATGTAACACCTTTAGACTTTTATCTTTGGGGCTACGTCAAAGATAAGGTCCATGCCAATGACTCACAATCGATTCAAGTCTTCAAAGATGGAATTCGTAACGTTATCGAGGACATACAGCCGCAAATGTGCGAATTGGTGATGGAAAATTTCATGAAAAGGACATGGTTCTGCAGGCGTAGCCGTGGCGGCCATTGGCTGATATTTTTTTCCGATTATTAATGGCATACCCTCCTCTTTAGAATTAAATAAACATCCGATGATTTCGCTTAAAAATATACTAGTTTTTTTTTACATATCAAAATAAAACATCTTATTGGAAGACTCTGTATAAACAAGTAGCTGATGTGAGGGTTTCAGGTGTTTGACGACGACGTGGTAATGTAATGTATATGTATACAATACAAACGTAAATTAAATACAAGCAAAAGCTGAATAGGGATACCAGAAGGTCACGGCAACTCGATCTGTTAACCACGTTAGAGGCGAATTGTGTGGTTGGTGGTTACAGTAGATGGATGATTAAAGAAACAGCTGCGCATGTCACTGAGATATATTTCTATATCAGATGTTGAACAACTCCATTTGATGGCAAACTGCATGCGCCTAAATAAACTATAACTTGCCATATGAGTTGTTTGGTTCATTATCTACTCTAGAGGCATTACTTGGTCTCTTGCTTTCCAGTAAATTTTCTGCTACAATCAATCCTTTAGTAATGTTAATTCTGAACTTTTTTAGTTCAAAGTTAATACAGCATTTCCCTTCTGGAAATGTATGTACGAGTTTACAAGAGTAGTAGCTAAAACTATTTTGTGGTAACATTTGTTTTACTCTTTCGATCAATGGCATCGAATTTATCTAATATGTTTGCCATATCTTCGAGGCCCGTACTATTATTATAGTCTTTAATAAGTCTTGGGCAATCATTTCCATAGTACCAGTTTTTTTACATCGATTGATAGAGGTAACGTCTCCAATCTGTTTGTCCTCGTTCAAATGCTTTATTGTTCAACAAATGTATGATCGAAGGTGTGATTCCCGACGAACTAAAACTGGCTAGAGTCGTTCCAATAAAGAAGAAAGGGGGCAGCTTAGAATTAAACTACTACAGACCGATAGCAATCGTGCCGAGGGTAATATCCGATGCAGTTTTCTTTCAATTCCACAGTAACATTTCTTTTTCGAGTAAGTGAAATTCGTCTGATTTATTTGTACGGGTATAGGCATTAAGTATATCCACGTTTTGCGCGTTTTTATTGCTTCATTCATAATCTTGACTTATATTTTATACGAGGTGCCACTGTGATAGCAAAACACTGCGGTCTAGACCAGAAAAGGTCGAAAAACAATCTCCTGATCCGGCTGTCGTGTCGTGGCTTAGGATTTGCGACAGGAACAGACGGCGCCGGACGGAGCATGACATCCGTCCGTCATACCAGGCACCTGCATGCTGTCGTGGACATGTCTCACGGGCATGAGGTGTTGGGGTATCTTGGCTTAACCGCCCGGATCGAGAGGAGACTACCTCACAAAAAACCTAAATCCTAAGGCAAAGGGGTCCGGCCGAGGGGATGCGTGGCTAAATAGATGATTAGTCTGCGAGGGCCCCGACCTTGGGGCACCAGGGGAAACCCCATTGTAACCACCCCTCCGTCCTACATGCGGGGCTCTGTAGAGATGGATTTTTATTTCCCTAGCTGCTCGTGGGAACAAACATGAGTAAGAACAATGTAAAAACCAAAACTGAACGGGATGTTACCGTACCAACTGCCGGGACCGCTGATAGAGACAAACCCTCTACTAGCGCAACCGGAACTAAAGAAAGGAAGGCACGTCACATGACACCCCTTCCTGGACTAGGGCAACCTGGAGGCCTGGACGACCCGAAGAGGAAGGGTCTCAGCGGGGCAGGCGTGAAATGGTACCTGCGCTTTCTCAAACAGGGCTTGACACCTGAGGAAGCCAGGGCCAAAGTAGACAAAGAAAGACAAGTGAGGCAGAAAGCCTCACAGTCAGTAACGGCAAATACAAGCCAGGGCAAACGAGGTAGTGAGCATATCTCACCAGCCCAAGCGCCACAGTATAAGAAGAGGAAAACCAAACCCTCTAGTATCACCTCTGGTACAGCAAGCAAAGCTGGGCAAGTCACCAGCTATGCTACTGCTGCCAAAATTACTAAGGTAGGAATACTACCAGAGGAATACCCTCAGGTAATGTTGAACAGTGCTCAGCTGTCCTCGCTGGAAGAAGCTCTAGTCGAGGCAATGGTAGAGAGCACAGTACGAGGCCTGCAGTTCGCCGGGATTCACTTCCGCCAAGGAATGGTGCTGGTGGACTGCGAAACCGAGGAAACAGTCAAGTGGCTTGACCAAATAGTAGGCGGTCTTCCGTTATGGAAGGGACCCAAGCTAGTGACGAGGAAAGGAGACGACCTCCCTAAACCTCACGTCATGACGGTATTCTTTCCGAGAAGCAAGGGTCAGGAGGCAGGAAGCTGCTGAAACTGGTCGATACCCAGAACCCTGAACTCCAGACAAACCTCTGGAAAGTGATGAATAACAAAGAAGAAGGGCACGGCCAGGTCCTCACTATTGGGATTGACCCCAAATCATGTGAGGCGATCCTGGCGAAGGGATGTACCCTACATTTTAGATTTGGGAGGATCCCCGTGTCAGGGCTCAAAAAGAGCCAGGAAAAGACAGAGAAGAAAGAGACTACCTCTGAGACCTCTGAGACCGTGGTGGAGCAGCGGGAGACTGTCGAGACTACCTCGCCGGCCTCTCGCTCCACACTAGATGACATCAATTTAGATGATCATCCTGATCATGATCAGAATTGACTCCGGGCCGGAAGAAGGATATACTCTGACGCCGGAGGAGTTTGTAGAGCTGGAGGCAGGTGGCCCTCCACCACATTAGACGTCTTCACCAGGCTGGCGCAAATTAACTTGCAGCATTCGAGGGGAGCCTCGGCTGTGGCTGCAAGGATATTTGCAAAACACAACCTGGGACTCGTGTTGATCCAAGAACCTTGGACCAATCGAGGGCAGATCAAGGGTCTGTCATGTAACGACTCACAGGTAATATGGGATTACAGGCAGGAGCATCCTAGGGCCTGCATCCTAATTAGAAACAACATTAACTATATATGTGTTGCAGAATTTATGACTCGGGACCTGACGACGATCATGGTACACCTCGACATCGAGGAAGCAACCGAGCCATTGTAATTGCCTCCGCATACTTCGCCAACGACGGGACAACAACATCACCGCCCTTGGAAGTGAAGGAGCTAGTGAGGTATTGCAGCAGGAAGAACCTGCCGTTGATAGTCGGATGTGATGCCAATGCACACCACGACATGTGAGGAAGCACTGACGTCAACGAAAGAGGTAAGTCACTTTTAGAATTTCTATTAGCTTGGAATCTCCAAATTGCAAATGTAGGCAGAGAACCTACGTTTGTAACAAGGGTAAGGAGGGAAGTACTAGATGTAACTTTCAGTAGCCTTAGCATAAGTAACATAGTTAAGAACTGGAAAGTCTCGAGTGAACCCTCCCTGTCAGACCACAGGATAATAGAGTTCACCTTGGAGAGACTAGATCCTATAATGCACCAGTGCAGAAACCCCAGGAAAACAAACTGGGACCTGTACAAAACATATTTAAAGGACAACCTCAGCCAGCTAAACACAGGCGGGACAAGATACCACCTCAAGCTGGAACAGGATGTAGAGCTGCTTTGTGGGGCGATATCCAAGGCCGTTGAAGCCAGTTGTCCGTTATCCCCAAGAAGACCAGCCAAGGATGCCGCTTGGTGGAACAGAACTCTGGCAAATCTCAGAGCTGAAGTCCGTCACCTGTTTAATAAAGCAAAGGTTGACGGGAACTGGCAAAGTTACAAAGAGAAGCTGACTACGTACAACAAGGAGATAAGGAAGGCAAAAACAAAAAATTTCAGAAATTTTTGCGAAAACATCACTTCCACTCCTGTAGCAGCAAGGCTTCACAGAGCCATGGCAAAAGGCGGGACTAAACCTGTGATGGCCTTGAGAAAACCAGATGGCAGCTACACGGAAGGGGAAATGGAGCGGGCTGACCTGCTCCTTCAAACACACTTCCCTGGCAGCAAGCAAGCAGATCCGGCAGAGACAATCCCTAGCACCAAGAGACCCAAACGGGAGGAATGGGAAATCGCTAGGCGAATCTGCACGAGACAACGCATGGAGTGGGCAATAAACACCTTCCAGCCCTACAAATCACCAGGAGCGGATGGGATTTTCCCGTGCTCCTGCAGAAAGGACAGGAAGAGGTACTACAGCATCTCGTAAATATAACGAGAAGCAGTCTCGCGTTGGGATATGTCCCCAAAGACTGGAGAAGGGCGAAAGTCACCTTCATACCAAAAATAGGGAAGGAAGATGGGACTGACCCCAAATCCTTCAGACCTATTTGCCTGATATCTTTTCTATTGAAAGCAATGGAAAAAGTAATAGAACTATATAAGAATGGAGGTTATGGAGAAAGCTCCACTTCACACAAGTCAGCACGCATACAGGGTAGGCAGATCGACAGAGACTGCCCCGGAAGAGCTAACAAGAACCATTCAGGAAACCTTGAATGAAAAAGAAACAGCTATCTGTGCCTTCCTAGATATCTCAGGTGCGTTTGATAACACGTCGCATAATGCGATCAGACGAGCACTGGAGCAAGGGGGGTGAGTAAAACAGTAACCAAATGGATAAGTGAGGTGCTCTCCACAAGGACAGCTGAGACAACGGTAGGTCAATACACTACGAAGATCAGAACTACCCGTGGAACACCTCAAGGCGGCGTGTGCTCGCCTTTGATGTGGAGCCTGGTGGCGGATGAGCTGCTTAACAGGTTGACTGCGTTCGGCGTACACTGCATAGGATATGCCGATGACATTGTTATAATAGCAAAAGGCAAATTTGAGGGAATTCTTTGTGACCTGATACAAACAAGCCTTAGAATTACAAGCGAATGGTGTCGATCAGTGGGGCTGAGCATTAACTCAGCAAAAACCACAATCGTACCTTTCACTAGGAGGAGGAAACTACCGAAAATGAAAGATATACGTCTAGATACAGCAGTAATCGAATGCAAAACAGAAGTCAAATATCTAGGAATAACCCTGGACAAAAAACTTCTGTGGAACAAGCATATCGAACTGACTGTGAATAAAGCAACAAGAGCTTTAATGATATGCCGGAATTTAGCAGGCAAAACGTGGGGTTGTAACCCAAATATACTGCGATGGCTGTATACTAGTATAGTAAGACCTATGGTAACATACGGGGCAATAACCTGGTTCCAAAAGGTCACACACGTCACAACCAAGAATGTCCTTGGCAAGCTGCAAAGGTTAGCATGTGTATGCATTACCGGAGCAATGGGAACCTGCCCAACCGCTGCCCTAGAGGTCATCCTAGACCTCACACCTCTACATCTAGTAGTGGAGGGAGTGGCCCGTGCGGCAGTGTACCGACTAGCCAGGGCAAGGACGGGAGGGGGCGAGACTTTATGCCAAGGAGCTTTGTCATCCATGGCGGGACTCTCCCCACTTTCGGATCTGCCAAGCGACGAAATGGTTAGGAAATACAGCTTCGAAAAGAACTTTTCAACGAAGTTGAGCAACAAGAGAGTGTGGGAAGGAGAATCCTCCACCTACTCTCTAAAATCAAACACCATCAAATGGTACACGGATGGGTCCAAAACTGAAAAAGGAACAGGTGTAGGGGTATTCGGGCCAGGAACCAAATACTCAGAGCCGATGGGAATATACCCCAGTGTCTTCCAGGCAGAGATTAATGCGATTGGAAGATGTGCTCAGGTGAATCTTGACAGGAACTATCGGAAGGAGATTATTGCAATCTTTTCCGACAGTCAGGCAGCCTTATTGGCGCTGAGTTCTAACACCATCAGCTCCAAGTTAGTTTGGGAATGCCGGGATAAACTAAACAACCTGGGCAAAGAAAACAAAGTTGCATTGTGCTGGGTACCAGGACACACTGGAATCAGTGGCAATGAGAAAGCTAATCTATTAGCAAAGGAGGCCGCCACAACATCGTTTGTGGGACCGGAACCATTCTGTGGAATAGGGATGAGCACCTATAAGAAAGAACTTAAAGACAGGTAAGAGGACGTCAGAGCTTCCCTCTGGCACAATCTTCCTGGTCTGAGACATTCCAAGGTATTCCTTGGAAATTTCAACAAGCAGAAAGCAAAAACCATGCTAGAACTAAGCAGGAACAGATTACTCATTCTCACAGGTTTCCTTACAGTGCATTGTCACCTCGGGGAACACATGAAGAGAATAGGTCTGAAACAGAATAGCGACTGCAGGTTTTGCGGGGCGGAAGATGAAAGTCCGGAATACCTGATATCCAACTGCACAGCAATTGAAGAAATTCGCGCCAACTATCTTGGCAAAGCCGTTATAGACGAGGAAAAAATACCCTCTCTGAAACCATCACATCTGTTACAGTTTATTAAAGCTCTCAGACTGGATGGGGAGCTGTGACTGCGGGCAAAACCCAGCAGCTTACACCTCATGTAAGGGGGCACAATAGACCCACGGTCGCGGTGCAACATCACCCTTATATCTAAATCTAAATCTATATTTTATAGGTTCATCAATTGCTTGAAATTCCCCGAAAGAATACGATTGCCTCAACCTCTTGTAATTATATGGAAAAAATAGTCTAACCTAGAGAGAGAATAGAATGTATTGTAATTTGGATTTTCTGGTTTTGGTTGTAATGTATTTTTGGTAAAGCGCAAATCACTTAGTAACCAGAAGAATCTATCTCATAAAATAATTTTAGGGTTTTTGGTCTCATTAGGATATTTACTTTAAACTATAAATTTTCTCATCCAGTATGGTAGGTTGAAAACTTTTATTTTCTTTGTGTTCTGCATTTTGACTCGCATATAAATTAAGTGTGAAATACTACTTCATTCAGTGCAGTTTTCGAAATAAGCTTTCGAAAATAACTGCAGGAGTTTCTGAAAATTCTTTCACAATAGACCAGGAAGAATGCGAAAAAGAAAGTGATTACTCAGAGAAAAGTTCTTTCTTTTCCGTATAAGTTATCTTTCTTGCAAAGTAACGTATACTTGTGTTATTTTCTGCAGTGGCAAATCAACTTTGTTAAAATAGTTCATTACTAGGCGATGCTGTTGTTTTAGCGAGTTTATTCTACTAAAATTGTGACAATCCTCTAATAAATCTTCAAATACTAATGATTCCGTGTCAAATGGCATTTTCATTACTGTCTGGTCTTTTAAATTCACAAGTTACTGCTAACAGAGGACACCCCCTCAAATCATTTTGTTCTTATTCTCAATTGTTGATACTTATTTATAAGTATCGGCATATTGTAGAAGGTGCACAAGTAAATAGAAAAGAGAAAGGATTCAGTTGAAGTGTTGCCAATAAATAGTATGGTCCTCAAGTATCTCAAATAAAAAGTTGAGAACCGCCGCATTAAAATCTTTAGGTGAGACTTTACGCTATATTTTTGTTAATTCAACATTAAGGTTATTAAATTAAATGCGCAAATCAAGTAACAGTATCATTATTCCATATTTAACCTTTCAAGAGTCCATGTACAATAATACGAAAGTATAATAATACAAAATAAACAGATTAAGCTTGATCAGCGTCACAAATGTCATTTTTATTTCAGCTGAGATTAGATAGAAGCGCGTGACTAAGGTTTTCTTTAATTTATTACCATACAATAAGTGAATTATAAAACTGAAATAACGATCATAGTTATAATATTTATTAATTTTCTAGCGACGCTTTGTAAACAATCAGGACAGATTGATTGGTTTTTTGTATGTTATCAAGTCGAGAGAACTTTCGCTACCACGTTGCATTTAACACAGCCCTGGATTTTTAGAACAAAAATTACTAAATTAAAACTAATTTAATGTATGTCATTTTACTATTGGTTCTCAGCAAAAATCACATTTGTGGTTGTTATTGTAATTAATTCACGAACCCCTTGTGTGTAAAACAAGTTTGATTGATTTAGCGAATGTATAGGAAATCAATAGGATTCATTTAAAATGTTTTGCCCAAATTCTGCATACCTTTTCATTATCTGCTCTAATGGAAAATTTAGTAGTTGAGAACTTTCAGCAAAATTCATTAACTAAATTAAATTGTCATGTAGAATTTTATAAACGATATGTAACTAATTGAATTTGCTGCATATCGAATAAAAAAGTATATCAGTTCCTAAACACATTTAATTCTAATTATGATACTTTAAAAATTAGATTTAAAAAAGGACATCAAATATAGATAAATTGATTAAATGTTAAAGTTATAAATAATAAATATAAATGCTGGAAATGAAACTATTTACCACATTAAAGACACACACTAACAGTTGTAAACATTCCAACTATTTTTTTAATATCTCTGTGACGAAATGTTGCATGTTTAATAACGTATCCGTCTTTCACTTTTCTAATTGAATTAACTCAGAAACGGTGCATTTAGGTTTAATAAAATATAGATAAAAGCAAAAGGCTATCTATTAAGTTATTAAAAAAAAGAATACAAGGATTTCAAAATAATATGTTTAAAATGGCAACATTCTATGACGTAGTGTCAAACATGGACACCCCATATACCAAACTATATTTTTATATTGTCGATGTATAATTTAAGTATTATTTATAGTAATTTAATTCACGCTTAAATTTTATCAAATTAAGCGTTAGTTTGATTTTTTGTTTAGTATTTCGCAGCAGTATCGCAGCAATGTCGACCTGCACCATGGAAGAACAGGTACTTATTTGGGATTACCTAGCTAGTATAAAATGTTTGATAAAATTAGAGACAACTTTCTAAATTTAGAAGACCTGTAGACGAGAATACTTCAAGCTTCTAACGAAATTAGTGTCACGCAGATGCAAACTGTAAAAAGACATTTTCTAAATAAACTGGATCACTCTACAGCAACTTCTGACAAATAATTTGAACTTTTTGTTTCGGCTTATTTCTAGATTGTAATTTATTACTGTTTTTATGGTGGGTGATTAGTTCCAATGGCTCCGTAAGCTGTATTACTTGTCTGGCTCTCTCTGCAACTCTCACGGTGTAGTTTTATGTATGTAAATTGTGTTCAAAAAATGGCTTTGTGATATCATCATATCGCCTTTTATAATGCCGCGCTGTTAATCACTTTGCTCGCAAGAGCGAATGGTTAGTCGATCCGGATTTCAATCCTCTGAAAAAATGTCACCACTCCTCCATAGAATTGAAATTTGTTTCTTATCGTCCCGTCACGACAATAGTTAACCCGTCTAACCACTGCGGCTATCGACCCGTTTTTTATTATTTGTATTTTTTATTTATTGCAATAAATTCAGTTAAAACAAACAATGTTTTCAGTTGTCACTTCTCTTTCTTCCCAACGTAAAAAGTTGCCTACTTCTGAATCTTCACATTAGTAATTTGTATTTTATTAAGATTAGGTAACTAAAATTACCAATTACTCTTTTTATTTAAAAGGTTTGAGATTCTAAACTTTTGAATCTAGTAAAAAATCTCGTTCACAAGGTCACTAATTGCAACTGAAACATAACCGAATCGAAAATTTGCTTTAGAATTTAATAGAATTAATTATAAGAAATGCAGTGTATAATGAAGTCATGTTTTAAATATATTAAAGAAGTTATTATAGGAAAATTAAACAAGACGTACCCTTGTCACCCTGTATTTAGTGTAGTATCAATTTTTGGTTTAACTAACAAGGGAACACCGGCAACTGTCACACCCCGATTCCGATGAAAAACGCCCGATTTTGGGGTACAGCCCAAGTTTGGACGATATTTTAATTTTTGCAAATACATATTTCCTAAACCATGAGAGATATTAAATTTTCTTCTTTACATAATTTGCAGCATATTACATGGCCCCAAGGTTGACCGCCGTCCATTTTCTCAAAAAGTTCATAACAGGGACGGGGTACCCTATACTCCCCCATTTTTTTTTAATTCCTTATTTTCTTAACCATCAAAGAAAAGCCATTTTTACATAGAAAATGACGACGTAACTTTTACCGATTGTAGAAATATAAATCATTTTATCAGTGTACTTTGGTCCAGGCGTTCTTGAGTTATAAGCGTAGTAAATAACGACTTTCTCTTAACAAGTAATTAATTTTTCTTTTATTGAAAATAAATAGCTCTGAAACTAAGCATTTGCGGACGGACGTTTATATAGCAAACTGTCATTGTTTTTGCATGCAGAATCACCCCCTGAAGTTTGTCGCACTTATTTACTAACACTCTGTATATAAGAAGATTAAGCTATGTAAGTATTACAGTAGTGATAGTGTGTAAAAGTGCTCAAACCACAGATTTTGCTTACACCAACAGCGCACAATAGCAGGTTTATTACAAATACTACCCAAGGGTGTAGACTGTACATCTTTGTTAAAACAAATCTCTTCAGGGTTTTTAGAGGGGCCAGGTCTTTCCTCAACGTACCCATTCTTATACTACGAGTACTTGAATACGTCGAAAAATGTTGGGGAAGAAAATTGATTGTATGGGTTAGGGATTAGCATTTTTTTTTAATGTGGTGGGTGCTTAGTTGCAGTGACTCCGTAAGCTGTATCGCTTGTCTGGCTATCACTGCAACTCTCGCGGTGTAGTTTTGTGTGTGTATGTTGTGTTCAATTAAAACTTAAACTTCAAACTTAATAACATTATTACTCTGATGTAAATCTATGACACAGTTCATAAGTATCACTATATCCAAAAAAGTTCTAACAACATTTTTCCCCAGTCTAAAATCTAAAACCATATACATCTAAAGGTTGTCCCATCGCTGTCGTTTTTTTTTTCTGGTATATTTAAAATGTTTAAAGGTTTGTCTTTTGGCACTAATTTCTGAAGTTCGGCAACACAATGCCCACTCCAAGAATCAATTATTTTTATTGAAATGTAGCAATATATATTTTTGTTTTTCTTGTATTGGTGACACTGAATCATATATGTAGGGTTGGTAGTAATAGTTCAAGTCATGTCAGTTGTTGTTGTATTGATATTACGAATAAGATATACCTAATGTGTAATGTTAAAATTCTCTTGGTTTTTAGTAATAATAACTCCGTTTTTGTGTAACCTAACTTAATTTTTGTTCTAAATAAACAATAGGTTATGGGACCAGTCTACGTTTAACTGTAAAAGTGAATAAAAGCAAAAAAAACGAGATTAGGTTACGGCGTGGACGCGTATATTTTTTAACAAGGTACGATCTTTGTTGCGTCGCGTGTATTAAACAAAAAAGCAAATACTCGTCAGTTGTTATAATTGTGAGAATGGATTTCAAGCCCCATATTGAACAGTTGCAAGGTGCAAATAACTGGAGTAGATGGAGGAGACAAGTAGAATTACTATTACAACATCAGGAGGTTCTAGAAATTGTTAAAGGTAACAAAGGACCGCCGGTAGAGCCAGATTCGAAAGAACCGGATGCTGTTCAAACAAAGTACGAACACGACTGTAAAATATACAACAAAGGTGAAGCATTAGCTCAATTAATTCTGGTCAGTAGTATGAATGATACGAATGTTGATCTTACTGCGACATGCAAGAGTGCCAGTGAAATATGGACTAAGCTTCTTTCTGTGTATGAGCTAAGCTCAGGCCAACGTGTTGATAGGCTGATGGAAAAACTTTTCACCTGTGAAAAAGATTCCGTTGAAGATATAGCTACGTATATTGCCCGCCTACAACGAAATTTTAGTGAATTAAATGAAGAACTAAAAAGTTTGGTAAAAACAGAGTTGCCCGATCTTCTTTTAATGAGTAGAATAATGTCAACATTGCCAAGCGAATACTTTGAATTTAAAAGTGTGTGGGAATCAATTCCATTGGCAGAAAGAACAATAAACAAACTAACTGAAAGGTTGCGACTCATTGAAATGAGACTTCCAGAGAGAAGAAGTGATTCATCAGCTTTAATAGTGAATGAAAAGAAAGATAAGAAAAATGCTGATAAATCAGATAAGAGACCGGACAGGAAAGAGCAGCGAAAGTGCTTTAAATGCCACAAAATAGGTCATTTGGCAAAGGATTGCTATAAGAAAAACGGTAATGCAACAGACTTGAAGAAGGCATCAAAACCTGCAGGTGAAGCATTTCTATGCAAAAGAGATGACAGACAAGATGATAAATGGCTGGCGGATTCAGGTGCATCTGCACATATGACAAACAACAAACGTTTTTTCTTTAGCTATGAACCATTCAACTGTCCACGTGAAGTTCAAGTTGGTAATAATGAAATTATCCATGCCTATGGCGAAGGTACTATTAATGTGCAAATGCGAATACACGGTTTATGGCAGCAAAATCATTTAAAAAACGTTTGGTATGTACCAGAAATTGGAAGAAATTTATTTTCAATTGGTCAAACCATGAAGAAAGGTTTTCTATTTAGTGCTAATCAAAATGGTTGCACGTTTAAGAAGGATGGCACTGTTAAACTAATAGGTAAGAGAACTGCCAAAGGTCTATTTGTTTTAGATATGCGAGTATGTTTGCCTGAAATTGCTGCTGAGGTGCACATTGCATCAAGCAAAGAAAATTTACAGTTGTGGCATGAACGCCTGTGCCATCAGAACAAGAAACATGTTCAAAAGGTGCTAAAACGGAAAGGAATCGAAATACAGTCTGAAGAGGATTTCTGTGATGGGTGTGTTCTTGGAAAGCATCAGCGGAAAAGTTTTGGAACCCGAATGAATCGACCAGTGACACCAGGTGCATTAATTCATGCAGATGTATGCGGTCCCATGCAAGAGGAATCACTAGGCGGTGCAAAGTATTTTTTGTGTTTCAAGGACGATTTCAGTAAGTTTCGACGCGTATTTTTCCTCAAAGCAAAAGCTGAGGTAAGTGACTGCTTGAAAACTTTTATAAATGAAACTAAAACTGTTGGACATACTATAAAAGAATTTCTATGTGACGGTGGAAAAGAATTTGACAATTCGTGTGTGAGAAATACTTTAGAATTAAACGGTATTAACCTTCGTATAATTATGCCATATACCCACGAACAAAATGGTGTCGCGGAACGTGAAAATCGAACATTAGTCGAATGTGCACGTTCAATGATTCACACAAAAGACTTACCATTAAAGTTATGGGCAGAAGCAGTGAATACAGTGGCACATGTACTGAATAGAACCGGAGCTACATCAATTGAAGGAAAGACACCAGCTGAACTATGGTTTGAACGTGATGGTATAAATCTCGAATATTTAAGAATTTTTGGTACGGAATGTTATGTACATGTTCCAAAAGAAAAAAGAAGGAAATGGGATAAAAAGAGTGTTGCTGGAAAATTGGTTGGATATTGTGGTGAAAAGGATGGATATAGGATCTGGATTGAGGCTGAAGGAAATGTTATTCGTAGCCGTGACGTGGGTTTTAAGAAGGAAATGCCCTTAAAAGAAAAACTACAGTTGTTATTTTCAAAGAATCAAAAAGATATAGATCCGATGAGTCATAGAATGGAAGAAGTTTCTGTAAATGATGAACCTTTGAATGAAGGTGATATAGATATAGAAGTTAGAACTTCGGAGGAAGATGTTGTCAAGGATGGTATTCCAACATCATCTAGTGCAAAACTGGAAATGGATGAAAAGAGGCAACAACGTGATACTAAGAAACCTGCTTATTTGCGGGATTATGTATATCTAGCAGAATGTGATGCTCCAGATTCATACGCAGCTGCAATGAAAACTAATGAAGCTGAAAGTTGGTTGCATGCTATGAATGAAGAATTGTCCTCACTGGAGGAAAATAATACATGGGAGATGGTTGAGAGGCCATCAAATGAAAAACTTATTGGTAATCGATGGGTTTTGAAGGTTAAATATAAACCTGATGGAACTATCGAGCGGCACAAAGCGAGACTGGTTGCAAGAGGGTTTGCTCAAAAGCCTGGGGTGGATTATAGCGAAACATTTAGTCCGGTAGTACGTTTTGATACCATACGAAGTATGCTTAGTGTTGCTACAGATGAAAATATGCATTTAAAGCAATTCGACATAAAAACAGCATTTTTATATGGTATGTTAAAGGAAAACGTATATATGAAGCAACCTGAAGGTTTTGACGATGGAAGTGGTCGTGTATGTAAACTTATACGAAGCTTATATGGACTCAAACAAGCTCCAAGGTGTTGGAATAAACGGTTTGTAGACTTTCTAACCAACTTAAGCTTTATGCAAAGTGTTGCAGATCCATGTTTATTTATTAGACAACAGAAGTTAATGATCGCACTGTATGTAGATGACGGACTTATTGTTGGAAATGATCTTAACGATATAAACAATTTCACCATGGAACTTGAAAAACAATTTAAAATCACCATTAATTTGACAAATTACTTCGTAGGTGTGCAAATATCTAAATTAAAATGTGGTTCAGTGTTTATAGATCAGAAGGTCTATACACAGAAAATTTTAGACCGGTTCAACATGAGCGATGCAAATTCTGTGACAACACCAGCAGAATGTAGTGCCTATAATATTGATGATGGTGTCGAACCTGCACAAGGAGTTCCATACCGAGAGGCAGTTGGCAGCTTAATGTATTTGACAATAGCTACAAGGCCTGATATCGCATACGCTGTAAGCAGGGTGTCAGAAACATTGGAGAACCCTACAATCTCGAACTGGAAAGCGGTCAAAAGGATTTTCAGATATTTAAAAGGATCTGTCGAGTTTGGAATCCTATACGAGAAAGAAAGCAATCGCAAATTGGAAGCCTTCAGTGATGCTGATTATGCTGGAGATCTAGAAACCAGACGTTCAAGAAGTGGTATTGTCTGCAAATTCAAAAACGGCGCGATTTCTTGGTCCAGTAGAAAGCAACCATGTGTTGTATTATCTACCATGGAAGCAGAATATTTAGCAGCAAGTGAAGCTGTGAAGGAACTGGTGTGGCAAAAACGATTATTTTTGGAGTTGCTTGGACAGCCTTGTACTCCTACAGTGTATGTAGACAATCTAAGTGCAGTGAAATTAATGAAAAATCCCGAATTTCATAAGCGATCCAAGCATATTGATATAAAATTTCATTTTGTTAGGGAGAAATTTAGTGCGGGAGAAGTCAATATCGAACATATAAGTGGTGACAATCAAGTGGCGGATATATTTACAAAGGCTTTGCCTCGAATAAAATTTGAAAAAATGAGATACTTTCTTGGTGTAAGAAATAATATAGCATGTTAGACTTATAAAATGAATATATTTTGGGAGGAAGTATTGAAATGTAGCAATATATATTTTTGTTTTTCTTGTATTGGTGACACTGAATCATATATGTAGGGTTGGTAGTAATAGTTCAAGTCATGTCAGTTGTTGTTGTATTGATATTACGAATAAGATATACCTAATGTGTAATGTTAAAATTCTCTTGGTTTTTAGTAATAATAACTCCGTTTTTGTGTAACCTAACTTAATTTTTGTTCTAAATAAACAATAATTTTGAATTATTATTACTATTATTAAACGGGTCGATGGCCGCAGTGGTTAGGCGGTTGACTATCGTTGTGGGAGGACGATAGGCGCCGGGGTTCAATTCTCTGGAGAGTCTGGAGGGACGGTGACATTTTTTCAGAGAGCTTAATCCCGGATCGACTTGCCATTCGCTGTTGGGAGCAAAGTGATTAACAGCGCGGCATCATAAAAGGCGATATGATGCCGTCACAAAGCCGTTTAAACACAACTTACACACACAAAAAACTACACCGCGAGAGTTGTATTGATAGCCAGACAAGCGATACAGCTTACGGAGTCACTGCAACTAAGCACCCGCCACACATTAAAAAAAAATTAATTTTCTAAATTTATTATACATCACCGTTTTCTATGTAAAAGAGATCTTTTTCGATGAAGAAGAAAATAAGAAATTAAAAAAATGTGGGGGGATGTGGTACCCGGTAACTTTTTGAGAAAATGGACGGCATCATCCTTGGGGCCATGTAACGTGGTGCAAATTATGTTAAAGGAAAAAAAATCTGTTGTAGTTTGATTTATGTATATCAACAGACAAGTTTATTAATTTTGGAGCCCTATTATTATTTTTCTATTACCTATTACTATTAATAATTTTCGAAATTTGTTATACATCGTCGTTTTCTATGTAAAAGCGGCCTTTTTTGATGATTAAGGAAATAAGGAAGTTAAAAAAAATGGGGGGTATAGGGTACCCTGTCCGCCGTTATGAACTTTTTGAGAAAATGGACGGCATCATCCTTGGGGCCGTGTAACATGGTGCAAATTATGTTAAAGGAAACAAATTCTGTTGTAGCTGGATTTATATCAATAGACAAGTTTATTGATTTTGAAGCCCTATTATTATTTTTCTATTATTACTATTAACAATTTTCGAAATTTGTTATAGGTACATCGTCGTTTTCTATGTAAAAGCGGCCTTTTTTGATGATTAAGGAAATAAGGAAGTTAAAAAAAATGGGGGGTATAGGGTACCCTATCCGCCATTATGAACTTTTTGAGAAAATGGACGGCATCATCCTTGGGGCCGTGTAACATGGTGCAAATTATGTTAAAGGAAACAAATTCTGTTGTAGCTGGATTTATATCAATAGACAAGTTTATTGATTTTGAAGCCCTATTATTATTTTTCTATTATTACTATTAACAATTTTCGAAATTTGTTATAGGTACATCGTCGTTTTCTAGGTAAAAGCGGCCTTCTTTTCATGATTAAGAAAATAAGGAAGTTAAAAAAATGCAGAGTAAAGGGTACCCCGTCGCCTGTTATGAACTTTTGCGAAAATGGACGGCGTTATCCTTGGGGCCGTGTAAGATGCTGCAAATTATATTAAGAAGAAAATTTAAAGGAATTAAAAATTCGTCCAAACTTTGGAGGGGGCTGTACCCCAAAATCGGGCGTTCCCGCCGAAACAGAAAAATACGTATTTCTTCTATTAAGGTAGGTACTCTTTCGATCTGTAAAGTTTCATCGAAATCGTGGTGTGACAGTTGCCGGTGTTCCCTTCTAAGTTGGGTTAAATCGCCATACTTTGACTATATTGTATTCAATGCGACCAGTTGATTGTAGTTTCTTAAAATAGGACACCTTATAATTGTTTAAAAAATGTTAGTGTAGTAGTAAATGATTAGTTTTTGTGCATCAAAAACTTAAATTTAATTAGTTTTCTTTAGATTATTTTTTTCAAATTACATACTTTGCAGCATTTTAGATGTTCCATGACGTTTTCCTTTGATAATGTTTACAATTGTCACTCCTCTGTTTCTTCATATTAAAACCACAATTCCCTTTTCGCGCGTATTATTTCTGCCTCCCAGATATTATCAAACTTCGATATACTGTTAGAATATTTGCTTTTAAACTATACAACTTAGGTGTGGCACTTAAAAGATTTAAACTGACTCGGCGTCTCATAAATAATAAAAATAAATGCAAGTGTTACTATAGTAACGTTATTTCCTAGTTTTTTTTTTGTCAATTTGCGTTGTAAACGTTTCAGTAGATCGAGATTATATGGAAGACAATATTAATTTTACTTTATTGCTTTCTATTTCTTCCGAAGGCATTGTACCGTGCATTTTAAGATCTTGGGGTTTCTGCACAGTTCAGCAAGTAAATATACGATTGATATCTTTAGAGCTCTACCTTCTTGTATATTATTGAACACTCAACTTTTATTGCGAAATATTGAACTAACAGCGGTTTTCTAAATATTTGTGTTCTTCAGACTGAAATTAATAGTTTAGAGTTCGCCATTGTCTGAAAACAATTTAATATTAGATTTTCTATTTATTGATTTTTTTATAAGTATATATTACTAATTATTATCAGTTAATGACAATATTCATATATCATATATCTAGTTAGAAATAAACTCTTAATCCTCGTTATATTAACTGTTGCTTCAGTACTCTGTTCCTTCACTAATTACCATATTCGTGTTTTAAGGGTAATAGGATGTTGCGTCACTGAGGTGAATCGCGCAAACAACATTATCACAGATGCATTTCCATATATAACGATGGCCGAATTATGGTTTGCATGAAGGTATATTTTAGGTCACATCGTTCAGATAATTTGAATCTATTTAGGTTCCTAAGAGGTTCGTCCTTATTTCAATATACAAGTGTACATGCGTTTGAAGGACTTACTTAAGCGATTAGCGAAATGAACAAAGTAAAACAAATAAATATTTCAAGGTACGCGATATGCCTATTAAATATTAAGACTAAGGTTACAAGCTCATTTAAATTTATCTGAATTAATTGCATTTTAACCTGCTTCTTAGATAATGCGCTTGACGTGAGCGAATAAATGTAACATGTTGTATTGTAGGATTTGGGTTTTGAACTATTTTCTAATCATTCGTCAAGATTGAACTTGCAAGATTTTTAAGATTATGCGATACAAGGTATAATGATATTAGAAAAAGTTACAAAATAATTGTTTTAATCCAATTTGCAATGGAATCTAATTAAATGACGTTTAAGTCAGGAATTTCTACCACGTAATCGTCGACACGCTAACATTAATTCATTTAGCGTTCCATGCTAGCGCTTATTTAATTTATTACTAGTCACAGGAGTACGTACAAGCTATATAGAATCCTTTAGCACGTTGAAAACTTTCATCGTTATCACTGAAATGCGTTGTAGTAGTTAAAACTGAAACTTGGAATAAAGCTAAGTGGGTACAACAATCCTCTTCATGTCATCTAATTACCTGAACTTGACTACGAAATTTTACTACGAGTTGGAAATAGGGTAGCGAACTATATGAAAATTTTATTAGGAAGGTGTAAATTTTGTTATGAGAGTGATTTCTTCGAATTACAGGTGCGTGTATGTTTTCCAACGTATTTACTGTGTATAAGTAAGTTGATTAAGTTTGTCTGGACTATACAGTCCGGTTTAACTAACTGGGTTGACTTTTGATATTTGAAGGTACATATGTATAAATTGTTTTGAAGACATTATCGGAGAAAGATATTTGAAAAGATATTAAAGTTGGTTCTCTAAAAAGTGCACTAAGAAGACACTAAACATTTATTTGATTATCGAAGAGGATAGTGTTCAAGAAAGTAAACATTAGGCAGGACGCACAAGGTACATACGAAAGAGTAGAACAGGAGAAGAAAACAGTAAACAAAAAAAGGTACAAGTGAGAGAGGTTTTTTGATTTAACAACATGGATCAATTTCAAGGAAATTATTTGGCCAATTCTTTGTTTTTGTAATTTGACAGGTTCAGAAATCTAAGCACATGTCTATAGATCATACTGCCTACGAAAATTTATTATCGTTAAGATGCCCAATCTCTCTAATAGCCGTTCTAAATCAATCATTCTGTATAGTTTATCCTTATAATAATGG
Source organism: Holotrichia oblita (assembly GCA_023690525.1). Lineage (NCBI taxonomy): Eukaryota > Metazoa > Arthropoda > Insecta > Coleoptera > Scarabaeidae > Holotrichia > Holotrichia oblita. Next base: position 137,177,568 of record CM043017.1, on the reverse strand, counting down.
ATTTTTCCAAGGAAGTGTGAATGACATGGTGAAATATAGAAAAATGGTGTGCTTGTTTCATGTATTAACGTTACTACGAATATACATCATGTACCAAAGATAACTTTTGAATAACTTAAACACAGAATTGATACTAATGAAGTATGTTAAACGTACTGTCACAAATAAATATATTACTACGGAGAAAAAAGGTAATGCAGTACACTACCATTATTAAACTATCCGTTGATTTTTAAATTTTATTTTGTTCGGAGAAATAGATCGGCAGAGATGGTTTCATAGAATTGCCACCGAGAACACGTGACCTCGAGAAATACCTGGCGAAAGACTCTAGCGAATTGAACAACAGCTTTTACAAGGAATTGATTTATCTGTACACGCAAGAGGAAAGCAACAACTTTGAACGTTTAACATAATTCTGTTAAACTCAGGAATTTATAAGTTTGTGTTTTTACTTTAGACTTTAGACAGAATGTACTTTTAAAAGATAATTAAATACTTAAGGATTGATTAAAAAAATAAATAATTCTTCAGAACAATAAGAAACCTAGGAGCAACAGGACGATTGCGGTAATAGGGAACAGAAGTCAATAACGACGATTGTTTTCATTAATGAGTTTGAAAAACTTTCAACATTTTTCCATCTATAGATATTCTCTACGAAATACTGAGCGGTTCATTTAAATTGAAGAAATAAATAAGATTTTTTTAAAGTTTCTTCACACCCTCTTGAACATTCAGTGTAGCGGATGGCCAACTGAGAAAGTCGCTCGGCCACATCTTAGGAACGGTTTACGGCACAGGTTTGGGAAACAAATATTACTGATTAAAGTGACCCCGAGAAACATCTGGAAATTATTTAGAATAGCGTAGGATGACCGCTAGAGGGCGTAACTGATCACCAAACATTTTAATTCTTATCTTACACAAAATTTACCAACTTAAGGTCTATCATAAATATGAAAATCGGAATCTACTGAAAATTTTGCATATTTTACATACTTTCTAATAAGACCAAATTTGCTAAATTTCGTTCACGAGAAACAGAATAATTTAAATTTGTCCTTATTTTTTCGAAATATCTCGATTAATATTAATTTGAGGTTATTTGTGGTTCACTATTTTTCTATTCACAACTTATTGCTCTTTTAGAATTTAATAAAAAAAATACCATATGCTATTTAAGAAAAAAGAGTTGTCCTTGCTATGAACTTTGCGTCTTTATTTATGGTGACAACAGTAGCGCCATCGAATGAGCCCCTTCATATAGTTAAACTCTTGCCTAATTTCTTCATAATACTAATTGTTCCGAAGATATTGCAGTGTTACACTTTAAATGGACCACCCTGTATGTTGTATAAAAGTATCACTTGTCACGCCTGCATGTAGGTAATATCAAATTATTTCGTATTCTGTCATGACACTCTTGAATTGATTGATTGAATTGCAGAGAGACATCTGCAAATTTCACTTTCTCACTTTAATCATAAAATAACTAAAAAACTGTGAACTTTAACGATTAATTATATTTATTTACAAATATTTATATTTTAATGTAAAATCCAAATTTGAGCTCATATACCTAGCATATTCAAATCGCAATATTTTTAAGATTTTTTGTTTTAAAACGATATTATCAAGAAAAAATTCTCGGAATCAAGTAAAATCCCCAAATTCAAACTTTGGTTAAAAAAAAAAAATATGTATGTCTCAAAAGATTTTCAAGTCTAATTTTAATTTAATCTCAAAAAAAAAATTAAATAAGCAATCAAGAAACACAAGAAAATTATTAGTACATTTTTATAACGGTTATATAACGGTTTTCTCTACCAAATTGCCCATTTTCAATTCTTTTTCTACTTTTACTACTCTCTGCAATTGAGGTGGTGGAACCTCTTAACAAGCTTAGGTTATTCTCTCCTGTAGTTCTTGAAAATTATTGTCATTATTAATACCATAGGGCCGGAACTTACCACCATTATTATACATATTGTATACCAATGATATATTTGAATTACCACTCCATGGCAAAATATACGGATACGCAGACGACACCTGTATTATATTCAGTAATATAATACCCCACATAATAGAAAAACACATTAATAACGACATGAAGCAAATAGAAGAATGGTGCTTTAACAATTTAATAACAATAAACGAAGATAAGACAATCTTTATGATCTTCTCAAACATAGGACAAAAACCTAAACTAGACATACATAAAGTGGGACGGTCATGTCCAAAACCTTATCAAAAAGAACACAAAAGCAATAGCTGGAATGTATAAAATTAAAAATACCCCCCAGAATGAGATCGGCAATATACCACGCCATGTTTGCATCTCATACGAATTACCTCGTCAATATATGGGGCCAAACAACGTCAAAAAACATAAACAAATTACAGCGACAACAAAATAGATTAATAAAGCTAATATATCGACTAACTAAAAGAACCCCAACAGCACAACTATATAATATAACTGGAATACCAAATATTGAGAAACTTATAACAATTAAAAATATATTACTGATACATAAAATAGATAAAGAACTAATCAAAACAAAAATAAAGCTTCAAACTAACAGTGAAATACATAACTACCGAACGAGAGGACACACATACATAAGAGCAAGAAAACACAGAATAGTAAGATGCGTACAAATAATACCAACAGCAGATGTGATAAAAGACTACAACAAATTAACAACAAAAATTAAAAGCATGGACCACCATAATTTTCACAAGGAAATCAAGAGGAGGATATTGAAGATATAAATGAAGTAGAGAAGAAACCTGAGAGACATCCAGAAACAAAAAGAAGAAAAACAGCACACAGGAGCCCTCAATACCGCTCATGCAGGAAACTGGCAAAACCAAGATCTTGCAGTGAGGCTGAGGACCGAAGAGTACATGTTGTGTACAGTGTATATGTATATGTGTATTGTATAATTCCCCATAAATAAAAATCTAGCGAACTTAGGGCGGAAGATCTCAATGACTATAAAATTAGTGGACTATTCTAATTTATCAATTTTCTTGTCTGACTGATTGCATTATGAATTTCTGCTCCGTTTAGTTGTATACGTACACGACGTATTATTTTTGTTATTAATAACTGGTTTATTTCTTTAGATTTTTGCCTCCACGGACTTATTGTAATTACGATAAGGTAAATGACTTTTATACGACAACTGACAATTTATAATTTTGTAAATGCTGTCATGGCTAACTGATAAAAAAGGAACTAATGCCAATAGTATGTATTGTAGAAAATATAAGAATACTAACTTGCGAGTATTTCGAAAACTAACCATTGTTATAATAGACATACGTATACAAAGTGAGCCTCATTTTTAATGCCGACTAAAATAAGATTATAAAAATTGCAGCTTTCCATTAAAAAAATTGACTTTCGGTAATTTTTCCGATTTCATTTTCAGACGTATATTTCGAACACTCTGTATTAATAATTGTAACAATTTTATACAAATAGTATTTAATTAGGTCACCTACTTGAGAAACATTACTTCAAAATAAATAATAAACTAATCCTTATATGGAAAAAGTGCAATTGATTATCTGCCTGCAAACGTCAATCACACAATTTTGACAGATTTGCAATGACATTTATGTCAAAATCGCGTGCTCAAGTATCGACACAACCTCAAGCACGGACTATAAATATGACCCTTAGGTATATGACATTATACATAAAATATATTTAGAATTTCACGTAGAATCTAAAAACGTGACAGTATACACAGGGTGTTCTTTTTAAAATAACGACGTTGGTGCCTACTTCCGGTATACCCCGAAGCGCCGCCATCTTTAAAATATTTTAGGCGAGTGGCCCCCATCGACTTTAGTATAGTGCCAAAATTTCAGATCATTCCTAGCTATAGGCGCAGCTTTCCCAGCCAACTGTTAGTAAATTAGAACTCTGTAATACCAACAATGCTTGTACATTACTACGTTTGTCGCAGATCTATTCTTAGAACTTTGGCCCAATAAAAAGAAGTACCATCCTCATCCTCATACCTCATCACTAAACCTGATTTACAAATAATTGGTTTTTTTTTGTGCAATTCCAGTAACACTAAAATGATAATTTTTGCTATTACCTGCATCAGATTATAGTAATCTTTAAGAATATAACATTTATTAACACATTATAAAAAAGGGGACGGCCTCATCGTCGAGACCGATAGATTTAAAATAAGGGATACTATCCCTTATACACATTGTACACATATATGGTGTTCACTTTGATAATAATATTTTTTGTGCCAGTAATTAACGGATCATCCTGTCTAAGTATATATACTTTTAAATTGTAAAGCATCGGCAACTGTATCAACTACAATGTGTGAATTCGTTTTTAGAATGTTTGTAAATAGCTCAGGTAGTTTGTCATTATCTCATAACTTTTACGGCAAAGAAAAATGCTTTTGTCAAAAATTTTTGGCCACATTTCAATCTGACGTCTATCAGCTATGAATGAAATGTTAATCATCTCAAGCTCAAACGAGTATTTTGTAATTGTCTTTAAATTGCAGATTGAAGCTGAAAATGTTTTAATTCATCATTGCATTAGTGGAATACTATTGGTTCAAAACAAATCCTTAGAAGCATTTTATTTTATGTGCTATTACCAACATTTTCAATTCATTCTACAATGAAAGCCGATATCCGGCTATTTTGAAAGGAGAAAAAATCTTTGGAATCACTTCTTGTCACCGCCAATATTTCTAGTTCTTGTGCAATTAGAATATGACTAGATTACAGTTTTGTACTGCAAAGAAGCAGAAAAGCACATGAAATTACAATGAAATCGAAAAGTAAAGGGATTAGCGAAAAATTACAGCTTAAAGGCAGCTCCAGAACAATAACATTTCTGCGAATATTGTAGCGCCTTTAAATGTTAGCCAATTGTATCAACCATAATTATATAAACTACCATTGCGAGAAGAATTTTTTTAATAAAATCATTTGAAGAAATATGGTATTTTAAAAGCAATAACCTTATATTGTAAAAGATTTTTTTCGTATAATGATTGACGGTATTATTCAGTACAGTACAGCACGTGAAATATGGAACAGCCTTTTATAACTTTTTTGTGTGATGGTACAGCAGATTTCGGTAATATGATTTCTTCTGTTCTTTCTGCGTAAGTAAGCGTTAAGATCAAAGCATGATTTACAGGTTTTACTAAAAAAAGTAGCAATCGTTCGTTCTGTATCCACAGATGAAAGAATAGAAATGAATAGGGACCCATCACGTACTCCTCCTTTGATATGTAGTGAATAATGCATTGCCATTGAAAAACTTCAAAATAATGAACGAGGGGGCCTTCTTCGATGAAGTAATAAAGCATCCTCAACGGGTGAATGATGAGCGACGCGCATGTCAAGGGCCTATAAAGACGCTCTTTCGACGCGGCGTCGGTCACAACCCGTATGGTCTTTACCTGTTACGGAACACGACACGATCAGATACATACAATACAAAAAAAAAGACAAGAGATCCAATCAACCTATCTTTCATCAGCATTTGCGCTATTCGTATTTTTTATACGGTCCGCGCCGAAGAAGTGTTTCTCTGCACATAATATAGTATTCAGAATATTTTGCGATCCTACAGTGCCGTGACGAGGAAATACCGCGACTCTCGTCAAAGAGAAGAGCGAATTCTCTACGTTCCGACAACCTGTTGAACTCCGCTCGCATCGTTTGACGGCTAAGCAGAGGAAAAAGGTAAGTCCGTTAAAGTTTCTATTTTCTTCGGGATATATTCGTAATTTTTCTAATTGGAATAAATTTGTTGTGCTGTTGTTTTTTTGGACAGGGATTTAAATCAGAAATGTATTTAACTCGTCTGTCACCTGAAAAAAACATTTTTTAAGACTATTCTGGAAAGAAGATTAAATGTATTGAAGTTCTTAAAATTTCCAGACGATTTGCTTCTTTTTATGCTACGCTGAGTTAAATAATACTTTGTCGTATTTCTCTTCAGATTTTCCTCGGAAATATACTCAAAGTGGGGTACATAATCTCTTTAGATATTAGGATTTTGCGACAGATAAAATTTCCAAAATTTTCATTCAATTACGTTCTATTCGATTCAATTGAAAGAATTTGGAATTTCTTTAACTGTTAGATAGGGTTCCTAGCAGGTTAATTTTATTCCTCACAAAAAATATTCATGAATTTTTGATTTAAATTACAGTGTTGGAAAATTTGTATTAATTTTTACCAATACCAGATGTAGGTCAAAAATTGTTATCATTCTGCTTTATTATGGATTCTCTTAATGTTTCATAATTTTGAATTCTTTTCTAAGAATGCTTCGCCTCAGGTCTTTGATTACAAGATTGAATTATTTTTGTTGTCATAACTTTAGATTAATTTTCCAACTTTTTCTCAGCTCAAATCTCAGATTGAGCAGAAGTAAAACTCCAAATTTCCAGTACAAATATTGCTGATATAGATTTATAAAGTTTTGTGCTTTTATTTATGTGAATGTGTTTCAACTTTCTGAGCGCTAAATTTTACATTTTCTTGAGTTTATTTTACATAACCATGTCCACAAAACTCTTTCAAAATCTTAGTGTTTGGTTCTTCGTTGTGTCATTATTAGAAAAAGCAATGGTGAGAATACGCTCCCCATCTGGAGTACACATCAGTTATAATTCGCAAATCCTTCTTTAATTAATTTGATTACTATTTGCACAACACCTTTTCCTAACGTGATCTCTTCATCTTTCGGGAGAGCTGTATTATTTTGTACAATCTTCACGTTATTTATATTTTTTGTTGTTGGTATTTAACTTTCTAGCTTTCGGTTTCTTGAGATAGTGAGACTTTCTAAAACTTTTGCACTGTGTCCTTCATCAGACTATGTAAAATTATTACAGGATCACTATAATATAATTTAAGCCAACACAAGAATATATTTTCTTATGTCATGTTTATAGAACTAAACGAAGAAATTTAATTATATTAATAGTTAAGGCTTTCTACTTAGATATTTTCATATCTCATTTAAATTATTGACTAAACAATTATCTAATACTCTGAATAAACATTCATTATAAGCTGTTGCAATATTTCGTATTACATATCACCAGAATGTGATGTATCATTTTGTTGGCTTAGACTTTTTTCTAGGTAAACATTTTATATAAAATTTCTGATATTTTCGTTTTTATCGTTTTATCCTGTTCTGTGATCCAGTTAGTTTTAGTTTTCAAATTTTAATTTATGGGTTTTTACGTTTAAATTAAATCATTTTTGGATATATTTTGCGATCATATCGACTCGTGCTCGTATTTAATAGATATAACTAACAGGGATACATGTAACACATGAATATAATTAAAACAAGGAAAATATGCACCAAAATTTAATGGAATATGCAGATATACATACATACGTACGACGAGAGAGTTATATGTATATTATCTACCTAGCTAGAATGAAAGTCACTTTTCAACGTATATTTCCAATAAGAGCCCCTCAATTAAAAAACAACGTCGTTTCAACTACTTTTTTAATTTACGGAGGAGGCAATAATTATTTTATACCAAATCCCGAGCTATAGGGTGATCGTTCTATACCTATAAAGTCACAGTCATTGATTATTTCTTGGACCTGGCGAGCTTAATGAACTGTGAAATTGTCATAGAGTAGTATAATTTTCTTGAGTAGAGCTCCGAGGACTCTTGGACTTTGGCACTCTCCAAATTTTCGGCTGGTCAGATTAATTTTGTGACACAAATTTTATGCTGATAGAATTTTTATTTGGGTGCAAACAATCTGATTTCCGATATATCCACTTTAACGGAAATCATAGATACCTTTTTTCTTAGATGTGCTTAGATATATTCCACGATTTTCTTGATATTTCCTTTCATTTTTGCTTCGATAATCGATAAAATTTTATTGTAAACTTTGATGGATAAGTTTGGGTACATATCCTTTGTTCGTCAAGAACTTTATAACGCTTCTATTTTGTAACTGAATTAATATAATATCAACTATCTTTAGACATTTATAGATTTACTTTTGAAAATGAATTAGTTTCTGTGATAATGTAGAAACCTGCGTTCTTTTGCAAAATTTTGTACGGGTTTACTTACTGGCTACTCTTAAATTTATTTATTAAGGTAAGAATAAAAGAGATATTTGCTCTAAAATATATTAATAATTAAACGCTGGCCCAGGCTGCTATAGCCTTAAATGTCAACATTCAAAATACTGTTATAATATTGAAGTAGTATTGGTCTGGAAAGTTTTTTGTTTGGTAATCGTATATGCTAACTTTTTGCAAATATTTTTGTCACACTTTATTTCATTTTCATAACATTTTCTTTGCCTTTTTTGGATATTTGCTGTGGTTGTTTTTTGCTTAAAAAACATCGCGTTTTCAAGCTTTCGTTCTGTATTTACACCATCTTCAACATCATTTTCTATGTTTTTATTGTAGTTGTTTTTTATTAATACTTTAAAAATATTCTAACAGCAGATTCTTGATTGAATATCGTCCATGCATACATACTTTCCATCATTGTTTGGAGCCAAACTAAAGACATTCAAAGAATATTTAGAAGTATAGTTAGATTACGTTTTGTTTTTAATTAATGGTCATCCTGTATAGAATTCTCCAGAAGCCATTGTATTTATGTAAAATGTTAATATACAGATAACATTGAAAAACTACATTGAGTAGTACCTAGTACAATCATAAAATAATACAAAAAAATCATTATAGACTAATCTCGGATAGCACAGGATCTTAAAAGTTGGATAGTTTAATTTTAAATTCCTTCTAATAACGGAGCTGCTAGCCTAATTATTCAAATGATTTATCAAAACTGGATATTAATATTTTTTATTAACAAATTTATTTCTTTCAATATCTTACAATAAGAAACAAATCACTAGTTGGTCAACATAAGCTTTAAAAAACACGAAATAATATAGCAAAGAAAAATGATTGGAGTAATTAAATTTTAAAAATATAAGGTACTTAGTTCTAAAGAAAGTGACCAAATTCATGGCCTTATTCATGAATAAGTAGGTGTTGGCCACCCCCACCATTACTCCTTCTTTGTCATACGTGACGCGGTCATACGTAGTTCCAGTGGATCACTTTATTGGTTTTGAGCTGATTTTAGTTGGTTTTAAAAACAGCTCAAAACTAACTAAAACCAGGTCAAAACCGATAGTGGTCGATTGGAACTACTTACGACCGTGTCACGTATGAAACCGAAGGAATCATACGTGGAGGAGTGGATTATTATAGAGTCTATTAACAGATTCTATAATTCTGTTCTATAATTGTTCTTCACCATTTATTTTTAAATCATTAACCCCACAAATCGAAAATTGAAACGATTAACATCGAGAATACCAACTGGTTATGGTATCGATGTCCTGTGAACAATATATCTATTTGCAAATTTTTTTTGCAATTATTCCTTTGCTTTTCGAGAAAAGTGAGCTGATGTGGTGCCATGCATGTGGTGAGCTTATCAGACATTTTTCAATAAAGAGCTCAGTTCCAAAAAAAATTCGATAGACTTTACTTGTCAATCGATTATCATCAGCTACTATTACTTGTCTAGTACTTCTTGAATATCAATAGCGCTATGGGTTCTAGTAATCATTATCTGCCTAATGCCTATTCAAACAGTAGAAACACATAATGGATATCTCTCTCGATACGTTTTTCAAAACAAAAATGTAATCAGGTACACGGCAAATTATTGCAATATTAATTTGATAGGTGCTATAATTTTTTCAACGCATTAAAAATATGATAATGATTCTGAAATCAAAAATATACTAATTTTGATTCAATGTCTTTTCAGTCAGAACAAATTCAAACAAATCGTAATAATAGAATTAGAATATCTTATTTATTATTATTTATTAAGGAATATCTTTGCAATATATAGTTGTAACCTATATTGTATGTATTTTGATAAGTTCTATGTCAATATACAGTTTGAAAGGATTAAATATATTAATAGTTGTATTGTCATCTTTAAGCCTTTAAAACACTCTCCTTCAGCACTACTCATGATATAAAAATAACACTTGTAGTTTCTCACCTAATCATCAAAAAATATGGTTATAATGATAATACGGCAAATGCGTTATCTGTGCTATTTGAGTGATGGACAGCTGAAATTGAAATCTTAATTTTAATGTCAATCGACAAAAAGTACTTTTACAGGTAATGCTGTTATCTGTATTCACACCAATTCATCTGATACATAGAATAGATATGACCATCATATAATTTGATATTATACATTGGATATTGGAAATATAACTGTATCATCGATTGGCTTTATTAAAAAATCACATCTAACTTACTTTATACGTAGCTTGCTTTACATTCTCACTAATTTAAATACTTAAAAATGTGTATATAGAAAAACATAATAGAAAAAATAAATAGAATTTGTTTACAATGCAAAATATCAAAAATTAGAATTTTTACGAAACTTGTCTATTTTCGAATTATCCGCTGTCGAATGGAGTTAAAAACGGTTGATTTGGTTTCAAAAAATGTCATTTTCAATAATGACTCTGTCAGATTGCGCCAAATCAGGTATTAGATTATAAAGACAAATACGAATCGTAAACAGATCGTAATAAATTTATTAACCCGCCAAACTCGTAATTTAACTTTGAAATTAATCAACTTTTGCTAAATTTGTCGTATGTTAATTTAGTAAATTTATTCATAACAAAAGTTTTCCACGAAAAAATAAGGATGTGTTGGTTAAAGAATAACAATGTTAATTATACTTTTGTTGGGAAAGTCATTAAATCTTTACTTTTTTTATAATTTATAAACAAAATAAATTTATAAACACAAAATATTTTGAAGTTGTGTTATATGAACAAATTCAGAGTGTTTAATTTCTTTCACTTTATACGTGTTTAAATATTCTTTTCTTATAGTCGGTACATGTATGTACAATTATGGAGAATAGAAAGATTGATACAAGTTTTTAGAATTTTCAAAGTTAAAAAGCGTTCAACCAGCTGTTGTAGGGATACTATCAAAAAACACTTAACGGTGATTTCAATCTCTTCTTTTGATTGGAACCCTTTCCCTTTCAAGTGTTTTTAGAGCTCAAAAAAATAGCCAGAACTCACACATCGCCAAATCCGGTGAGTAAAGAGCAAGTTCTATAATTTTGATTTTGTTTTTCGCTAAATACTGAACAGTTGTCTCTGCTTTATGGGACGACGCCTTATCATTATGTAACATGATTCGCTCTCTTGGCACAGTAGGTAAAAAATTTTCAACATATCATTTAGCGGTAACTGTCTTCTGATCTTCTAATTTAATTACTTCCACCAAACAGGTACTTCTAAAAAAAACTGCGTACATAACTTTTTTCATTGCTCATTGTTTTTTCACCATCGTAAGGGTTTCCTCCTCTTCATGTATCCAGATTCGGCTTTCTTGGCGAGTGGGAACATCAAAAAACGGATACAATTTTAGAAAAAAGTTTGTTGGCAAATTCTAACACGTTCTATTTTTTTGTAAATCTGTCAGATGATGGGGTCAAACCGAGTTACAACCTTTTTCAAATGTAAATGTTCGTGCAATATTGATCTCACTTGCGAGGATTCAATCTTCAGATTGGACTCTATCATTGCATAGTAATGCGATTGTCCTCTTCCACCATCTTCTTCATTGCAACAGTGTTTTCGGGATTAACAACAGTTAAAGGAGGGCCATCTCCTTTTCTGTGTGCCACCGACTTGCAATCTCGTTCAAATTCTTTATACCATCTATAAACAGTAGCCAAAATTGGTGCGATATCGTCAAATGCCGATTTTAAACTTCCTCACACTCATACGTGCTCAAGTCTTTCTTGAAATCATAATAAATCATTATCCGAAAGTTCTCTCGAGATAATTCCATTTTTTCAATAACAAGCTTATTCTATGGACTATTTCTCAGACACTATTCAACCGAATTGCACAAATTAAACTGCAATTGAGAGACAAAATAATGCACTATTTAATAAACAACAATTTGTTTTGCACGAGCAACTAGATTTTTCAATTCTGAATAATTGTAGCTTATCCGTCGTATTAAATATTGACGTATCAACAAAAGAATAAAATGGTAAGGTAATATTTTTTGCAGAGTCACCATTCTATTTATCCTCCCAATTTTTTTAATAAAGTGACATTAGCGTTCGTTTTGAGAGAAAATTAGTTCTCTTGTTTTTTAACGTTTTTATTCTTGTCTTTTTTTAATATCTTCTTCGGATCGCTTGAAATATCATCCTTAGAGAGAGATGTTTAGGACTTTTCAACAAATAAACCATAGCATGGATAAAATTTTTTAATTAATTAAATAATGTACGCAAATTTGAAGAAATTTATTAAGACTTATATAATTTTAATCTTAATACCTATGATAATAATCTTCCATTATATTGTACACAAAAATCGAGTCATCATATAAATTGCCGCACATCGTTTCCTATAATTATTTCATAAACAATTCTCTTAATATGCCCCCAGAAGAAAATCTCTTTTAATTTAATGTTTGGTCATATTGTCGGCCAGCGAATTGGACCATTATTACCAGTACATTTATCCGAAAATATACAGTAATAAATATAGTCGTGCATCGTCACGCTTGTACCAATATTTAGCCTGGTTTGTAACGGAATATTTTCCAATAAAGTTGTAAGCTCATTGAGAAAGAGTCTGCAAATTTCGCCATTAAGTTGATTAGGAAGAACAAATGGGCCTAATAGGAAGTCATTAATAATTCTACACCAATAAAAAATAAGTTTTTTTTTTAATTTTATTAGACTTGTACTGTACAATCTTGTTCAATTACCAAAAATTTTCTCTTCAAATTCTACTGCTTAAATAGTTTGACGTTTTCTTTCATCGTGCTTGTTAGATATTCATAGGCTTGTTAGGTTAATGTATTTCGTCTGTTTTCAACTGCGGCATCATAAACTATTAATATGTCTCTCATATCCTGAAATGTGGCCATAATTTAACGCAATTGAATTTTTTTGCCATCTACAGAACTTGATTAAAAATAATATGGTACAGGCAACGATAATACAGAACAACAAATTTTATTTTTTTTTATTTTTCTTTATGAATTATATACAAACTTATTTTGTTTTATATTCCTAATAATTATTATAAAAACAAATACCTCCTATCATATCTGGTATTATAAACAAATAAAATTCATATTGATCATACAATACTAACACTAACGAAGTACATATATGCCATTCTGGGAAGTATTTAGAAAGTCTTTCTTTTCACTTTTCTTTTATATTCGGATGAAGAATATTCCGAAATTAAAGTCCAACAGTAGTCAGCAAACATCTCGCTTTTCCACTTGTCCTGATAGCGTTTTTCAATAGTGGAAATATCTTGATGAGATCTTTCCCCATGCTCGTGACTAACATCGCCAAGATTCGGGGGAAAGAAGTTCAGACGCGAATGCAAGAAATGTATTTTAAGACTCATATTACAGCCTAATGCATGGTAACTTCTAACAAGTTCACTAACAATTTCCTCGTAATCTTCAGATTTTTTAATTCCTAAGAAATTCTTTGTCACATTTTTAAATGCATCCCAAGCAGTCCGTTCTAAATCGCTCAAGAGTACGTCAAATTCTCGATCCTGTTGTAACAGATTAATCTGGGGTTCTATAAAAATCCCCTCTTTAAGTTTTGCCTCAGATCTATTAGGAAATTTTTGTTTAAGGTATCGAAATCCTGCTCCATCTTTGTCCAATGCTTTGACGAAATTCTTCATCAGACCTAATTTTATGTGTAATAGCGGTAAAAGTATTTTATGAGGCTCCACCAACGAATTATGGACTACGTTCTTTTCTCCAGGAGTATATATATATGTATTCTGGTTGGCCATTGCTTAGCAGTATAGTGCAAACTTCTCGCTCGACTATCCCATTCACAAAAGAAACAGCAATACTTTGTGAATCCAAGTTGTAGACCAAGTAGAATTGCAACTACTTTGAGATCAGCACTGATGTACCAATTATAGGTTTTGTAATTGATTTTATCAAGGAGACATGTGATATTATCATATGTTTCCTTCATGTGCACGGCATGACCAACAGGCGTGGAGGGGTAGATGTTTCCTATATGTAGAAGGATAGCTTTCAAACTCAATTTAGAAGCATCTATAAAAATACGCCATTCTTCCGGTTGGTGTTTGTAACCTAATTCTCGCACCAAACCGTCAACATTTTTACAAAATGAAAGACCTTCTCCAGTTGAAAAATACTGTGACAGTTCTTTGTGGCGATTTCGATATACAGAAATACGCGTAATTTAATTCCAATTGATTTATTAAATGAGGAGTGTGTCCTCTTGAGATGTCAAATATTCTTCATCTGTGTCCGACAACTCTGAAATGTATTCTTCTATCTCGGTTTCAACATGTTCTTGGTTCGAAACATTTATAGGACTTGGTACTGGCAAAGCTTCCGAATAAGGAACTTGACGAGTGGCAGAAAGTAAATTATTAGGATAGGTAATTTTATCCTTATTTTTACTGGAAAACCCGAAGGTCTTTGTACAGCAAAAGTAGCAGTCTGTCAAATGATCCTTTTGTTCTCGCCAAATCATAGGCCTACTAAATGGCATGGCTGTGATCTTATCTTTTATCCATCTCCTCAAAGTAATAGAACATCGTGCACAGAGATTGTAAGAGGTCCACAACGTGGCTTGATTTGTAAATGTTAATTTAAAATAAAGGTTATACGATTTTTCTATTAACGGTGTAATATTTCGTCTATGCTGTTGAACGGTGAATTCTCCACATACATAGCAAAAACTGTTAGGATTGTTTACACACCTATGGGACATTGAGAATTCAAAAAACGTTTAACTAATGTTACTACCATACATTGAGTCAATTTGAGTCGAATAACGTGTCTGTAGGATCTTATATAGGTATACTCACATATGCACAAACCTATTAGTTCCTGGATTTGATTGGTTCTAGAGAAAGAAAGGGAGTGGTTTTTGAACAAATGAAGCCCAAACATGTTAAATCCTGTTCTGACCTGCCCGTTAGCATGTAATAACTTGATAGTTTCGTTTAACTTACTCATAAAAAATATCTTTAGACATACAGTACATGTAATACATAGACGTATAAAAAGACATTTCTGAAACCTGACGCCAATTTTTGAAAATATTTTCAGAATTACAATGAAAAAGTCCATATCGTACACATATGAGAGTGTAAAAAAAAACCCTGTTGACCAGTGTAATTAATAAGAACGCATGCAGCTTAACTTTTAATCAATCAGTTACACTATTGAAAAAGCACAGGAGACGCGATTGTTAAAAATAACTCAGAGAATGAATTTGCTCAGAAAAAGGAGCTCAGTACCGTGTAGTAAAAAATTGAGAGGGTAAATTGGGACGTCATCTAATAAAAAATACCACGCTGTATATATTTTTTAATTATAATAAATTATACTAATAAATTATACATCACTTGCGATAAGTTACATGAATTTTAGTTGATCTATGTTACTGCGTTATTAAGTTATAGAACCGATTGTTACAAGGTGATTCGAAATTCGAAAATGGATAAATTTGAGAACATAGCGGTTATCAAATATCTTTGCAACAAATTCATGCGGATGTGGTACAAGTAAGTACTGGGTGAATCTGCACCTTCATATTAGGTGGTGAAGAATTGGGCAAAGGATTTTAAACTTGGCAGAGAGATCTGTGAACAAGGTGTTAGTGCTGGACGGCTGTTGTTCGCAAAGAAAACATTCATCTGGTTCCTGACGAATCACTGTGAAATTCATAGCTCAGACTTGTCTCTTTTCAACAGATAGTGTAGAAACCATTTTATATAACGAATTAGTTCTCAAAAAGATGGCTGCACGATGAGTACCGAAAAAGTTGACGACAGAGCAAAAACACATTCGACATGTCACTTCAGAGACAAATTTGGCCACCATTAAGAGAGATCTTGAACTCTTCCTAGCTGGATTTCTTTCTGTGGATAAAACCTGTGTTATGATCCTGAATCAAAAAGTCAGAGCATGGAACGGAGGCACCAGGGTTCACCCTCCCCTCGAAAGATTCGTGCAATAGCATTTGGGGAGAAGATCATGGCCACAATTTGTTAGGCTACCGAAGGACTTATCTTCTTCTATGTATTTCCTAAACTTAAAAAACACCTTTGTGGGATTCACTTTCAGGACGATGAAACACCGATGATAGAGGTGAACGAATGGTTTGCAGTCCAAGAAAAACTACAGTCAGTCAGTCCAACTTTCACCGTAAAAAATTTGATTCTCTATTTTTTTCAAAATTTTGTATCGTGTCACACTGGTGGTGGTGGCTTCCAAAGTAGTTTATGAGTATAGGTTTGTACCCGTCTTATAATGAAATAATTGTGCATTCTAGCGGCTTAACATTAAAACAAACTAATGTTAATTGATATCTAATTAATGTTACTATTATCCTATTATGTATCACAACATACTTTACATCACGCACTTTGGTTTCATAAACCTCATCCAATTTCTTAGTTGATGCTCTAAAACCTTCTATATATATCCAATATCGAGATGTTTTTTCAAGTTTCATTGCAGTTGTCGAAAAATTTCAAACGAAATGTACATTTTTTCCGTTTATTTTTTTGTTCAATTTAAACGAAGTACGTTTCCCAAATGCGACGTTTCTCTGGTTATAGGATATCGTAAACATAAAAGTTTCCTTTAGGACGCTATGTTATTCATTCAAATTTAAAATTTGAATATTTTATTTTAGTAAAACGAATCAAGTGTAACGTATGTTACATTACAATTGCAGTTCAGGTAGGATTTTAGTGAAATACTAACGATCAACGTTGGCTCCCGCAATCCAATATTTCCTGGAATATGAAAGTAAATGTTTTCTGACAACAGTAAATAAACGTCTGCTGCTGATTTCCACGGGGATATACCTCCAATCTACAACGTCTTGTTCTTCGCGTTTGAAATTATTTTCGCGGTTTGTGACAAGTAAAGTTAAAGAACGAACAGGTAGTACCTACATTGAAAATTAGCTTGTATTTTTCCTAGTAAACATTGCCACACCTTCTTTAGAAAACAAAACCTCATGGTAGATGAGTACGAGTTTTAATCGTAGTATATACAGGGGTATTTAATGTGGCTCAACAGTAAAATCGAAGCGAAAGAAATGACAAACAAAGGTATTGATTGAATTTTTTTCATGCCTTGTGGAATAAAGAGATTGCGAATTACATTAAATAAATAATCTCATCGTCTTGTAAATGTGGCTGCCATGTTCTTTTGTCACATCAAGGATATTTTTGTGGCCATTTGCGTAACTTTGATTCCATACTTCCAAACCTGTTTAGACTTCATTCATTCATAGTTGAGCGGAGATTTTCACGACCGTTGTTTACTATGTTGAAGTATTCCGGGTGTTGTCGTGTAGATAAGTTTGCACCTGACGTTTCGCTGATCATGCTGACAGCTTCTTCGGTAGGTTTCGAAAAACTGATGTTGAAGCTGCATCCGTTACGGTGTTGTGGTTACGTCGACGATCTTGTAAAGTTAATCGCCAGTTATTGCTCAGTTTGTACCCATCTTCTCGGTTAAAGTTACTTGGATTCTCCATAATGTCCAGTGATTCTCGTATCAATCTCTAATGGTACTGCGTAGTTTTGGCTAAGACTTTAACGTTGTCATAATTAATGCGATGGTCCCCATCTTGAAATAGCTGTTCAGCCACTGCTGATCTTTCTGTATGTCCACGTTGGATATCCCATTGGTGTTCCTTAATTCTGCACTGGATGCTCCTTCCTGTCTGTCCGATGTACCTGTTTTCGCAATTACATACAAGTTCGTATATACCTTTGATGTGCAGCTTAGGCAGTTGATTTTTATTCGACGGGAGTATTTTCTTGACAGTGTTGAACCATGTTCTTATATTCTTCTTAGGTATGCGCATGTACTTGGTTCTTCTTGACTTACATCCTCCTTCTTCTTCTCTGTGCGTCTTTGTCGTACCTATGTCCTTTATTTTGTAACTGTTCAGTCGTAATGCTTTGTGCACATGTTGAACCTCAGATGATCTGTGTTAGGTTGTCGCTTACCTTCTCTGCTCTTCTTAGTAACGTGTTGATGTGACGTAGAGTGTAGATATCGATCAGTATGCGATTTCTTGTGGCTTATCTTGTTGCTGTCGTGTTTCACTAATATGTCGAGAAAAGGTAAGGTGCCATTATTCTCAATTTCCATGGTGAAGTTAATGTTCGTGTATTGCCTGTTCAAATTTTGCAGAAATTCGTCCAATGTCTCTCGTCAATGCTGCCATATAATAAAAGTGTCGTCTACCCATCCATACCAGCACTTCGGTTTTAAGTTGTTACATTAAATATATTTTTTCTTGAAAGCTTCCATGTTGGCGATGATGGGTGATAATGGCAAGCCCATTGCTGCACCACTCTGCTGTTCATAAAAACTTTCATTATATACGAAATATGTCGAGGTCAGGGAAAGTCTTGCCAATTCTATCAGATCTTCTCATAATTCTTCTGGTACTAAGTTTTGGATGATTTCTAGTGTTTCGTCTACTGGTACATGAAGAGAGATTTCGTAGAAACTAAGATATCGCCAGAAACTGTTGGGAGCAAAGATTAAACTAAAACTATGAGACATCGCCATCCAAGAGTTGAAATGATGTTTCAGACAAAATGTTCGGAGTTCTTCACCCACAGCTAAAAAAAAAAATATTCTGTGTTTCCACAAAATGTTCTGAATTCTTCACGTAGCTGTTCGTTAGTCCGGTGTACTGCTGGCTTCATTTAGATTTTTCAGACACAGCGTGCACTTTTACTTGAAATAGCCTTGAAGACAGTAGTAGCATCAAAATGTCAATCGGTTAGCCTTCAAGAAGAACGTCCAACCTTTGATGGGTGACATTTTCGCTACAGCTTAGAAATAATACTCGGAATGCTAGTTAAAAGAAAGTTTGTAAAAAAAGTTAATAGATGTTAAATTTTTTTTATTCTTGGTTTGAAGCACTCTTTCGAACGATTTACAAAATTCGATTTTCAGTTCACAGTTTATCAATTATGGAAAAGGTAATTTTACATGTCATGCGTTCTTATTTATATTTACGTACCAACAAAAGCACGGATTTCATATTTTTATAGCTTCTCTTTCCATTGTGGGCGTATTATACGGTGTCCTTACCGAATGCCATACGGTTCCATTTCCAATAAAATTAACAAAGCACACGCTTTCTAGTCTTCTCCTCCCTTGGTAAAGTTGTAAATAAAATCAACATGAGTTGGGGTAGCAATCAAAATTACATTAGAACAGGGGGCCGTGCGTGTAAATATCGCTGGTGATATTAGCACGTACGGAACCTTATATGTCTGTACAATGCGCGACAGAAGTATAAGACACTCCTTAATTTTACAGAGGGAAAGAGATTATTATAGAATCAATTAGTAATCGATGTGGTAAAAGTGCAAGGCTTATAGCGAAACATGTCTCCAACAAATATAACATGTACTCATAACAAGGTGTAAATGAATTTTATATTTAATTTTTTTACTAAATATAAAGTGTTATAAACCGCCTCCGTGTGATAAATAATCACTATTTATAATACAGCTTCCAAGAGAATGGAAAAAATGTCATTATCTTTGTCTGTTCATAAAAAAGAGATGCGTGAAAAAAGCTATTAAGCATCAAAATGAAGAGATATAGGAAGTAAGCCGGCAGTATGCGGTTATACACTACATTTGGTCCAAAGAATATATTGGGGATTGCAACAGGTAAAAGAGAAAAAGCAACAATACTTATTTCATTCTTTAAATTTTCGTAATCATTTATTATTGCATCAGGCAGTATAAATACAAAATATAAAAGTGATAGGAATTGTATTTGAATGAATGACAAAATTTATAATTTACTCACAATTAGAACGCAAGAAATGAAAGGAGTGAAGTTGCTTTTTATTTTATTGATTGCTATCCCCAATCTATCCTATCTTCTTTTGATGTCGAAACGAGAGATGTAACGTTTGAAGAATTACATGAGTTGGAAATGAATATTTAAAAACATGCTAATGATAAATTCTACGGAGCAAGAAAATCCAAAAAATAGTTGTAGAATAGAAAGACGCTTAAAAAGTCGTATTAGTATTTAGTTTCCTTCATCAATTATCGAAGGTTACTGAATATTTGACTGACATTTTCGAGCAAACTGTATCACTCCCTAAAACAAAAACAACAGGGGATATGCTTGAAATTTGGGTGCTTTACAAATATATCGTACCGTACTAGTAACTGTAAACTAGTGACGAATTAATGATTAGAAAATGATAATTTTAAACGATTTACTTACCAAATATATGCTTACTACAATAGCTTACCTGAATATGTTGAATCTGTATCTTCAAATTTGTTCAAGAATAATTTGCGAAAACTTCTCTCCATTGACCGATTTTTTTTTTTTGCCTGTATAATTATATTTTCATTTAATGTGCAAAATACAGACTTGTTAATATTGGAAGTTATTGAAGAAAACCAATAGCAGTAGTGAGTGGTAAAGCATGAAGGCTAAGTTGAAAAGCACCCTGGCTGAACTTTGCCTTCAACGCTAATATTTTGTTTTCTGTTTTGTTTATAGACTTAGGTATATATATTTTATATGTATATGTGTTTTAGCGTAATAAAGACTATTATTATAATTTTTTCAAAACTCTTTTTTACTTCTTAAACTAAATATTACCAAAAAGTAATTGAAGTATTTATAGCGAGAGAGAGAGAACGCAACGAGAATTGTAAAATTTAAACGAAACAGAAAAATCACTTTTGGTGTTTTGATGTCGTTAAAAAAACAGCTTATCTGGTTTTCAATCAAAAGATAAGTCATTTTGTAAATTATGTCTAAATCGAATCAGCTGAGAACTATTGAATATAATGGCCCGGAAGTAGGAGGATAACAAATGTTCTAAAACAAAATTCCCTAAGATTTAACATGGGAACAAAAAATCGAGTTGTGTTGTGTAGACTTGATTGATTGACCAAGTCTAGAAGAAACTTCCGGGTCATTATATTCAATAGTTCTCAGTAATGACGGATTTCGGCTTCCAGACGTATATGTACAACTTTACAGGCTATAAAGGCAGCAACTGGGTTTGATTTTGTGATTTTGTTGGTCAATTTTCTGGTCAATATTGGAAATGTCATAGAAAGCTAGAATTTTATTTGGATTCATCTGAAACTTAATATCGTTTAATGTATTGTCTATATTGAAACACCATCGTTTCTCTACATTTCTAAATGAGACAACGTGAAATATTTCTCATCGGCCATTGCAATTATTTTATTGACAAAATTGAGATGCGTCTTAATGAATGTTAATTTAATTTTTTCTTCTAATTGTTTGAACTTCAAGATAATTTTGGCTATGAAACTTTATCTCTAATGGCTTAGATCAATTTTTGTTTCCCCAAGTGATTCAAAATTCTAAGTCGGCCTCTTTTGTTTGTTCAACTTTAGCAATATTTAACTTAAAAGATGTTTGATTAAATTAGATTGAAATATATTATGATATTACGTTTTATACACCAAACTTTTGAACCATTGTTGGTACAGCCCTTAGCAAAAAAAAAACTGCTCTCTTTAATTCAAACAGCAGTAGCAGATTACATGGATAATACAGTTCAATGATTTTAAACATTTTTGAAAGATGGTCTAAAGTGACAAGGGCAAACTTAGTAACTGGATTTACTTACATGACTGTCTAAGTTGTTTATGAAAAGATCTGTCTGTATTCCACTGACTAAACTTAGTAATTTTTGGAGTGTGTTGTGCAACAAAACAACAAAAAAAATCAAGATTTATATAAACAATATATAATATATACATATGTATAATATACATATATATCTTTTCCTCAAAGAAGATTGTCTTAATAAAATTTTCCCGGACTGTATCTACATCCGCATAATATTCTCAAAAATACATTAAACTGAGTTTGTCAATCACGGTTCGAATTTCTCCTACTGTCGTTGCTGTTGACTGCCGGCATATCACCTCCTTCTATCATTTTGTTGGGTATCGCGTTTCATATATTAAAATAAACACTACTCTGCCTGTGTGCTGTCGTTTTTCGAAGTTGTATTATGTATTTGCATAGAGACGACATATCTCTCTTTTCTCAATACCTATATCGAAAGAAAAGGGTGTTGGGCGTTGGTGTAGGGCGTGAAGAACAATTGCTGTTCGGTCTCCATTCCGCACCCTGGCTGAACTTTGCCTTCAACGCTAATATTTTGTTTTCTGTTTTGTTTATAGACTTAGGTATATATATTTTATATGTATATGTGTTTTAGCGTAATAAAGACTATTATTATAATTTTTCCAAAACTCTTTTACTTCTTAAACTAAATATTACCAAAAAGTAATTGAAGTATTTATAGCGAGAGAGAGAACGCAACGAGAATTGTAAAATTTAAACGAAACAGAAAAATCACTTTTGGTGTTTTGATGTCGTTAAAAAAACAGCTTATCTGGTTTTCAATCAAAAGATAAGTCATTTTGTAAATTATGTCTAAATCGAATCAGCTGAGAACTATTGAATATAATGGCCCGGAAGTAGGAGGATAACAAATGTTCTAAAACAAAATTCCCTAAGATTTAACATGGGAACAAAAAATCGAGTTGTGTTGTGTAGACTTGATTGATTGACCAAGTCTAGAAGAAACTTCCGGGTCATTATATTCAATAGTTCTCAGTAATGACGGATTTCGGCTTCCAGACGTATATGTACAACTTTACAGGCTATAAAGGCAGCAACTGGGTTTGATTTTGTGATTTTGTTGGTCAATTTTCTGGTCAATATTGGAAATGTCATAGAAAGCTAGAATTTTATTTGGATTCATCTGAAACTTAATATCGTTTAATGTATTGTCTATATTGAAACACCATCGTTTCTCTACATTTCTAAATGAGACAACGTGAAATATTTCTCATCGGCCATTGCAATTATTTTATTGACAAAATTGAGATGCGTCTTAATGAATGTTAATTTAATTTTTTCTTCTAATTGTTTGAACTTTAAGATAATTTTGGCTATGAAACTTTATCTCTAATGGCTTAGATCAATTTTTGTTTCCCCAAGTGATTCAAAATTCTAAGTCGGCCTCTTTTGTTTGTTCAACTTTAGCAATATTTAACTTAAAAGATGTTTGATTAAATTAGATTGAAATATATTATGATATTACGTTTTATACACCAAACTTTTGAGCCATTGTTGGTACAGCCCTTAGCAAAAAAAAACTGCTTCCTTTAATTCAAACAGCAGTAGCAGGTTACATGGATAACACAGTTCAATGATTTTAAACATTTTTGAAAGATGGTCTAAAGTGTTTACAAGGGCAAACGTAGTAACTGGATTTACTTACATGACTGTCTAAGTTGTTTATGAAAAGATCTGTCTGTATTCCACTGACTAAGCTTAGTAATTTTTTGTGGAGTGCATTAGTTGTGCTATAGGTCAAAACAACAATAGAAAAATCAAGATTTATATAAACAATATATAATATATACATATCTATAATATACATATATTTCTTTCCTCAAAGAAGATTGTCTTAATAAAATTTTTTCGCGGACTGTATCTACATACATCCGCATAATATTCTCAAAAATACATTAAACTGAGTTTGTCAATCACGGTTCGAATTTCTCCTACTGTCGTTGCTGTTGACTGCCGGCATATCCTCCCTTCTATCATTTTGTTGGGTATCGCGTTTCATATATTAAAATAAACACTACTCTGCCTGTGTGCTGTCGTTTTCGAAGTTGTATTATGTATTTGCATAGAGACGACATATCTCTCTTTTCTCAATACCTATATCGAAAGAAAAGGGTGTTGGGCGTTGGTGTCGGGCGTGAAGAACAATTGCTGTTCGGTCTCCATTCCGTTCGAAGATGGAAATATTCGCTTGTTCATTTCAACTCTAAGTGAAGCCATTCAATATTTAATAGATTCCAATATTTATACGAACTAAATTTCTATGGGGGGTGGGGGAGAATGGTTTTTAATAGATGCTTGCGTTGTGAAGTTAAGTAATTATTAACATAGAAGAATATGGAATGAAAATTAAAACTTGATTACGCAAGCTCATAGATAAGTCTTCATCACGGTTATTGCGGTAGTGTTGCAATCATAGGGTTATCGAAGTTCAACTTCCGTGATTTAGATACGATTGTGTTATATTTCTAATATCGAAATAACTACAATAATGAATGTAATATTACCTAAAACGAGCAATAAGAAACAGTAACCACATTACATATTCAATCAATACTTTCTTATAGCTTTATTATGTTGTGGTAGTTTCAATAACAGAACCTGTAGATATGACATTACCACTGTGTTTGTAATGTTGGGACTGGACTGGATGAATTAGAGAACAAAGCGGTTGTCAAATATCTCTACAATAAAGATTTGTCACCGCAAGAAATTCATATGCATATGGTAGTACTGAGTGAATTTCCATTTTTATATAAGGCGGGGAAGTGTCGGATTAGAGATTTTAAAGTTGGCAGGAAGACCTGTGAACGAGATGTTGGTGCTGAAGCGCCAAAAACAGCAAAGAAAACATTGATCTGGTTTATGACATGGTTCTGAAAGCTCGGACTTGTGACTTTTCAAAAGGTAGTATAGAAACCATTTTACATATATATACAGATATTGATGTCTATTCAGTGAGGTTTTGTTGCCGAAGCTGCTCTTTTGAGCCAGAATGATGTTTTGCGACCTTCTTTTTTAATATATGCCATACATTTTTTATGGGCGATAAGTCGGGGGATTGTGTTGGCCAGTCCAAGAGTAAAACTCCATTTTAGGAAAACTGTTTTGTTGTCCGCCCACTGTGACATGAGGCGTTGTCTTGTTGATAAAAATATTCACCATCATCGTCCCTAAACAACCTCAGTGCCGGTGGTTCCAAGACCTCCTGTAGCATCTCGATATAACGGCTGCTGTTCATTCGTTCTTCGCAGAGAAAGATTTGGCCAACGCCTGATGCCGACATGCAGCCCCACACCATGATGCTACCGCCTCCGTATTTTACCGTTGGAACAATACTCTCTTCACTACACTCTTCGTAGCATTGATTCGACTAGGTGGCCGATATCCTCTTGGGGTATGGTGTCCCAAGCAACCTGTAATTCATGCCGGAGAGCTATTAGTGTCTGCGGGGGATTGGCTATAAATTCATAAGTTTTCGTCCCATAATGTCCCACACATGTTCTATTGGCGAGAGGTTGGGAGATTTGGGTGGCCATGGCAAGATATTGACATGAGCCTCTTCGAAGCGATTTATGGAAATTCTCGCTACGTGGGCAGAGGCATTATCCTGCTGGAAAAGTGGGTCTTCGAGCGTTTGAAGATATAGAAGAATATGGGGTTCTACCACCGCATCAATGTAACGCTGGGCGTTCATGGTGGTTTGGATGAATACCAACTGAAACCTATTCCCATATGTTATAGCACCCCATACCATAACACCCACTGCTCGATGCACATGCCTTTCAACGGAAAACTGAATATCACGACGTTCCCCACGTCTTCGTCTGACCCTCATACGGCCATCATGCATCCCTAGACAGAATCGAGATTCATTACTGAACACCACCTTATGCCACTCCACGATCCAATGCATTCGCAATCTACACCACTCCAAACGTTGCTGTCGGTGTTGAGCCGTAAGTGGTAACACAAGATGTGGACGATAAGATTGTAAGCCGAAACCCCTAATTCGACGATAAACGGTTCGAAGGGTTACAGGACGACCTTGATTACCTAACCACACGTTAGCAATTGATCTGGTACTGGAGAACCTGTCTCTTAGTGCCATTAGGCGAAGACGGCAGTCCTGTATCTCATTAGTTCTTCTTCGGCCTCCGGTTCCTCTTTGGCGTTTTTCCTTACCCTCCCTAGTCCATGATTGATAACAGCGTATAATGGTGGGTTAGTTCCGGTTAAGGCGATTTGCAATTTCCCTGTATGAAAAACCACCTTCTCGCAAACCAACAATTCGACCTCTGTCGAATTCGCTTAATTGGCGATAATTTCCACGTTGCGCACTCTAGGCATAATAAAACTCTTTAAACACGTTAAACAAAGGTATAATAAGACAAAACCGTTGAAATTAATTTGAAACAAACAATAAATACACCACAAATTTTAATCAATTATTGCCTTTGACTAGTCATACGTTTCTACCAAGTTTGGTCAAAAAATTCGCATCCCTTCTTGGTGTTGCAGTTTCCATGTCATGCAACGTATATAGTTAGTTGGTGCCTGCAGGATGGGTACGGAAAGTGTTGACGCCAGAGCAAAAACACATTCGACGGGTCACTTCAGAGACGAATTTTGCCATCTTTAAGCGAGATCCTGAACATTTCCTAAAAACATTCGTTACTGTGAATAAAACCTGAGTTATGATCCTGAATCAAAAACGCAGAGCGTGGAATGGAGACACAAGAGTTCACCACCCTTCCTCGAAAGATTCGTGCAACAGCATCCGGAATCTGGAATCCAGAAGGAATTATCCTATAGACTTTTTACCACGTGGTCATACTATAATTAGGCAATATTATGCTGCTTTAATTTGAAAACTGCATACTTCCATTTCTAGGGCAATGCTCCTGTCTACAGGACCTCTATTTCAATGACCGCAATTTATAATGTAGGCTTCGAAGTTTTCCAATAGCCGCCCTATTTCCCAGATTTGGCCCCCAGTTGCTTTCATGTATTCCCCATGATTCACAGAACACCTTCGTGAGATTGGCTTTTGGGATGATGAGAACATATTTTTCTGAGAAAGTTAAAGCTCTTTATCATCATTATACCAAGTGTGGCAACGTGTTAGATAGGTCACATTTAAAGTTATCAAAATGTGGAAAATTTGAAATATATTTAAAAGTAAGAATAAGTATTGGCCTAGATACAGACTCATCTTTTCCATTTTAATTTACATTGAGTTATCAACTTTGTATACAACTGTTAAATTATGCACAGTAAAATCCAACATTTACTTATATTGTTTTTCTCATTCCACTTAAAATATCATGTGAAATGAATGGAACAACTTTGCATAGTAGCCCTTGCATAACAATGAAGAGTAATGTGTTACGTGGAACGACTCTAGATACTAAACTATGTTTTAGTGAAAAGGAATTGATGTCCTTTTTAAATTCCGATGACTTTTAATATTATTGATGTAAAATTGAAATACGACGTCAAAATTTCAACAAGCGTTAAAATGAAAGATTTGTTACGTGGAAATTTTGACAAGATTTCCGCATTTAAACCAATTATACGATAAAACGTCACGTACAGGAATGGCGTTTAAATTTCTAAGTCTTGCTATATTGAATGGCAAATTTCAATCGCATGTCCGACTTGTTACTGGGAAGTAAAATTACTGCAGTGAATTTTAAAGCCGTCGGAACTATGGTTGTAAGTGAATTGGGCCTTACGTTACTGCTCTAGAACCTATGATATAAATTATATCCAACAGGCTTTATGCCACTAAATTCGGATTTTAATAAGCAGGGTATTGGATGTTTATTAACTTGTGTTATGCTTCCGATACATACAAGAGTTCAATCTTAGAGAACATTGGCGTGCTAGCACTAACATAAACATAAAGTTATTAATGTCTTGAAGGGATACAATGTTAAATTGTGAAAATCACTTCGTGTGTAGTACGAGTGTTACTTTAACTATTATAAACACCTATCTAGTGTTTGTATATAATCAGCATCTACATGTATGTACAACATATGTATGTATATAAAGTGAACCTTTCTAACTATCTAACCCACAATGTTAGAATGTTAAATATAATGGTAACCTCATACTTGCATCGCATTTGCATAAATTTTCGTTAATACGCTTTTGTCCGCTAAAATTATTACTATACATTATTATATTACTTAGCACTAACTTTAAATTCCCATAGAATGATTTGGTTAACCGTTATGTCTTCTGCAAGGTCACTGCAAATTTACTATTAAGTTAATAGCTTCTTAATAGAAAAGAATTTTAAATATAATTTTAAGTTAAGATAATTGACGATTGCTTTTGATAAAAAACACTAACAATTTGTGCTCATTTTCGATGTGTACACCGATTCATAAAGAATTTCCCAGTTATCTACTTTACAACTGATAAAACAATTCTGATGTATGTCAACCGAAGACAAAATTATAGGAGATTCCCACAGGGGATTTAATTTTGCCCCACTTTGTATTAGATAAACAGTTAGCTATATTATTGGACAAATTATAACAGGGACTTTGTACACGAGATGCTTAGGATGTGTTAAGTATATACTTTTCTTCATTATATGTTTGAATGAAAGTTTAAAATCCATAATAACATTATGTTTTAAAGGGAGGCTGGCTTAAAACTTCACGTTAAGGAAACATTCACCTCGTCCAGGATCCTTCGTCAGACAGTAGGCTCAAGGAATTTGGCAAGATTATAGATATAATATTTATTTAATTAAAATAAAACTAAAAGTTTTCATAAACATCAAAATAAAATTTTGCATTACAGCTATTGCATATTGAAATTTTAAATTCTGCTATAATTGCGTTGGGACAAGATAAGAATTACGAAAAAGAAAATTAATAAAGAAATATTGGAAGTCAATGTATGCAACAACAAAACAGGATCTTTCTCTCTCTCTCTCTCTCTCTCTCTCTCTCTCTCTATCTCTCCCCTCCCTCTCTCTCTCTCTCTCTCTCTCTCTCTCTATCTCTCCCCTCTCTCTCTCTCTCTCTCTCCAAGCCCAAAGGCTTAACAATAGCATTATTAGTTTTCGTTCCAGTAAAAGTTAGATCGAATATTCCCATATACGCAGTCACCATATATAGTTTTTGTATTTATTAGCTTTGTTTATAATATCAGATTTTTTCATTTTAATTTAGAAACGATATGGGTTGATCTGTATTTCCAATTAGATTGTTATTATAGATAATGTATTGGCAATTCTTATTTTTTAATTTATTATCGAAGGATAATATTTTTTGATGTTATACTCCTTCATCACAACTTTGATTTTGTATGTTATGGTTGATTAATTTAATGCATTTTTCATAAATAACTTTTCAATTGAAATAAACATAAAAGTTCAAAAGCAACCAGTTCTAATACTAGATACATAATCATTTCGGTATGTACCTACATGGTTTATCAGAAAAACTGAATAAACTTTTTAAATCATATTCCATTAAGACTGCAAAGCCAATAATTTAAATTGCACAGACATTAAATTAAAATGAACAGTACCAAAATTTAGACAAACCCGTATACGGATGTATAAAATGTCTTGTCATGATTGTTAGTCTAAGCCTATACAGAATGTCTCACATCTAGTTTTGTTTAATTTTGCATAAAATTTTGTTTCCAAAAACCACCCCCTCCCCTCCCTCGTCCTTGTCCCGGTGAATATTTTCTACACTCTGCCTCCACTTAGTTTTTTCAAATTGTATCGGAAGGACAATCAGTTAATGGTGCATACTACCTTGTAGTGATTTTTTTTTACTCGACTCCGTAAGCTGTATTACTTGTCTGGCTATCACTGCAACTCTCGCGGTGTAGTTTGGTGTGTGTAAGTTGTGTTCAAATGGCTTTGTGACAGCATCATATCGCCTTTTATGATGCCGCGCTGTTAATCACTTTGCTCCTAACAGCGAATGGCAAGTCGATCCGGGATTAAATTCTCTGAAAAAATGTCACCGTCCCTCCAGAGACCTGAACCCCGGCACCTATCGTCCTCTCACAAAGATAGTCAGCCGCCTAACCACTGCGGCCATCGACCCGTTAAAGATAAAGAGATTACTGAAGCGCATTTCTCGAGAAATTCGAGAAAAGTATAATTGGTTCTTGTTACATGACAATGCACCTGCACATTCTTCACTAATTGTGAGGTCATTTCTCATGAAATACGCAGTTGTTGAGATTAATTACCCACCCTATTCACCAGACTTGGCACCAGCGGATTTTTTCCTCTTTCCTAAAGTAAAAATTGTGCTCAAAGGGAAACGATTTGCGGACGTAGAAGACCTTAAGAAAAATGTAACCGCCGAATTGAACACTGTTTCTCCAGATGCATTTGTTGACTGTTTTCAGAAACTTCTAGAACGTCACAATAAGTGTATTAATGTCCATGGAGATTACTTTGAATAAATATCAAACAGTTTCTGTATTACTTCAGTTGCGTTCTTGTCTTTTGTACCAATCCGGGAATTAAATTGCTAAACCTCGTATATATAGCGTACACAAAATTATTCGAGTTTTTAAAACATAAATATCTGTCGTTTAGTTTATTTGATATAACATACGTTTGGATATCTTTTCTTTCTTATTATGTATCTGTAGAAATGGCAAATTTGACACACATTCCAGCAGCGTATACATTCAATTTTGCATTTAATTTAAATTTAAGAGAAAAAAAATCCATATTGGAAGATTAAACGAGCTGACAGACTGTGATATATTTATACACGATACAACTGTATGCTAATTTGCAGTTCAAACTTCCGTTTATTCATACGGCAAGCTGCCGATCGTAAACTCAATAGCTCCGGCTATGTATGTGGGATGAATATGTCACCTCTATTTATTTATTTTAGGTTACTTATTTTTGAGTTTTATTCTTATTCTGTTACCGTTTCGATTAGGTCGTAAAGATTTATCTTATTTTGGAATAATGCCGATTTATTTTCACGTGGGCATGCTGTTGCATTACAGTGAGTATCAAAAAAATTGTACTTGTGTTACTTGTAGCTAAGGTATGCAGAAAATGAAAATTCTGATTCGTGATATACTTTTTTATTGAACATATAATTAACTTAAATTTATATTTAGGCATCTTGAAAAAGACGCAATTGTGTCGAAAGGTAGATGAGTAACTTTCCTTGTATGACTATCGGGATACAATTCTCCGAGAAAAATGTCACCACCCTCTAGAATGGAGAATTTAACCAGCTTTCTGTCACAACACTGAACAGCCGCCTAACCACTGCTATCGACTCATTTAATTTATGTGAATAATATATTTTTCGCTTCATATAGTTATATTGTGAAAGATGGAGGAAAGAAGAATTCTTTTAAAGTATATTGATGATAGAAAATCTTTATGCCTATAAACCCTGCTTTATTTTTCTTGGAGAGAATTGCTTCAAGTTTCCTCTGCATGAATATGGTCAGTTATTAGTGCAATGGTATTTGATTTATAAAATAATCCAATCTTCTGTAATGTTTTGCAGTTATTGTTTGCCGCAGAAATATTGGTCCAATAATTTTATTTTCTGATGCTCCATTTCAAACTCCAGTTTTCATTAAACTTAAGTCAATTTGATCAACCTTTATTTGCAAAAAGTTTGATCCAATATATTATTTCTAGAAACCTATAACATTAACGCAAGAGTAAAATTATTGTTTGTCGACAAATGACGAAAGCTTTTTTAAAGTTTAAATTGATACGTTCTTGAATGTTTGCAATAATCGAATGTTCTAATTTTACGATTCCCTCGAGATTTCTGTCTGCATACATTTCTGCTCTAAAGCAAGCAAATTACGATGTGATCTTGAGATCGAGCAAACATATGCATTGAGAAAGTCTGCCAATTATTTTAGTCTTATTAGCTCTCATTGTAAATGTAAATATTTTGCGGTTAGATAATTTTTAAATACAAACGGATAATTCTTCTCTGGCGTCCGAGTTTCTTTTTTCGAAGAGGTGTTCATGTATTTTATGCTTTACATTGAATTACACTTGATAAGATAAAAATAGGTTTAATGCTTGATTCTAAACAAATAAATACTAGCTACGAGTTAATATACATAATTTGACACTCGTTAAAACTGTATTCAGTTTCGCTAGGAAGTCTCCCGAAAAGTTCGTAACTTTTAATGAGCGTTCGCTAAAACATTCCTATTTGAATTTTACGGAAGAATAGTGTTTTAATTAGGTATTTTTTAATAATCCTATGTTGCCGTACTACACAAAGATTATGGAATTCGTAATTACTTACATACGTCATATACATACTCTTTAGAATTGTCAGTTTTAGTAGAATATCAATAAAATTTTTCTGTTTTAATACCTAGTACACACGTTAGAATGTTGGTAAATACCTGTGAAACTTTCTAATTAATAGTGTTATTGATAAACCTTGCACAATTAATCATCATAACTTGAGAATTATTTTGCGAAATGCGTATTATCCTGATTCTCAAAGAGATATTGTTCTGTAGATATTGTGGTATATATATAACACAGTACATTATTTCTCGCATCCTATCTTAATCTACAAGTTATAATTACACCCTCTTGAATAGCGCCCATTAATTCTGTAAACAGACTCTTATCTGGCTTACATCTTTTGTTTCTAAAACTATTACTTGGCAATATTGCAATTGAAGGTAATACTTGGTATTGATGTTTTGTAATAAGGTTTTCCCAAGAAGTATCTGTACAAAATCCTTTTTTGAACTATGTGTTGTACCAAATGAGCAAACATTATTTAGATAAGGGACTGCCATGATTCAAAAATCACTGTCTTTGATAGGCTCAGTTTTTTGTTAATGTTAATTAAATTTGAAGTTTTATTTGACAATCTTGAAAATGGGAAATGGAGATACAGTACTGTAACTTGCCTGGTTGAATTTCGACAACAGTTTCCTGATTTTGAGTTCTTGGAAGCTGACTTTTTCAATGTGGTCCGAAATTGTATGCCACTGTTTAGAAAAATAGTAAGTGTAACATATAAGAGCGGTGGTGGTAGACCAACTGTCCATACAGAGCAAACTATTGAAAATTTTCGAGAAATTATTACCGCAACACCAACAACATCTTTGCGAAGAGTCACACAGCAAGTTTCCGTATCATATGGTACATGCAGAACAATTTTAAGGAGGGACATTGCTTTATTTCCTTATAAGATGCAGGCGGATCATGAATTGTTACCGTTTGATCATAACAAGCGCATGTTATATTGCCAGTGGTTCACCCAATATTTATTGAACAACAATTACCTCTTGGATTTCACATTTTTTACAGATGAGGCGTGGTTTCATTTGTCAGGGTATATCAATTCACAAACCATGAGAATGTCGAGTGCTGAAAACCCTCACATATTTCGTGAGTCTCCGTTGCATCCTCAGAAAGTTGCGGTGTGGATTGATGTTTCTCCCAGACGATTGATACCCATAATCTTTGAAGGAACCATTAATGCCCAAAGATATCGCGACAACATCTTAGAACCCTTGATAAACGAACTGTAGGAAGACGAGCTACAACAGGAATATGGTGCCATTTCTCAGACGACTCCGCAATCTATCGCGTATTTAGGACAAATTTTTGGCGATCATCTGATTAGTTTAAGTTGTGAACCTGAACTCTCGCTAAGATCACCAGATTTGACCATCCTAGATTACTTCGTTTTTCCACATTTGAAGAACACCAATTTTAAAATACCAGTTCACACACTTCCTATGTTGCGAAACCGAATAATTGAAGAATGTGCCAATATTATGCCCAAAATGCACCGGAACATATTTGAAAATATGAAAAGGCGTGTAAATGAGTGTTTCCATGAAAATGGTGGCCATTTTCAACATCTCATGTAATAAATTGAAAATAAACCCATAAGAACAAAACATTACATTTAAAATAATCCTTAAACTCGACGACATAACATAACCTATATAATTTCAGCTACTGACGATGAACTAAAGACACACGGTACGTTCAGAATTCCAAAACAACCTTTTATCTAAATAATTTTTGCTCGTATGGTATATTTTGTTCAATATCTAAATCAGAAGTCTTTAGAAAGTATAGCGCACTACACCAATGATACAAAGTTTTTCTCAGCATCGATTTGTTATGAACAAAAAATGCTTTCGAAGAACAGGATTAATTTTGAATAGATTCTATTAAGAAAATTACCACGATACAGTATTTATTAAATCCATTACAAGAAAATATTAAACAATAGCGAACAGACGAACCAAACAGGCGTATATATTTTATTTGGAATATAATTTATGAAGGGCAGTAATTAAATACGTAAATTGAGCGGGACATACCCATCCAACGGATAATTAGACCTTGTTGACATTTCACAGAAGTAAACATAGCTGTACACGACTTTTCCCAAGAGACTAATGAGAAAAATTTCTGTCTATTCATAGGAACTCCCATTTGAGAAGGCGGAGATAAGAAAATGTCTGCATTTCGAACAGGATTCCAGGAAAAAAAGAACAACATTTAAAAATAGATTTATACATACGTGCTACTGTAAAATAAAATATTCGTTCAATTATTATTTAAAATGTGATTATTCACTTAATCTCAGCTTACTTCATTCTGTTTATTGGATAGTCGAGTACCAGGCGCAAATTTACTGTGGTAAGTTTAATCTGTTTGTGCGCTGTTGGACATTAAACAGATATTCAAGGGTTTGAAATGGTAAAATCCAAATATTTACGTATGTAGGTATTCTAATAGGTCCCCGGCTTTATTTTCGACAAAAACAATTTTCCTATCTCCAAGCTTTGACGAATAAGAGAGTTTTATCACTTAATCCATTCGTTTCAGCTTATATAGAATTTTCTAGTCACGCTAAACAATTAATGTGCTCATAAATGTTATTTTATCGTACATTGAAGAACAGCTGCTTTTTATTGGTTCCGGAAGGTTATTTGAGTAGACGGAAAATATTATATTACCCTTACGTGTATGTATATGAAAACGAGCAAAATTCAGTTAGTTATTTGTAATAATCTAATAATAAGAACATAGATATTTTTGTTTTTAACCAAAACAGTATATTGCTGTTGTTAAAATAATTTGCGAATGTATCCATTATAGCTGTCGTGGTTAAGCGGATAATTGGTATAAGACGCAATTAATTTAAGAAAGTGTGGTCGCATCCCTAATGAACTAACAAGAGAAATTTCCCTACCCAAAAATTCTGAGAAATTCCTGCTAGTCTTCAGCTTTCACCTTTTAAACATGTTTTCCAGCACAAAAAATGGTTTTGAGATGGACTACTCATACATAACTTAATATTTTTTGTGAATTTTCCGATTGGTAACCTCTCCTTATAAGTTTCAATAAAAATCAGATCTGAGTAAATGCCATTTACCTGATAATCCTTATCAAACTCAGATATATAATGCAGTTATTGAACAAAATTTCCCCCTCGCGATTGACTTCGAAGAAAGTCGTGATCATGAAGTAGACACCTGTAGTTCAAATATTATAGAAAAATTCTATAGACCTGTATTTTTTAGTTTGAGTCACTATCTTTTTCGAAAATAGTACAGTGACACTGTAAATTTACTAAACAGCTGTCAAAGAATTAAAAACTATAATTCTGTGCTTGGTGTTATAAATTGTTGTGCGAAAATTTTACACACAAAAATTCATTCAGAAATCATTCAAAGCTGTATATTCTATAGTTAGTGAGTTGGTGTAGTTCAACTTTCACGATTGGTATCACAACCAGGAAGCTAGAAAAGATTGTCGAGTTGGGTGAACACACGTCTATGTCACAGAGACATTACGAAAGAGTGTGGTGTGAGTGATTGTGAAGCGTAAAAGGGACACGGGATCAGGTAAAGTTAAAAAAGTGGGCCATTGTAGAAAACAAAACACCAATAGATGATAATTTTTTGCTTCGAGATAGTAAGCCAAGAAAAACAAGTTGCGACCTGCAACAAGACTTACTAGCATCAAGCGTAGCAATATATGACTCAATTGTCCGTAGAAGACTTTTGGAATCTGATACAAGAGCTATTCAAGCATCGAAAAAAACTTTTCATTGACCGCATGAAGAAACAGTAGTTGGTCGGGGCCAGAAAATGCTTCAACTGGATTACAGGTCTTATTTATAAATGAAACTCACTTCATAGTTCAGGGAACTGGTCGTACTTCATTCTAAGTCTCAAAATAACCAACTTACTCCAGCTCGTATTGATTAATCCGTGAAACATTCACCCAAAGTGTTTTGGGGGTGTTTTTCATACTTGGGGATTGGACCTTCGGTGCCAATCGAAGATATGATGAATAGCCAAAAAATACGAATCTATGTTGGAACAGCATTTAAACAAAGATCTTGAAAAATGTCGATCCCCAAGAAGAGCAATTTTTCGACAAGATTCTGCTTCCTACTACACGATGAAGGAAATGTTAAAATAATTCCATGATAAGGAGAAAACTATCAGTAGTCAATTGGCCCGGTATCTTTACCCTATCGAAAATTTGTGAGCAATTTGCAAAGCTAGACTGTGTTAAATCGATTGCATTGCAAAGCAAAAATGACAAAAGCGGTCATTCTGGTTTGGTATCGTGATGAGAGAACCTCTAAAAGTAGTCAAAACGAGTAAAAGTGGTTATTGAAGCCTGTACTGATCTCCGCTAAACTTTTCACCAAGTTCACGCCACTATTAGAAGCAATTAGAGAGGTTGCATTTGTCAAACCAATGAATAGGTACAGTTAATAGTCATATATTTGTGCACATCAAATTTTGATGGAATAGGTAGACACCATACATTTCGATCACTCAATCTTTCTTGTTCTAATAGGGTTCCCCAGAGGTCGGTGTTGGGTTTCGTTTTCTTTTCCGAAGTGTCAGACTATGCAGCCATCTTCTCAAATATCACAATAATTGTGCAAAATCTGATGGTGGTTTCGGTAAATCAGGTATTTTTCCGAAAAACAAACGGAGTTGACAGTAAAACTTACTACGAAGTTTTTTTTTTTAGAAGCTCCAGAAGTTTATAAAAATTAAATGAAGGGAAGATAAAACGAAATGTTTAGGGGAAATGAAGAAACGTGTGTTTGATATTTCCTCAAAAAATCAGTTCAGAGATATCAAAACGTTAGTTTCAGTAGCTTTTCGGAAACTTTATGTAATAGAAAGTTGATAGCATTACCGAATTCTCAAAGATGTTTAGTTATCGTTTTTAATCACGCTTTATTATTATGCGTAGGTTTATTTTCAAATTACTTTGTAGATTTTGGTCTTAAGGTTGGCGATTATTCACTTTACTTGCGCAAGAAATGAACAAGATATCTTTGGAAGCGGTTAAATTTCGCGAAGTTTGGAAAATTAACTTGGAGAGTTGTTACTGCAGAAACTGAGGACATCGTGATAATTTAGAATGTAGTCAGTAAAAGCGGCGAGCTTTCCAAAGTTTCTTACAAACTTCTGTTTGTCTGCACGTGACCTAATCTTCGTAATACACGTTTCTAAGTATCTCCCATAAACACCACTCTATTAAGAAATGTTTTGGTATCTAATACGGAAGCGGGATATCATCTAACAATACACGGAACATAAGAATACATTTAGCCTTTGACATTTCACTTAACATCGCCGCATTATAATTTTCAATTTAGCAATTAACTTGATATAAAGCTTTTACTAGTTGTACTATTTATCTTAATACAATATTAATTGCGATATTAAAGCATTAGGTTTGTAAAGGTAAGATTATAGTTGATTATCGGATATTACGGTCTGAATTTAATTTCAAATTTAAGTCGGCTTTGAGAGGCCACAGACCGAAGTGAGGTAAATTGCTTACAAGTATCGATACATAATATTAATCTAGACATTGCCCTAATGCCTGTTCGCCAACCTGCCTATTAGTATTAAATTGCATCAACGTATCGATAAGTAAAACACTTGTTAATTAGTTCTTGGATAACGTGAACCCAAGTAGGTTCGTCAAAAAGGAAATGAGAGATGTACGAGGATTGTTTGATAAATTTTGTAAAAATACTTATACATATAGGTACTGTAATAAATATAATAATAGACAATATAATTTTGAAATCTTGCTATGCTAGTAGGTCCTTTTATAGATGCATTAAGTTTGGATATCAAATGTATAAATTATTTTCTGGATTTAGTATTATCTAACATACGAGAGTGCTCTGAAATATTTCTGATCCCACCGTAAAGATGGCAGCACTCGTCAATAAAAGCTGGGTAATGTGATTGCGCATCTATTGACAGGTACTTACCAAAATTTCAGGCAGTTTGGACGCGCAATTATTGTTTGACAATCGTTTGGGTGGGTCGATACGAGACTTTTTACGAAAATCGACAAAATCGAGTATACAGCCGTCATTAATTTTTTTAAGGCGATACGCCAACGCAAATTAAAGATGTGTTGGACGCTGTATATAGGGGCTCTGCACCATCATTTACCACAATGATTTTGGTAAGAGAATTTAAATGTGGCCGTATAAGCTTGGGAGATGATGAGCGTTCGGGACGTCCAAAAACTGTAACTGATGATAACATCGCTAGTCGATCGTCGAATTGAAGCGTGAGAGATAGCAGAGGTTATGACCATGTCCAAAGAACGTGTTTGACACATATTTAATCAAGATTTAAGCATAACAAAGCTGTCCGCGTGTTGGGTGCCGCGTTCGCTTACGTTAGACCAAAAACGTATTCGAATGAACACTTCCAACGCGGCACACTTCAGGCGCAATAATCAGAGTTTTGACGTCGATTAATTACTGTAGATGAAATTTGGATACATCATTATACGCCCAAACCAAAATGCAAAAACTGTGTTTTCGGCTGGGAAAGTGATGGCACTGCTTTTTTGGGATAGTCATGGAGTTGTCCTAATCGATTATCTTTAAACAGGGAAAAATCATTACAGGAGCATACTATGCATCATTACTTGACAAGCTGAAGGCAAAAATTGCTGAAAAACTACCACATTGGCAGACAAAAAGAAATTACACACAAATTACGGTTTGAATTGCGTAACTGACTCCTTACTTTCCAGATCTAGCCCCAAGCAACTTCTTTTTGTTCCCCAAACTAAAAATTGCGCTCGAAGAACAGAGATTTTCGTCAAATGAGGAGACCATCACCTTCATAAACAGTTATTTTACGGAGAAAGACGCCGAATACTATTTGAACGGCTTGAAGAGATGGGAAAACTGTGCACAGTTACAAGGAGATAATTACAAAGCCAGATATATGTAGGTCCATACTCTTAAAAAAGACATGATCAATCATGAAAAAAATTAATAATTTGAAATGTATTTAGAGAATCCCCCAGTGAGATATTATTGCTTTTTGATTGGAAAAAAAA
Organism: Holotrichia oblita; assembly: GCA_023690525.1. Classification (NCBI taxonomy): domain Eukaryota; kingdom Metazoa; phylum Arthropoda; class Insecta; order Coleoptera; family Scarabaeidae; genus Holotrichia; species Holotrichia oblita. The sequence goes on along the minus strand of CM043017.1, from coordinate 137,138,290 downwards.
CCTCTTTCATATTTCGTGCGAATAGTAGTATATACCAATCGCAAATTACTAAGTCTATAAAAACGTATACGTAAACATTAACAAAAGAATTGGCTGAATAATTATTTAAACAGAAAATCTGATGCTCGTCGTAGTAATTAACCATCTTCTACAATTCATTTTTTTCCTCTCGTTTATAAATCATAACATGTTTCGAAAATAAAAAACATTGCTTCATTAATTATTTCAAAGGTATACTTGCTCCTCGCAATATTGCATATTTTTTCCACGTTTTTCTGTTCTTTCACGCAAACATTTGTAATCGTTAAAAAGACGAAAACAAAAATTAAACGTGAGCAAATAATTGAACTTGTTCAATGAGTTGAAGAGCGATTTCATTATTGTTTCTGATCTATTACTTTGACGACTAAAAAAAGTATGTTTTTGCAATTTTGTACGTCTGTTCCAATGTCTGTACTTTAGAGTAGAGTTATATTAAAGCAGTGTAATAATATACACTACAGAATAATTGAATAACGTTTTCGATATAATACAGTTGTGTTAAAATCTTTAGTTAGGGTAATAAATTATATTTTTATATTAGTTTTTTGATGAGTTTTGTTTTATTTTCTAAAGTCAGTTTCTAGTTTTATTCTTAACTATCTGGTATAAGGCACTTTAGCAAGATACAGTCGATAAAATTTTACCGCAGTTCCTACAGTAGAAAACTTGGGGAACAAGAATTTTACTTGAATTTCATTTAAAAAGAAAATATCTTTCGACCACACGGACTACTTAGTTTTGTGTCAGTAGACGTAGACCGTATACGTTAGAACCTATGGAATTAATTTTATTTTCCCAATTTAACTTATTTGTTACATGCCAGCATGCCTTTGGCAACAACAAGAAGAACTAAGTAGTTCGCTTTTTCCTCATCATTTCAAACTACGTACCTTCTAGGGAAGCGGATTAGCGTTCCAGTGAACAACTTGTTACCGCCAATTCTCTCAAGTAGCTGGACGGTTAAGCCCTACTGTTGGCAACTTGTAGCATCCGGTAATGGTGAATTTGTCTTGTTAAATGAGAACTATTTGGCATATTTCACACTGTTTGATTGAACATAATCTAAAACTTGACTTTAAACATGTGTAGAATTTTTGTTTGCCATGAAATTAATGTTTATTAATATTAGTTATGTATAAGCACAGTATATGATAAGATTGTTTACATGTTAAGGATGACCTTTTTTGCTACCGAAAAGATTTTTTTTTCCATTTATAAGAAGTGATATTTTTTGTAAATGCAATGAAGAAAATGTTAGACGATTATATTTAGTTTCAATTGAAACTAAGAAAGCGCAAAATGTAAGGAGTCCTAGAAATAAATGTACAAGTAACTTATAATAATACAACTGCCATAGGTAGATTATGAAAATTACAAAATATGGTGTTAATAGTATTGGAGAAACAAGAAATTATTCTTAATAATGAAAGAGTAATTGGAGGATATAACGATATTGATCAGAGACCAATAGAATTTATACATCGTCTGAAGGGGGAAATTATAATAAAACATAAAATGGACTATATAATAATAGTATTAAGATTCAAAGTTAGATCCTTGGTGAATGCTGTTAAAATAATTTGTGAATGTATCCATTATATAGTAGTCGTGGTTAAGCGGATAGTTGGGATAAGACGCAATTAATTTAAGAAAGTGTGGACGCATCCTAAACGAACTAACAAGAGAAATTTCCTGACCCAAAAATTCAGAAAAATTCCCGCTAGTCTTGAGCATTCACCTCTTAATCATGTTTTCCAGCACTAAAAAATGGTTTTGAGATAGACTACTAATTTCTTTTGTGAATTTTCGGGTTGGCAACCTTTCCTTATAAGTTTCAATAAAAATCAGATCTGAGTAAATGTCATTTACCTGATAATCCTTATCAAACTCAGATATATAATGCAGTTATTGAACAAAATTTGTCCCTCGCGATTGACCTCGAAGAAAGCCATGGTGATCATGAAGTAGACACCTGTAGTTCAAATACTTTAGAAAAATTCTATAGACCTGTATTTTTCAGTTTGTCACTGCCTTTTTCAAAAATAGTACAGTGACAGTGTAAAATTACTAAACAGCTGTCAAAGCATTAGAAACATAACCTATAATTCTGTGCTTGCTGTTAGAAATTGTTGTGCGGAAATTTTTTCATAGTTAGTGAGTTGCTGTAGTTTAACTTTCACGATTTGTATCACAACCAGAAAGCGAGAAAAAATTGTTACCTCAGGTGAAAACATGTCTATACCACAAGGAGACATTGTGAAAGAGTGTGGTGTAAGTGATTTTGAAGCGTAAGAGAGACAGGCGATTAGCTGAAGTGATAAGATTGTTCAATTGTGGAAAAAAGAAAGAGTATACCAATAAATATACCAAGTTGAAACTAAGAAAAACAAATCACGACTTGGAACAAGACTTAGTAGAATTAATCGTAGCAATACAATACTCAACTGTCTGTAGAAGACTTTTGGAAACTGGTAGCTAGTCGAGCACCGAAAAACTAACAAGGTCTTATTTATGTATGAAACTCATTTCATAGGTCAGACAACTGGTCTAAATTCGTCAGGAAGTCTCAAAATGAACAACTTACTCCAGCTCATATTACTAAACTATGAAACATCCAGTCAAACTATTTTGGGCAATTCGTTGGCTAGATTCTGCTCCCTGACACACGGCGAAGGAAATGTTAAAATAATTCCATGATAAGGAGAAAACTGTTCTCAATTGGCCCGGTATCTTAACCCTGTCGAGAATTTGTGAGCCATTTGCAAAGCTAGACTGTGTCAAATTGATTGCACTGCAAAAGCATGTGCAAAAGCAAAGATGACCGAAGCGGCCATTCTGGTTTGGTATCGTAATGAGAGAACCTCTAAAAATGGTCAAAAACTAGTAAAGTCTATGCCAAAATTAGTAAAAGTGGTGATTGAAGCCTGTACTGATCTCTGCTAAACTTTTGACCAAGTTCACTCCACTATTATATTAGAGAAGCAATTAGAGAGGTTGCAGTTGTCAAACCAACGAATACAGTTGATAGTTGAATAGCTAGACACCATACATTTCGATCACTCAATTTTCATTGTTCTAATAGGGTCCTCCAGAGGTCTGTGTTGAATTTTGTTTTCTTTTCCTCAGTGTTAGACTATGCAGCTATCTTCGCGAATGTCACAATAATTGTGCAAAATCTGATGCTGGTTTCGGTAAATCAGACTTAGTAGAATTAAGCGTAGCAATACAAAACTCAACTGTCCGTAGAAAACTTTTGGAAACTGGTAGCTACTAGAGCATCGCAAAACAACGTTTCACTGATTTTTTTTGTATTTTATAAAAAGTGATATCATTTTTGTAAATGCAATGAAGAGAATCTTAGAAGATTATATTTAGTTACAATTGAAACTAAGAAAGCGCAAAATGTAAGGAGTACTAGAAATAAATGTACAAGTAATTTATAATCCTAATAAGTACAACTGCCATGGGTAGACAAATTACAAAATAACGTGCCATCGAAAAAAAACATAATTGGTGTAGGCTATGTAAATGTTTTTGATCGTTGCTTTATACACTACCACATGACATTTATTATTTGACATTTTACTGTAACCAAAGTTTATAACCTCAAATTAAATGTCAAGGAATAAATGTCATTATGTGAAAGTGGCTAAAGTAACAATCCATTCACATAGCCTACTCTAATTATGATTTTTTTCGATGTGTCTATATAGTGTTAATAGTTTTGGAGAACCAAGAAATTATTCTTAATAATGAAAGAGTAATTGGAGGATATAACGATATTGATCAGACACAAATAGAATTTATACATCGTCTGAACGGGGAAATTATAATAAAAGATAAAATGGACTATATAATAATAGCATTAAGATTCAAAGTTAGATCCTTGGGGAATGTTGTTGTTAAAATAATTTGTGAATGTATCCATTATATTAGTCGTGGTTAAGCGAATAGTTGATAAGACGCAATTAATTTAATTATAAGAAAGTGTGGACGCATCCCAAACGAACTAACAAGAGACATTTCCTGACCAAAAAATGATAATGATGATAATGAAAGAGTAATTGGAGGATATAATGATATTGATCAGAGACAAATAGAATTAATTCATCGTCTGAAGAGGGAAATTATAATAATAGATAAAATGGTCTATATAACTCTATATGGCCTCTAGAACGTAAACGTAAGCATTATTTTTATCACCGTAGGCATTGGTATGTCAAGCAGTATGACATTTGTTAGGGAACATTTCAGTTTGTCTGAAAACATTACTCACTTCACCGAGCCGCGAATCAGTGCTACAGTACTCACATCTATTATTAAAATTTATTGCACGGAGAAAGGCATTTCACTCCGAGAACTTGCAAAACGGTGCAATGTATCAAAAGATGGCGCTCGAAAAGTAATTACAAAATTTGGAGAACGCAATATCCCGGGAGATCTGCCACGAAAAAGGCGAAAAAAAGGCTGTATAAATCTAAACTTGTATAAGAAAATTGTTGCCGCATTTCGAAAAAATCGATCTGTGTCAACGCGAGATTTGGCAATGAAATTATGCACATCAATCGAAAATATCCAAAATGTTCAAGTCTAAATTATTTAATTTATTCTTTTTGATTAACCATCTTGTAGTAATGTATGTATTTTGATATTAACGTTGTGGAATTTTTTCAAAATTTTAGCTTGAAAAGGCCGCTGTGGGCCGAAACGTAGCCTCGCTTCTGTGAATCACTACACAAAGCCCTGATATTATCATATAAATACCATTTCCGATCTGATGATAAACCGCTTGGTACAATGAGTGAAGGAAATCCATTTGGAAGCTCAGCACTACAACGTCACCAAAATGGTATCCAATCATAACTAGTCATAACGAATCGCTTCTCTCAACTGAACGCGTGTTTACAGTAATGTTGCACTGCGCAACTTTAAACGCATGTTTCTCAAAACTTCGTTTTCGCACACTAGGTCCCTTTTCTCAGAGAACGCCACATATGACGATTCCAGGCTTATGACGGGGAATAACAGACCCATAACCTTTAAACTGCAATTTGCCATTTTATTAAAGAAAAATATTAATTACATCGAATAAAAGACTGAAAGACGTTTGTAAGTAGTTATTATTTATATCTTTAACTATGATTATTAATAGTCTATAAACTATATACAAATGTTACTAATATTAGTCTGCTATAATCAATATTTAATTTATAGAACAAAAATACAATAGTTTCTACATAATTTGCACTTATGTGGTTTGCTATGAGAACTTGCTTACCTTGTAATTTGATTCTGAACATAACTTTGCTGCACCCACCACGTTACCTACTTAGGTCAACTAGTTACAAGTTCGAAAGTGGACTTATTAAATGCACTTCACGACTAAACTGCGAAACATAGGGGAAAAGCTATTGTAAGCTATTAATTAAGTTTGTATCAAAGCAAAATTATCTACTATATAGAGAAGTTCTAAAATAGTTGCTGGAAATTAGGAACTGCAGTTTATTATTGGAGTGAGTCGACTGATAAACTGGGAATATCTAATGTGATAGAATCTCCACTAAATTTTGATAAATCCAGATAATTATGAAGAATAGATCCAGAAGGCATGCTTTATTTTTATCAGGAAAGGAAAAGTATTCTGTTAAAGTGTTTAAATGTTTAATTTGGTAGGTTCTGTTATTTCTAGAAATTCTGATTAGATTTGGAACGATTTCATTATTCTAGTTGTGAAATAGTTACTTTGATCTTGTCATTTGTATTAATATAGTTGCAATTTCATGTTCAACTGTTGATAAGAGTAACAAACTTTTATAGCAGTGAAAATTGCAATCAAGCAGTGACATTTTAGAATTTAATAAGCGTGATACGATACGAATACCGGCTAATGATTCCCAAAAGGAGTAAATACTTACATTTTTAACTTATATATTTTTTTCTAACTATAAAATTTAATCAAATACCAACTCCGATCTTTCTTACCCCGTATTTCAACTTTTGTATTTGAAAGTCAACGTATTTGTCAGAATTCAGATTTTTCTATAGAGTAGGTAGGCACCTTTGTCGAAATACTCAAACATAACTTCGCTTCGAAATGCTCGACTTCAAGAAAGCTTTGACGAAAAACCATTATTAGGAAAAGGGAACGGTATTTCAAAACTTTTTCCTTCAAAAAAAATAAACGCAAAAGGAGAGTAAGGTCTGAAACGGTAATTATGTTTCGATTATTATATTCCGTAAAAAACAGAAAAAAAAACTGAAGATTACAGTATCTGTATAACACATTTTATATCCTTAAGGTCGTCGAATAATAGGGCTTAAAACCTAAAACATGTTGGACGTTTAATGAAGCATAAACGAAAAAGATGTTATTTGGACACAAAGAAGCTTTCGTATAAAACCTTTAGACCGTGAATATCATGGCACAATGTGTGTTTACGTTCATCTCACATTACAAAAAAAGTTGTATTTATATCAAAATTTTTCTCATTGTTAAACATTATGGTATAGTAAAGAATTGTGTAATCACAGATTGGAATATAAAATGGTTTTTGTAAAGTATGTACACTTTTGTCGATAAATTAGGGGCTAATATTTACTTGTTGCGATAATTATTTAACGATCATAATATTTAATAAAAAATCAAATTTAAAATTACTATGAAATGTCTTTATTAAAAAAGTTAATTTTTTCGAGTATTGTTCAAAATTTGGTTTTCAATACTTTATCTTTATGAATTTTGGTAAACATCCTATCAGGGATGATTAATTTGTTTGAGCGACGGTTGACTAAATTACAAAAGTAGTAAACATGTACACAGAGTAACCCTTTCTTTCATATTGTTGCAGATTTGCTACAAACATTTTATTTCCTGTAATTTGTGAATATTAATCAACTCCTCAACTATCTTCTAGCAATATACTAACTGTTGAAAATTGAAATAATTGCGTGTAGGTACTGGTTTGACATGTGGATAATCTTCAAAGGCGGTTATAATAGTGTTAAATATTGTTGAAAGAGTGATGAGTAACGATTGTAAATTTATGTATTTAAATTTTAAATTTGTAACATGGTAGTCTTAAATAGTCTTGATATAATCATTAGATCCACTCCTAAAATAAAGTGTTAGATATTTACAATTTTATGGACATTAGTGATAATGTAGGTCATCGTATTTTTATATGTGAAATGACAGAAAAATTTTGACTAAAGCAGAATTGCTAATTATTGTTTACGATATAAATATACGAGAAGGAAGTAACTTTTCTGATACTTTTGATCCCGAATGTGTCCCAGAAATTTAGGATGATTATGAAGAAAATTCAGTTAGTGAAAGAGTTGGTGCCTGGAAAATGTTTTGTAGGTGATGCTGATCAAATTGAGATACTAATGTCGATATCATTCAAAAAGCAAACTCCTAAATATTCGTAAAAAGTCTGTATATGCTCCTGGTGAACACATGATATTGGTGTAGTTAATATGAATGATATAATTATGTTACTATTTGTTCAAAGCCACTTAGACCTCTCATTGAGGAAGTGACTAAGCAATTTTGCTTCAGTTCCTCTAGAATACATGTTTATAGAAGAGCTCGGCACCAACTGAAGCAGTACAATTCCACGAAGCCAACTAGATATTATTGGATAATGTACGCTGGGAAGCGATGCCAACTATTAAAGTGCAAACCAGTATTCCATTTCAAGTGTGCGAAATATTGAAAGTGTCTATGTCTTAGAAGAGATAAAGACTGATTTACATCTTTCCATAAATAAGTTTCTAGTAATTGCTAATTAGATTGTCATGGTATGACAACTGCAGTCATTCGTCTTTCCACACTTCCTACGAGATAAGAGGTCATTTTCTTCAATGAAAACAACTCTTACTTCTTCTGTGTTTTAAACATCGAAAATTCTGGACCAAAATATTTTGCCTAGCATGACCCACAGTTGTTCAGGGTAACACATTGGTCAATTTATTGTTATTGTAAAATTTTCTCGGATATATGGGGCAATAGGCATCACATAGTCTTGGAGAATATCTCTGATCAACCACTCTGCAGTTAACGTTCGGGCATCAATCACCACTAACTCTATGCGTGCCCTTATGCCGCCGAAAAATATGCCGTTAAAAATATTTTTACCAGATAAACAAGCTAACGACGACGTATCAAATACGGATCAAAATATAACAAACTTGAAGTAATTGATAAGTTAATAACTTAATTGTTATCTACAAACAAGTTTTGACATTAAATATCTCCTTCAGTTGTTTGTTTGAGCATCCAAGCTATCTACATATATACGAGTATACAATCTGTTTATCGGTTCTAAATTTGCCAGTGGGTGTATTTATATCGTTTAAAGTTTTGTAAAAATCGCCCTCAAAGAATTTATTATTAAAAAAAATTTTCACTTTTTGTTTACTTAACACTTTGCACATCTCTCGTTTATAAATACTATACCTAATTTAGTTATCTAATAAATAGTAGGAGGCAGTTTTACATTTATGAAGGTAGTTTCTAAGTATTAATTACACTATAGAAGCTGACATTACTATTGTTAAATGGTGTACCTAATACGCAAGCTATAAAAGTACCAAGGACATACTATGTTAGTGCTATCTTGAATGTTGAATGTAAAGCCAAACGTGAACGTATATTTCGTGTTTTATTTAGCTGTAAAAGGCGAAAAGAATGTCAGGGATCAGCTATATAAAAATCTCCAGTTGAAGAATATCGCTCTGACAGAACGTAATCCGTACTGTTCAAAAATTGAGAGCTTCCTACGCTTCTACTACTAACAGATATGGATAATTTATCCAAAATAAATATTATTTGTAAAATATAAATGAGCTATTGCTTCCGAAATAAATTACTTTTTTTTTTTCACCCAATTAATAAATCAGCCGAAATCCAGATTTATAATTAAACGCTTTTATCTTTAAATCATGTGCAATTTAAATATTAATACTGCTAGACGATCTGCTATTAATTGTTGACACAAATTCTACAGCTAGTAGTTTATCTATTCGCTGAAATGTGCGCCAGATTAAAGTTAGTTTTACTGCTAAACGATTCGTTTGAACAAAGGACTCGGTATCTCGTATGCAATTAAAATAAGCGGCGATCTTTAATGTTGATCGTTATGTAGTACTAGAATACACTATAATTCAGCTTTTTTGCTTCTACTTCTCTACAGTCGTCAATATTAACTATCGTGGCTGCTATGGGTCAAAGGGAGCCAAGGCAACTATAAAGCGCGGCCATATGTACTCGTATGTGAGTAGGTGTAAAGATGGGGTATCATCCATTAACATCATGTTTTTCACATATACGTCATATGCATGGTGCTGGCGTGTTAAATTATATGATGCTTTTAATGGGTTAATAGTCTAGAAACTTTGCTCGATAATTCCTCCTTTTTTATTGTATTTTTGTTACAAATGGGGATTTTTTAACGTTTTCTTTCTTTCTCTTATGATTCTGGTAATTAGATAAAATTGTTTAATTATCCCCTGTCTACCTTTTTAATATCTCATCTTAGTTATTACTTATTTTACTTTTATGTTTATATATAAGATCCAAGAATACTGGAACTAGTTTATTCATATCATTTTAAACAAGAATATATGGTGACAGATCTAGAACTTGTAATTTTATGATGATGAGATAAAAGGTGTAGTAAGTCACGAGCCGATGTCATGACAAAATTATGAAAACAGCTCTCAAAGTATTGAATTTTGGTTACATCTTTCCGTGGAATATAGACTATTGTGAAGCTTTTGTGACTTGAGCTTTTTTGCTGGCGTACCAGATCAACGAAGAATTAAGGCAAAATAGATGTAAGGCAAAATAGATGTGTGATTGGATACTGGCTAATTGTACATACTACTACTGCTATTATTATCACTTCTAGAGGTATGTTGCTGGAATGGATGATGGCAGTACTCGTACGGACATACGACGACAGAAGAAAGAGGAGTTTTAGGGAACCTGTGGGAGATAGGAAAGCACTGAGTTGCGGATCCAGAGTTTTTTTTCTAAAACTAATAAACTGAATTCCGCTATCTCTTATTGCTTTCGAAATATTGATTTGTGGTAAAACCAATTTAACATCTCGCTTTTCTTAGTCGCTATGGTACGACATCATTCAGACACTTTTGTGGTTACATCGTATGGCATAAAGATTATTCAGATTTCTTTTTTCGTTTTCCGGATATAACCGCAACTTTGTGGTTGTTGTTTCCTATATGGAACATCCTCTGTATTTCCCCAAAAGAATAATGACAGCTAATACTTAAGTTTTGACACATATAATTCTTTCTGTAAAAATAGCACCCTATTTTATTTCAAACGTTAGTGAGTGGTGGTTTAAAATATTCAGTACATTTATCATTGTTCTTTTTCTAGTTTTCCCGAATTAAATATACCGAAAGGACCTTCTGTATAGCTGCTGATAAAAAATTAATGGCAACTTTTTTTCTATTTCTGGCACTGAGTAACTTATAAATTATGATAAAAGGTGCAATTTGGTGAAAACATCAATAGCATCGTTTGGAAACCTTTGAAGAAATCTACAATTTTTCCACATCCGAGGAGGAGGTAGGTGGTTACCATATTATATGGGATAAACGTGAAACAAAACAATTACAAATGTGCTTTCCAACTTGAAAACATCTTTTCGTAGATTGATGGATTCTTTTGAAAAATTACAACTTTGAAATCAGTACAGCAAAGGAAAATAGTAATAGGTGTCTTCAATCGCACAGAAAAGTTGTCTACGACCTACAGTACTAGACCGAAATTATGGCCGACTTTTTCTAAGCGGCACACAGCCTTGGCCATTTCCCAACTGAACCATTACTATAGTAATTCAAAGCATCTAATTGTTACCATTTCTAAACCAAAAAAGATACTGTATTTCCGCCAAAATGACCAATCGCACTCATTTCTTGTCGCATGAAATCATCTGAGGATATGATCTGGAAAAGACTTAAGGAGCTTTTTGTGTAAAAAAACTATTCAGAACAAGCAGTTTGAATTCCAATGTATTTGAAGTTGAAGAAGCCCCGAAACCATTTGAAAATCGAACTAGCCTTATAAATAATACAGCCTGACTTGTTAGGAATTAATAACTCATGGAGGAATCAATAAAACTACTTGAAATATCGGCCCCCTATAAGGTTTAGACTGAGAAGTGGTCTTGCAATTGCTGCCAGCTTGTGTTGTTTTTTGAGTCTCACATATGGAAAGGGGGCTTGATTTAGTATTGGAGATATGAAGAGAGTACATTGAAGCCTTCTCATCATACGTTCTTTTCTGAACTACTATTAATATCTATTAACAATTAGGATTTTGATTTGAAAATCTTTCATTGCTTTTTTTTTTTGGTAGAAAGCTATTAAATATTGTAAATAAAATGTTGGTCTCGTTCAGAATCTTGGAGAAAATGGCACAGCTTGAAGTATTTGTGGTAGATATTTGTGACGGTGGTTTAATCCAAACAAATGTCAGAGAAGTGGCTGCTCATACGTGACACTCGTAAAATGTATTGTTTGTTGTATTTATATTTATTTGTTATAATTTATTTGAAAATATTTTGTACGATCATTTACAATCATAACGATTGGGATAAGGTCAGCACATCCAAGGTCACCAACAGACAACAGAATGATAATTTTTATTTGCATTTTGACCAGCGTTGAATCGACAGCAAAGAGCTAAGAACCCTTTTCTAATGTGATTTTGTTGGTATCTAGTAAGTGTTAGAATATAATATAGGGTAATCATAAAGTAAGGGTATTCTTTATAGTCTTATATACATAATTTCAAGAAATCAAGCTAGTAGCAAAAAGTAAATGGAATCTAGTTGCTTTTGGATTTGGATTTTACTGAATCTCTGATAAAGAAAAGAGTTGACGTTATAATTGTCGACACGAATGTCGAAACGAAATCATTCCATTTGGAGTTTCATTTTGAAATTAAAACTTAAGTAGACGTAGATTTCAAACGATTCAAACTGTAACAGCATGGATTTACAAACAAGAATGGGTTTAGTTCAGTGTTATTATGAATGCGGCAGAAATTACACTGGTGGATTACGAAGATTTCGCACGAGAATGGGTTTGAGAGTGGGGCCCTGTCAAATGAAAGCGTACCGCAAACAAAACTTTGAAAGAACAGGGTCTGTAACTGACCTACCAAGATGAGGAAGACCAAGAATTAGTGATGTGCAAGTTGCAGAGATTCTTCAGGAAAATCATCACATAGACAGAGATAATCCATTAGCAATCAGCAGCGCAAATACAATATCCAAGTGATTGCAAGTGCGGTTTAGACAATTTTACGTAATATTCTAAAAATGTATTCATATAAACTGAAATTGCTGTTTGAATTAAAGGAGGCAGAATTGCCTACTAGGTACGATTTCTGTTTGCGAGTAATGACTCAGATGGAAATTGAACACGAATGGTTATCCCGTATTTTATGCACAGGTGGGATACTTTGAATGGTGGAGTCAATACTCAAAACTGTAGAATTTGGTCTGGAGAAAATCCACAAGAAATCGTTCAACAAGGTCTTCATGACAAGAAAGTCACCGCTTGGTGCGGTTTTACAGCTGATTTTATCATTGCTTCCTATTTCTATGAGGAAATGCAGAATGAAGAAGCCGTATCGGTAAACAATGAACGATACTTGCAAATGTTAAAAGATTATGTTATTCCACAGCTGCAAAACGAGCACCACGGAATTCAAAACATCATTTTTATGCAGGATGGAATACCCCGCACTGGGTCAAAGAATTGTTAACCAACGGTTTTCAATATCTTGTGTTAAGCAGACAATTCGCAAATTCATAGCCACCGAGATCATCTGATCTTAACCCAGCGGATTACTGGCTTGGGGATTATTTAAAAAGTTTAGTGTTTAGAAGACCGCCAACAACGCTACAAGAATTAAAAGACAATATTATGGAGCAAATTCGTGCAATTCAACCATAAAACGTACTATAAATTCTCGCCTCAATTGAGTTGTATACGAATTTAGAAAGTTGTTCAAAATATATCGTTGGCTGACCTCAACAGAACACAATAATTTTTAATATTCCTGTTTAAATCGCACGCAAGATATGTTCCCATATTGACGAATGTTTTAAATGACCAGAGATTTATCAAATAAATTCATCCACGTCGTTAAGCTTGTTATATATGTGTACGGGTGTTGTACATAATATAAATATGTCGGTAGGTACTAATTTGTCATCTGCGGGTTAATAAACTGTCTTACAAAAGATTTACACCCGTTTCGCTAATAAAACGCTCTTGTAATATTCATACGAGTTCATTAGTACATGTGTACAAACATACGTCAACTGGGTGCAATTACCAGATTTGAGTGCGGTTGAGCTTGAGAGTTCTGCGCCCGGATGAATCATCGATCATTACGTAACTCACGTAAAATCTGTTCGCCATCAATCTTTATCCCGGCAGATAGATAACAATTACGTTTATAAAGGGTTTGAGCAGAGGCGTTAGATGATTATGAAATGACAATAACATAGGAGACTTGTAAATTAGATAGTCTATTAGGTGGTACACTAATTTTTGCTGGTAGTAGGCGAGAATGAAGATCAAACTAGAGCTGTATAAAATCGATCCTCTGCGTTATGTATGTTTATTATATACATTATTTACACACAGATAATACTCATTATCACTCGCACTCACTTATGAGTTACTTCAGAGCAAGTTAGGCACTCGTGTGACCAGAGATAGAGTCGTAGCTCTAATTTCCTTGACTTTGGGGACCCTGTGTTCATTTTAAGAAGTTTTAAGCTTTTAAGCAGCAAATAGAGGCAGCAAACTTTAGTTTGCAAACTTTTGTTGGTTGCGCATTATCATCTTTTTACGTGCTTACTCATGTCCTCTTTCTAAGTACTTGTTAGAACGTAGCTTATAACTTCCAACGGTCTATGTAGTTTCAATCTCTCATATCTGAGTCGTAGTGAATGTAAAATAGTGAACACAATAATGATGTCGATTTACATAGAGAATAACATTCCACCTGAATATTTTATTTTGCAAGAGCTGAAATATGGACATAATCAAGTAGAGCAGTACGAATTGTCGGTCAGTTGTAATGTGTATTATTAGGCAGCATACCATAAAGCGAAACTATTGCACATTTCAAGAACTACGCGAACAAAGCATTTAAGTCTTCCGTACCAAACAATAGACGCTACCTTAACTTATTGTAATTTGGAACTTTATAATTACTGGGTAAGTACGTAAAACTAAATAAATCTATTATCGCGCAAACTTCCTAAATTATACATTCGCAGTAGACACGTTGTAAAATAATTGTCTTAAATCTAAATGGATAAGAACGAAGACGGACAGTAATAATATTTTTCCCGCGTTACTGTATAATACTTCAGTTTGTCGTTTAAACAAGCAGGCATTTTAATTATAAAATTAATTTTGAAAACAAGAACGCGCGAATTCTTTCTCGTTGATTTTTTTTATCTTGTACGTCTAGTTTTTTTTGTATTCACCTTTTTCCTTTTACAAAAGCTACATTCATAATCTTAATGCACGCTCTGACGAGTCGAATGTTTTCTCTTCCATTTTTGCTTCAGAAAGTAAGCAAGGAAGTGTGAGAAATAATTCTTCTGGGCACACATTTTCAACAGGATTAAAATTAATCTGACGTTGATATATAAGGCTCCATTTTTTTCGGTTTTTTTTTCTGTTTTGTACGAGTACGCACTACAAATTCTAACATTTTGTAAAGTAGGTGATCATCCAGATGTAGCTCACATAAATTGCATTGTTACGTAAAAGCTAAACGTTCGTATAAGATGAAAAATCCGTATATATTCTTTTTACAAAACTAAACATTTTATTCTTCTATTCATAGTTGACAAGTTAGTGTAATGCCATATGTGTTCGCGGTAAGTGGAATAAGTTTATACGATTTTTAGGTAACTTTAACATAAGCTTCGCCTGCTAAACAGGCGTTTTAAATACTACTAACATTTTATCGACTCAAATCAATTTTTTTTCGGGTAATTTGTCAATTCAAAAAGCACATTTAACCTTTTTCAAATTAGGTTTGGTAAATATTGCGGTCAGGACGTTTTCTTGCAATTTTTATGAGACTGTATTCAACAATTCAGCTATTTCGAAATAGACAATTGGTAGCTCAAAACAAAAAAACGCTGCAAAATTTTTTAGATGTATTCGCAAAAACCTTTCTAAATTTCTGAAACGAGTTTAAAATCGTCTCAGAAGCTCTAGATGGAATGTTGTTCACTTCTATGTGTTCTTGTTTGCGGTAGCCACACATAAGGTGTTCTATTGTTCTGGTATGCTTTGAGCAGAATTTGTATTTGTCGCTGTCCACCTGGTCTAACTTCTTGAAGTGATACTTGAAAAGGGCTTGATAACAGGACAAAGTTGACAATGTAACGGAGTGAAAATCTGTATCTTTTGTTTTGTTTTCTGATACCATTCACCGAACTTCTTAGACACACCACGTCTATGCTCCTCTAGCCTTTAGTGCGGTTTGGCAGAAAATACCTATACCTACTTCTGTATCCATTTTAAATCCACCCCCATACCAACGTATGTTCGGTTCCTCTAGTATAGATCCACCAATCTGACTTCCTGGCTTTCTGATCTTGGACTACTACTTTAAATTGTTTTTTCGAAGTAAAATCTTAATGGCATACGGTCTTTTAGTGTGGCTACCTTTCCCGCTAGATCTCTTAGTTTGGGGATTTATTTCATTACAATCTGATGGCATGCATCCTAGCTTTATTATTCATCTGAAGATACAAGGACTTAGATTTAGATTTTACATGGGCATAATAAATCTGGGATGTGGAGGAAACTCCAGTCCATCTTCTTGCCGACTGCTCGACAGTGAACAGGGAGAGGCGAATTTACTTTGAGATCGATCCATATGGCCGACCTTGCCTTTACGGCTCTCCCGTCCGGGCAGTCGCAAAAAAATGAAGTCCATAATACTTTTATGTCTTTCTCGTTTTCTGGAGGTGACTCCACATAAGTGTTTGATCCAGCATGTTACTGAATTATTTCTCTTCACTGGAGAAGTCCAGTCTCGTTTTCTACGCTGAAGTTGTCATTAAGAATAGCTTCCTTCTTTTTATGCATGTTGTGACAGATATTTTATTTGGTATTTACGTCATAATGCAAACATCAAAATTAAGTTTGGTTCAAGGCATTTTGCATTTTATTAGCTGAGGTTAGACTGTCATGCTTGACTTTCTTGTTATAGTCCTTAGCTCATTGCCACAACGGTTACACTAGAGTCCAGTATATTTGCAGTTCTGCTTCTGTTAAGCATTGCGTCAATTTATCTGATAACCTGAGGGAGGTGTTATCAAACACAACCTCTATATTACCCTCTATTTTTACCAGATTACGTGGATTTTACTCTATTTGCAAGGAAATTGTTTGGAATTAGGTCAATATTATATGAAAAGATACCAGCTCAGGCTAGCGAGGAGAATCAAGAATTTGCACAAAGTCTCCTGCCTGGATAGTTAAAGAATGTATTCACTTATTTATAGAAATCATGCAGCAATACTTCTGAAGTACAATTAGATGGCCTTTAAACGTTTCAGATTTTAGAATCATGGTAGATATTCTAGGACTACTACAATAGTTCAATCAGTTCTTGAACTACATTAACAGCTCTGCAGGTGTTTAAACATTTTAAAAGCAAGTCAGTGACAGTAATTAATCATTCAATTCTGTATTGGCTTTGGCGGTTACATCTACCGGTTATGGCAACTTTTGTACGTCTCTCATGTCATATTAGCTGGTGGAAACAAGCAGCTTTTTTCCGTTTCAGAAAAAGTACCACAGGAAAATAATCAGTGGAATTTGGAATTCGTACTAGTAGCAACATTTAGTTTTTGAAGTTGCCTTGAGGATATGATTTATGCAAACGAATATTTACTACTGATATTGATTAAAAAAACTGCAGTAGACTATTCAGTATGGCATGTAGAGTATCGCCAGCCATAGATTAGCTACAAAAATCGATTCACCCTCAAGATATTTCATTTCTTTTAAGATTTTATTCGATTCAAGTTACGAAAAAAATCAAAGCATGTTTATAGCTGCTATAACCTGCAAAAAAAACATATATAAATATTTTTCGCACTTGCTAGGACGTAACAACCCCTTGGGGCATAATATTCCGTGTAGGTTGTAAATGCACTAAAAGGCGCAGACGACCAGAATTCCAGAAGACGTTTTATTCTTATTGGGAATTCCTTGCGGGTTGACTAATCTAATCCATCCTACG
Organism: Holotrichia oblita; assembly: GCA_023690525.1. Lineage (NCBI taxonomy): Eukaryota > Metazoa > Arthropoda > Insecta > Coleoptera > Scarabaeidae > Holotrichia > Holotrichia oblita. The sequence continues at coordinate 137,120,910 of CM043017.1, read as the reverse complement.
TGAAACTTTTTCATCTGACTTTTATTGGTTGCTTTTCTTCGTATGCTATTTGTATTCAATTTACGATATGCCATGCTAAAATGTAGGTAAATATGATAACGTTGTTTGTATGTAATTACAGTGTGGTGAAGTTAATTTTTAATTATCAAATTTGCAGTGTGCGATGCGTTGACCATAAAATTTGCTTTACTAAACAAAGTTATATGCGATATAGCACAGTAACATATATGCACGTAATACTGCAAGAGATATTATAACTGATAGAATTTTCTTTTGATTTTATTTTTAGTACATTAGGTGTGTTCAGTTCAACAAAAATTATGTTGCATCTAATTGAATTAAACGATATGGACGATGATGTTACCAGTTACAATTCGCTGGTTTGCTTGGTTGCTAAGCCGAAACTGTGGTGGAATAGTATATAAAAGCAATATTTAATTTGAAAATTGATAATGATTAATATGATATAATTGTGTTACATCATACTTACTGCTTGGTAAAACATGAGGTAGTTCTATTGTGAATCTGTAGTTCATATTATATGGTAAAAAGTCATTAATGCTAGTAGTCAAGATTTAACTAATATTATAAGTTAAGGAAAAGTCTTGCTTACAAAATGTGTAAATAGTCTTTAGATAGATTGTCTGCTTTGAGGGCTTCCAGGTTTTCAAACTTGTTAAAACTCGACGTTTCGCCCCTAATGTAGGTGGCTTCTACAGTGGCAAAAACTGGGTGAGCAGCGCCAGAAGATCGTGACTTAACACACAGCGATTTCAAAATTTTAACTTCAAGGCCGCATAGTGCGCAAACTAAGCGACATTGAACTAAGCTTAAATCGGCTTATTTTGGTCTAAAGAATATGTGGCATGCGTGTGTAAAGAATTTTACAGACATCTTGTATATTTACTCTTTTGTAAAATTATGTAATTCCTACCGGATTTAGGGTACCAAGAAGTGGAGAATTGCTTTTCAAATAAGTTCTTAACATTGTAGGAAATGTCCTTTTTAAGCTCCTCTTTATGTTTTCATCCATCTATGCTCATAACACGAATTAAAAATATTTCTAACGAGAAATTAATGAGTAAATAGCACTATAAGTCTTCCTTCAATCTGTAAACACATAAATAACTAAATATTAAATATACAGAAGGGGAACGCGATAGGAGAAATGGGAGAAATAAATAGAAAGAAATGTAGGAAAGTGGAAAGTACCTCAAACGTGTTGCGCGGCTGTATTGCCGTATTTGTTTGCGCTTATGAGTTATGAGGGGTAAAAGCCATTCTTCCATTATATTTATTTAGAGTTGTAACTTGCAGCTGTTCGTGTTCGAACAGGAACGCCATCTCTTTCCTACCAAATTTCTTGCGTGAGAAGTATTCAAGTATAACCTAACTCTTTTACTACTCATGTATACTATGTACAGTCTGTTCCAAAATTAATGTCACCCCCTGTGCCAAACAACACGTTATAACTGCTAATACAAATTACATGCATGACGTTTAATCGATATTTGGTTTGCACCGCATTTACAAGATTAGTATTCACTAACGAAAACTCGTATTGGATTATGGGAAACATCATTTTTATGGGTTTGTGTAGCCTTGGGAGCGACATTAATTTTGGAACAGACTGTACATTAACCAAGGAAATAGCACAGCAATGTCCGTCAATTTGAAAAATTGTTCGGTGTTTATGGTATTAAATCGAAGTTAAACTTATCCTTTTTAGCCCACAATTGCATCACTTTTATCTCAACGCTGGTTTGTAGATATAATTTAATTGGAAACAGATAAAAATTAAACCGAATTTGAATAGTACTATCACTTTATCTATATCGTAGCACCAATTGAAAGAGTCATAATTTATCTCAAACACTTTTATGTGTGTATATTCTAAATAACGTTTACAAATTAGCTGTGTATAATACATGCATAGTTTCATAACTTTGTGTTTTTAGAGCTGACTAGAGCGATATTTACGAATTAAGTCCAACATGGACAGTAAAAAAATAGATTATCGATTATATTGTTTTTCTGCTACATAATGCATTATAAGCAAATATGTTATTGATAAATACGAAATATTATTAAGAAAAAATCATTTTAAATACAATTTTTGATAACTCGATTCATTCAGGTGCTGAATTTTGTGTACTCCCATAATTACAGGTTGACAACTGATGGGACATTTTCTAATTCGGCGTCCAAAATAATGCATAAAGCTAGCTAGCCTTAAGGCTCTAGATTCAGTCAAAGAATTTTAGTGTTTTCAGGGGTTTCGTAGAAAACTGATTGCATATATTTGAATGCGGTTTTCGCCAATTCTTTCCTAAAGGATAATTCTACGCTTCTATAGACCCACTTTTTTTAAATTAAATTTGTTTACAATAATACAGTTTTTTTTAATTCTCTATTTTTGAGTGCCTTGTTTACAAACAATATTTGACTTTTTCAAAAATGTAGCACTATAGAAGCATTTCAGCAATAAAACAGATCTAAAATAATAGCCTTATCTATAAAAATAAAATCATAATCATATTTCTGCCGAACCCTTGCATCGGAAATTTTCTAGCTTTTACTCGTCGTAAGCCGGCGACACCTTCAGCAAATTTAGGAACGTAATGTGACAAGCGTGATGGACCACATTCAAATATAATGTTAGTTAATTACTTTGTAGATTATTTACTGTGAAACTATTGAAAATGGTAAAATTTGTGGACTGAATCTAAAGCCTTAGGGCCGCTTGCCATTTGTGCTATATCTTGCCTGCAATCTTTGTTAAGCAACGTATTGCATGTCAAGTACGAGAAGTGATAGTTTGACGCAATTTTGATACATGCAATGCAAGAAAACGAAGTGAAAAATCAGTGGCACCAACCAAATTGGTTGGTTGCTGAAAGAGAAGAAGTTCTGGATTGTAGTGATTTTTATACTTACAGAAATTTTTTACGAATGGACGACTTGTCCTTTACATCATACAAACACGGATGTTGTTCGTAAAGTAGAATTAATGTTGAAGTCAAGTTTCTTGGCCAATAAAGAACCTACATATGTACTTTGTAATTATTCTTTAAATTTAAAGATAATCATGAGAAAAAGCCATTTTTATTCCCAGACGAAAAAATATATTTTTTCACCTAGAAATCGGGGAAGAAAGAAGCACGATTACAGCGCTCTCCCAAGACGCGGCGTTTACGTGAACTGCAACGTGTGACGTATGAAGCCTTGTTTATGTTATCGAAATCAATGGCTTGACTACTTGTGCCTTGTATTCGGACGATTTCTTTTTACTTAAAAAAAATGGTTCACTGCCATGAGGAGAGATGTACCTTTGGCAGAGAAGACTACAGGATATTGTTGTTCTGATCATTTTGATGTAAGTACAAGTACCTAACCTATACGAGTAATATGGTACTAAAATTAGTGATATTCTACAAGTACATACATACGTTACAATAATATGTATTACCATGCATGTACATACACAAAGTACTAATTATATGTATTAATGGTTAAAAAAGGATCTTACATTTGTGTTATCATATTAGTAGTGTCATAACCCTATAATCTGACTTACAGGTTTTCTATGCCAGCTTGCGTTTGGGTCACGTGTTTTCCTCCGGCATCTTTCAGCTCAAAAAATCTCAAAAACCAAAAGTCTTTGAAAAAAATAATTTCTGTTTCATTTACCGGCGATCTCAATCCTTTGTAAAATGTTTAATTCCTGTTAACTTTTGAGAAATCTAGGTTGTCTATTTTGATGTTGACCATTTTGACATCTAAAACAATATCAAATTTAAGGTTTGTTGTTTAGTGTAATGGTAACCACTTTACTTCGCGCTTTTACTGCAACTATTTTCCATAATGCCTATTGCCATAATGAGACTTTCGCGGTTGATATCGAATGACACAAACCACCTTTGAATAAACGGCTATGAATGTTGAACGCAGTTGAACGGAAATTGAGGTTACGTCACGTTTAGAGACGTACGTTTTCCTTGTTGTGTTTGTGACAGTTAAAAAACCAGTTGGCAGTACCGGAAGTCACCATATAAGTAACTAGAATTGCATCTGTCATGCACGAAAATTAGAACATGTTTAAAACCAATGCAACGCACAAAAAATTGCATGCAATACTTACTTTTGCCAAACTGCTCCTGCGCCAAAATCAATATTGCATATTGCATTGAAAAATTGCATAGTGTCATGCGGCCTTTAGGATTTATAGTCGTCAAATATTTGTATGAGGTGCATAATTGCATTTAATGTATAGCTCAAAAAATCGGTAACAGCAACACTACAACATTTACTAACACCCCGCTCCCCTCTCCCTATCCCGTCCCTCATGTGATGGATTCTATTTCTATCTCTACCTTTTAGTATTTTCGAAGTCTTCTAGAACTAGGAGTTCAGAAAGTTTGTAGTCCCTGTCACTTTAGAATATTCTGATTTCTTGGTATTTCTTCTGGAGTACGTCCTTGGCTAAATGACTAGATTCTATGTTTGCTCTTATTCTACTCTAATTTCCATAAAGTTGCTGTTAGTTAGTTGCACCTTCAACTCAAAATACCTTCACAATATTTAAGTAATATAATGTTTTTGCCGCTCTCTCTAAATCTCTGTGCTTAGAGTTCATCCAGATTTTTACGTCCGGTTCCTTTGTCCATTGGGCTATGGTCTTTTTTTGGTCACATGCCATGTACATATGTATAATCCATGAAAGATGGTTTCTCGTACGAGTTCCTGTACCTCAGCCATTTCTTCGGCTTTTGTCTCTTTTGGTTGATTATGTACTATCACACTGCCTTGGCGATAGCCGATAGTAATATTAATTTTGATAATTAATTTTGTAGGTAATGCAATTAAGTATTTCCAAACAAAAATATTGGATCGGTCGTGGTTTACTCTACTGGATTTTCATTTATAAGATTCTCCATTATGCGTAGAAGAAGAAATTCGATACATTTGTCAGTACATACTTCAATACTAAACGTTATTTTCATTTGTTTTAAAGTTTACTGTCATAATTACGTTAACATTCTCTCAAATAATAAGTTAATGTTATTTTATGTTATGTATTCAACTACAAAAAAGTCTTCCGTTCATTTCGGCTAACTTTGAGTTAGACGTTTGAGTTATTTAAACAATTTAATGCTTAAACATGGTATTAATTCCAAATTCATTATTGTAGCGTTGTTCAATTATTTTTTGTAATTCCAACAAGTTTTCATCTTTGTACTCTAGCTCATCTTTAACTACAAGCAAATCCAATTTTTTACATTTAATTTCATTATGTATCAACGGGTTTACTGAATTATCAAATACCATTCTTAACATTGCATGTTCAGCTATTGTTGTTCACAAGAGAGTGATGAGAAAGGTAATATTATTTTCAAATTGTCAATTGTCAAAAAATGTTTAACTTTTTCACTATAGACAAATACTTCCACGTACATTTATCTGTGAAAGTACATACATAATATATTTAGGGTAAGTGATTCACAAGTTTTTGTGAAAGCGTTTGTAATAAATTATCAGCACTATTAAAACCACATTATACTTGTACGTCCATATGCATTGTGCAGGTTATTCTATGTAATTGAAATAATTGTTACGAACAATTAAGCGTATCTACCATAGTTAAATACTATTTCAATTACAAATTTCGGAAGCGAATAGGTTGGTTTGATTATAAATTCAACGAGTATATTATAATGAACTCATCTCAAATTTCCATAATAATAGCTATTTACCATGCACTGGTGTAATAATAGTTGTTGAGGTTAATTTAATCGTGAACATTAGGCGAAAAAGTAATTTTAGATCGATGCTACCAGTTCTAGTCGTTATATTATACATCAATAATTTTCATTTGAGATATAGATAAATTAAGCCAGACTGAAAAGGGATTCTTTCTTACTTTTTTTTTGACTTTTATGCTGTATTTAATAATGAGGCGTTTTTAATTTAATGGTTTGGATAATCAAAAAGAACTTTTAACGTGGCATACGATAAAGTCTTATTAAAGCTTTTGCAAATATTTCAAGTTTGTTTGTTCGGAGAGTTTGTACGTCAAAGGAAAAATTGCTTCTTTATTTCGTAAACGTACTTTTCAGAGTTATCCTGGGCATTATTAGCGCGAATATATCTACGTATTCGTGAAATAATGAGAATGACAGATAAAAACAAAGAGAGAGCAACGTTTTTAGTTAAAAGCGTTTGTATTCTATGCAAGACTTCGATAGAAATACAGTAGCAAGTTCCTAATATGTAGGTACATACCATAATATGTAATGCTGCCTGGTTCAATATTTCAAGGAAATACGTTAAATAAATATTGACAGTAATAAACTCTGCATTTCTTTGATATTCTCCAAGTTGGCTACATGGTTCGTCAAGGGGCAGCATATAATTCATAACATGACGAATTTGCGAGAAATCAGCTTTCAGAATATTTTGTCCTCCCTGTAAACTTAAAATCTATAAACTTAAATGAATCAATTTCCAGAAATGAGCAAATAGAATAGATAAAAGAAACGAACACATAGGAGAGCATAGAATATAGATACACACCAAACCCCCATTCTCAAATATTTATATTTACGTGAGAGATATATTAAAAACAAAAAGAAATTGCCAAACCTGAAAAGCTACAGAAGCTCGCAGTCTAGAACAATAAAAACTAAAAGCTTTTGGTGAATTAAGATAATCTACAAATACATTTGCATTTTTTTTGTGGAGAATTTGGAAAATTTTTGGTATTATTGGCATTCCCATGAAGCTTCGATGTAATATCGGCCACATTTCAAAAAATATCATATGACGACAGTTTGATGGAATAATGACGTTTCAAAGGTTGGCAATACTTTCGTTGCAATGCTATAGTGTCTAAAGCCACCTTACACTATATTGCACCATGCAATCATACCAGATAGGTTATGCTTTACCATATTTAAAGGAAACTGTTTTCGTTGTCGTGTAAATATGCAGAAAAAGAATTTCGAAGCATTCCTTTTTACGTGTTAATATAAACGAGGAAGAAATCGAGGAAGGTTAGATAAATTATCGTGAATCTTCGAATAAACGTAATCTAAGAGAATTTTTGCCGTAACATGTCACAGTAGACGAAACTTGGATACATCATTGCACTCACTGAAAACTGTCTAAATAAAACCATCTACTGGTTGTTCTACATATTCTTATATTGAATACAAATTTAAATTATGTCAGCTATATCGTTTTCTAAAAATAGAAGTAAATTTATTGCGGATGGTTAAAAAAATTTAAGTAAAATCTGTAAATACAAGATTTTATTGGGACTTAGTAAAAAATGCACTTAATTTGCACACATTCACGTACTAATGGTAGCTCGATATTCTGAAACTATCTAGAGGCTAATGATAATTAGAAAATCAACATTTTGTTAAGTATAGAAGAGAATCCTCATAATACATCTTGACTAGTTGCATGAGAAGATCAGGTAAGTCAGACAACAGTGCTACGTATCACGAAGAAGGAAAGACATCATCCTTATAAGTTTCAACTTTCGTAAGAATGTAATGAACATGACCCAGATTAGAGACAGTTGGAGAGTCTGTGAGAATATGATAAATTTGTGCCAAGCAAATTGACGGATGCTTCAGTTAACTCTTTTTTCGTTTGAGGTCAGGTTTTTTCTTAATGCTACAATAAGCCGTCGAAATTTCAAATATTGGAATCAAGCCTTCATTGGATGGTTGGATCGCACACTCAACATGCGCAGAAATTTTAATGTGTAGACGGGAATAATCGATAATATAATAATAAGATCTTTCCTTTTTGAAGACATAGGAGAAAGAGTTTTTGCAAAATAAATTATTTCCAATAATTGAAGCAATTTTTTTAAATAATAGTGATAATGATTTTTCAGATAATACCAGATAGTTTCAGCACGATAGCCTCTTATATACATATATATATAATTTTAAACATTTGACGTACGTTTGTGGTAGATGTAGTATGCAAAGTAGACTATTGTTATGTTGTCTTCGGTAGTATAATGACTTGTCACTACTTGCTCAAGTTGTAAGTAATTAAAAAAAAAAATCTTTGTGTAATGTTTTATTCTAATGGATAATAATTTATAGCGCTCCTGATGAACCAAATATGTAAAAGCGAAATATTGAGGTTATGAACGAATGAGTATTCAATCAAAACAGACCGAATACCCTAATAATTTTTCGAATATTAACAAGTTCGGTCAATATTTTTCCTTAAAATATATACATACATATATACAGGGTGTCTCAGCGAGACCGTTCATTAGAAGTTTATGGCGTTCTGGTCAAAATATAATGTTCTCTTCAATGAAAATATTATTAGATTTCTAGCGCTTCCGGTTATACCGGAAGTCGCCATATACTTTATTATTTTTAATGGAACATCCTGTATATTTTTACACATTTGAATTCACCTATTTTTAAGCTTCATGAATACCTTTACTTTTTGCAATTTGATTCGGGCGTTTTGTAGTTATTTGATTTTTTCTGTAAAAATTTGCTCTATAGCAGACATTTATTCAGGAAATCAGAGGACACTCGATTTTTTGGATATCAATTTAAATTTCGTAATATACTTAAACAACATATTGGAGTATATTTTAGCGCCGAGAACAGCAGTCTACATTGCGTGGCTATTTTACTATGGCACGTTAACTCTTCGAAATTTTGAAGAACCATAACTTTATTTTTTCAAATGGCACCCCCTATATTTTATTACTTAGTCGTTTTCGGGGTCCAATTCTACATCTTTTATATCCTACATGTAGTCTACCTAAATTTAATAGTTAGATTTTTTGAAAAATACGCACATAACTCATCGATACTTATCCAGTGTGCCATGGAAAATAAACGTTTTCAAAGATTTATTGTCAAAGTCTAACGTCAAAATCACACTTATACGTATAGTACATGTGGGATATAAAAGATGTAGAATTGGACCCCGAAGACGAGTAAGTAATAAAATATGTGGGGTGCCATTTGAAAAAATGAAGTTATGGTTCTTCAAAATATGTGCTGAGTTACTTTATTGTTAATAATGGTTCTTAATATTTCACCTGAAAATATTCCGGAAACTATCTTCTACTACATATTGCAAACATTTGAACACTATTTTTGTACATAAGACGGCTGTGATAAAGAACGTAATTATGACGCCTTTTTTGTGTTAATATACTCTGATCTAGTCTGTTCAGAACTTAGATATGTAATGTGCTAGAAATAACCGGAAATTAGATTCGTTATCCTAAAAATATCCCATCAACACAAAATTGTATGCGATAAGATAAATATTGTGAGATTTTCTATCAGTTTGTTTTATTCTTGTCGCCAATGTACTAAAAGAATTTGGATTAATCAAAATTATTATACAGAAATTAACCTGAAATAATCACATTTTCAACACACATGGTATCGATTTAGATATTCACACCGACCAGACATCAAAGTAAGCGAATATATTAAATTACCACATTATAGACTAATAGATTACTTTTATTTGGACCAAATCAAGTTATCCATCAAATCTACTTAGTTTACGTATGTATTTTCATAATCCGTTTTCCGCTCAAAGTTTATGGGGTTCAGAAAGCCTTCCGTTGTAATAAATGTAAGCATTAAAACAGTTACAAATTTTCATAGCAGAAATAACATAAATAGTTGTTTACATAATTTATTATAACTAGTACGGCTTCTATTGTATTTTTGCATTTGAACTTTTATACATGAATAACTGCGTTTCTAAGGAAATACTTCAACTGACGGATTAGACACTGGTGTTAGTGCAGCTGTTCTGCGGCTATGCAGTTATTTCTCGTGGGGATTACTCGGAAGTTCAACAATGTGCATAATTATTCATCCTCCCAGTAGCATAAAGATAGTGAGTATACAGTTGTTGGTTTTGTTGTAGGTAGCTGTCGATTATATAAATTACTATCTATTTTCAAAACATCTCCGCATTTTACACTAATTGAAAAATTGTTATTACGTGGATTAAAAGCATGTAGCAAACATTGAAAACTTCCGAATGCTTTTCTTTACAGCTGCTATTTTTATACTCTTTTCTACCTCCAGGTCGCCATTTTAACTGGTGATGGTTATTTTTTACACATATTACATGACAAAAAAGAAGTGTTAGGTACCTGTTTCTATTTATTTTTTAATAGTTTTCTTGTAAATTATTTTTGAAGAATAAGAGAAAAAAATAATTTCTCTTTGATTGGTGATAGGATTTCTATTTCAGTTTGGGTGTGAAGATTAGGCGCAGGTGTTAGTAATTAATTAGTTCAAATTTAAACTGAATTCATTCAATTGTTCTTAATATAATGATGTCTCAATGATAAAGTACAATAAACTTTTCAAGTTGGCATCATTCATTTTTTCTTCGCATATGTACGATCGGTGTCATGTTTTGAGTTAGTAGCCGTCTGACGTAGAAAGCGAGTGTTAATCAGCAGAGATCTGATCTTATTATAAGTCCAGCCAGCGACAAGGACCACTAAAATTTCAATCATATGTTTATATATATTATGTTAGATAATCAATTAATTTTATGTCATTAAATATGTAGGTACAAAAACACACACACAAACATTGTAACAAAATTACATCATTAATTCAACACACAAGACGGCGAAAACCAGTTAGGGGCATTTTAGAACAGAGAAAGTAGGTGGTAATAAAATCAACAATTTTACGGTGATTCTGTATACACTGGAACCTCGCTTATCTCCACACTTATATCCACCCTCATTCATATCCACACTATAGCGCTCATTTATATCCGCTCGGCATCCACCACCCGATAGTGCACGTATTCACATGAGCCAATCAGCGCGTAGCACGGCCTTTCCTCTCCGCTAACGGGATAAGAGTGGGGACCCCTCTTGAGCGGATGTAAGTAAATGTTTACGTTTCCCGACCGCGGATATAGACGAGGTTCCAGTGTACCACGATTTTAAATCGGATATGACGGTTATAAACAATCGCAAATCACCAACGGTTTTTGGAGGATTATAGAACATAGAGTGATATATAGAACTTTTAAAACTTAACGGTACACCGTTGTGCAAAAATAACCGTCATCCTGTGGCGTAGCGAGGGGGAGGGGCAAAGGGGGCATCATGCCCCGGACGCTACTCACAAGCGCGCGCCAAATGGTTCCCAAAACAAAAAATTTAATTTAATGCCAGTGGAATATAATAAATGTTAATTCGTAAATAAAAAGGAAAAAAAAGAACACGAATAGTCTAAATTAACCTATAGGTAGTAATATATTCATAATAGAATAGCACGTCTAAGAATGGCACGTCTTTTCTACTGGCAGGGCTGACTCGACCTGTGTCTGTCAGCACTTCCTTATGGCATCTACGCCGTGTGGTTACATAAATTATCTCTTTTCTTGATTTGTCTGATAAAATAATATGTTATAATAAATATTTGCAGTGTACAAAATACAAACATTCTTTCTTTCAGAACACTATTTATTTTTATATTTATAAACGCAATGTAGCGTATTATTAAATATATGGATCTCCTTAGAGATAATAAATATTGATCTTCTTATTGTTTTAAAACTGCGTGTCTTTAAAATATTTCTTTATAAATATGTAAAATAAATAAAGGTATCTTTTGAACTAATTCTAGATGATCATATACAATTCAAAACCTAGTCTTAGTCTAGTTTTCTCAACTATAAATTTTTTTGTCGCAAATTTAAAGCCTAGCTTCAGCCTATGACTTTATTTATTTTACTTTATTTATTTATTAATTTGCCAGTATATTTTACATATATTATATGGTTTTCGAATGGTAGGGGAGGGGGAGGGCTAAAAGGGTATTGTGTTCCGGGCGCGAGTTAAGCTCGCTACGCCCCTGCCGTCATCATCGCAGAAGGGTCCATAAAACATCTAGATTTTGATAAATTACAAACACAATAAATTAATTAACATTAATTTAATTAATTTTAAGTTCTAAAATTTAAGTAACATAATTTTTTTTGAGTAAATAAAAATTCTAAGTACAAAATATTGTTAAAAAAAATTAAAATTATTATACATGCTTTTTTAATAAATTTTAAAAGTAAATTTTGCTAAGTATAAAAAATATTACTATTTAAAGGTAAAATTATACTCCTATTTTTTAATAAAAATTAAAATTTTAAAGTTAAACTTTAAATGGAGAAATTTACTACTTTAGTCCAAACTGAAAGTTGGAAATTTTCTCAAAATTTTTGAGAACTTTATAAATGTAATAAATGAATTTGTGGTGATTTCCACGAAGTTTAAATACTGAAACTGTTTTTTTAAGGTTTATTTTATTGGAATTAATAAAATTCTTTTTTTTTTGTAAAACATCTTTGTGTATTGTTCGATTGTCATGTAACTTGTAAAATCTTCACTTGGGCATTCTCCACGTATGATAAGCTCTCGTATTATGTTCACTACACGCACTGTAATGTTAAAAACTTGCGAACCCTGAGATTATTTTTTTTTAATAAAAACCCCAATATTACAGCAACCATTGTTTTGTACATAACATATTCAAATGCAAGTTCATCAACCTTTCACAATCAAATACTATTTGTTTATATTTTGTGTCTATCTATATAAAATTCCATTGATAATCTATTTTTGGTAACGCGGTAATAAACAAATGTTCCTATTATTTTCCAGCAAGCAAGTATTTTTGATTGATGATTGCAAGAAAAAATGCAGTATATACATATGTGTAACAAACACAAATACTCAACAATATATTTTTCCTATCTTCATAGCTATTATGTGAAATGTGCAATAGTATATAAACATCTAAATAAGTACAAATTTGTTACTAATTCGAAATCTTTTCGCATACGTTGTTCATATTTTCGACATTATAAGTCTGTAGAGTGGCAGGTTTTACAGTAAATGCACGTAATACATTAAGAATATTAGGTTTGTTCGATTTGGCTTCGGCAGTAAACAATTTAACGCACCCTCATGCGCACTTGCAATGTTGCTGTTCGGTTTGATTCGCGTTAATTTTATGCGGCGGGGAAGCTGTTCGATTAGATATATTAAGTTTTGCAGTTTGACGCTAATACACTCTAGCGTCAAGAATTTTTAATCCACTCCATGAGCAGATTTTCGCTGTAAGAAAAGAGATAGGTAGCTCGGAAAAAAGAGTAGGATAAATAATCCTTTCACTAACCTTACATTTTCAAATATATGGTCCGTTGTTGTGTACCGTATACCGTACCAACTTAATTAACACCGCTTCTATTCAGTTAGGGCTGGTTAGGGCAATTTATCTGTATACGATGAGTCTGACGACTGTTGCATGAATGATGCGAATGAAGAACAAAATGGAAATGGTAATTATACAAATATAATAATAATAATATAAAAATATAATATAAATATTATAATAATAATAATTATAATAAATATAAATAACAAATAATCTAGATGGAAAATTCTATACTGTATATTTATCTACCTGGATATGTATTCATTTTTATGTATAAGTCACTCTCCTCCAATCTTGTATTCGAAAATAAACTAGATGGTTACTGTTCATGCAATAACGCAAATCAAATGGCTCTAAAACATGTTGGAGTCCATTGCAGCAGCGTTAAAACGTCGCGTTTACTCTGCAGCTAGTGTTTAAAAACTAAACGCAGCTTCAAAATATTTGTTGCTTGTTGTAAGACGCAAATGTCCAAATCGAACAAACCTATTGACTGGTTTAATAAATAACCATTATCAGAATTTTTCCCTATCGTCTACGTTCACGCAAAATGAAAATATTTGGAACAAGTCAAATAAATAATGGTGGAAATACTATCGTAGAAGCCAGAGCTTTTTTCAGCAGTATCCAAATATTTGAACATGCTTTGAATAATATTTATAACACTGACCACAATGGATTTTATTTAGAAGTATATGATGAACGAACGCTGATCCTGCAAATAACTATTTTGAAGGAAACTAAACCATTTAAACTACCAAATTTGCAACTACCAAGTTATGCCAGCTGCTACTGGTAAAACGTTTAAAAGAGGTGAAGAAATTTCAAAATAATAAATAAAAGTTTTGCAGAACATTTGATGACCAAAGTGGAGAGATTAGATCGAATTCAATGGTTAAAAAAAAAGTTGATTCGTATGACATTGAGATATAATACCCTAATTTATTAAATATGACAAAAGAACGTAATAAACGCTCATTTTCTACAGATATGCACACAGTTCATATTTCACTCTATTTCGCGTAATATAACATAGACGTAATACGGGATTTGTGTTATGCTGCCGCTTCCTTGTTATTCGAATAGTATTCCTACCTTAATTTTCAGAGACGACGAAATCCTTATCTGACACGTATTAGCCGAGATGCCATTTTAAAACGCTATTGCCGTTCAACAATACTATATTATTCTACGAGTGTCAGGCGTGACGCGATAAAAACATTACGTCACGTATAAATGTTTAACTAGATACGACGCTGTAATAATATCCACCGGGGAGTATAAAGACATGCATATATTTCAAATAGGTATATCTTTTAATACCAGCATGTCGTTTTCCTTTTTTGTCATTTTTCAAAAAATAAATTGTTTATACATTGGATCTGAAAAGAGATTAAGAAATGATTAATTAATTTTTCCTCAACATCCTATAACTAATATCCTGATGCAATTGTAGACAGCATTTACTTTCTATTAACATGGACAATCTCTAAATTGTCGAATATTATTACGATTGTTCCGTGTCATTCATTTTGTTCAAGGCGTCCTTCATACTGTTTTTCATTGTGCAGTCTAACTCTAGCCGGTTTCATGGTGCGAAAACCTCTAATGGCTGCATTAAATATTTAGAATTACTGACCAAGCAAACAAAGCTAATATTTTCTGCACAAGCTTGGAGAACTACATTAATCAAGTAGGCTCCCACTTTATCCTCAATTACAGCAACTTTTCCCTGAAAATGTTTTGCCTGAGGAAGCAGGCTAGTTAAAAACCAACCGATGTTATGTTCAATTATACAGGGTCCGCCACTCGTCTGGGATTGTCATATTACTAAATATTATGAAATTATTGGTAATTATACAGGGTGTTCAGGAAAGGAGTGTGATGTCAATGTTGTATTTTTTTACGGAAAATCCGGTATATTATGTAATTTTTGAATTGCGCAATTAAAAATATTGGGATTTAATATGGGATTGTATTGACCTAAAGCTTACGGTTTGGGAGTTATGGACGCATCAATTGGAAAAAATGCTATGATCTAGCAGGGTGTGGATTGGTTAGTATAGTGTTTAGAAATATCGTGCTTATCATGAAGTTTTCCACGTTAGTATACGTTGATTCCGAGGTATTAATTTTAAGCTTCATCGATCTGTTATACAGGATGTTCACCATTCGCGAATACTAATTTTTCTCAATTTTTTCAAATAAAACACCCTGTATATTATTACCAATTGTTAATAAGGGCACTTCTTGCTTTTATTCGATATAAGGGTACGGCTGTCTAACTCCAATAGTCTTCAAGAAACATCGAATTAAGGTTTGAAATTGAACATTTTTAATAACAATTTGTAGAAATTATTTTCGGCCGAAGTAAAGCCACGCATCATTATTGTTGATGAGGATTTAGAGAAATGATGCATTTGCTCTGGTTTATTGATACTCCTTCCTTAGGTTTGGAGGCGTTTTCAAGATTTGTTCAAAAGTTGATTTCCTTATAATTAAATATATTTTTGCTAGAGCATTTTCGAATATAATTCTTAGATTTACGAAATATTGTAAAGTGTTTCATTTATCACAGTTTTCATTTTGTGTCTGCTATTTTAAAAGTCCTTTAATTCAGTCTGTACCAGGCTTACTATTCATCAAACCTTTAATGGTTTTGCCACGACTTTGTCAATAAGTTTTTGCTAAATTCTGAAACTTTCACTAAGAGAAAAACCCAACTCCACATATTAAACCTTATCGCCATCGAAATATATGTAAATAGAAATATGTTAAGTGACCAACATATTAAACATGACGCCTATAATAAAAATTCTAAAGAGAATCGGATATTTTGGCGCTCGCTTAGCTTTCTCTATTGTAGGAACGCTCCGTTATATATTTACTTAGTAACTATCAAAACAAACGAAAGACAAGTATTGGCTGCCATCAACATTTGTGCTATAGTGTGTACATATTTCGAAGAATCACGTTGTTATGATTGTTTTGCATTGTGGTATGTATGGCAAAATACTCAATTTTCAAAATGGTGTAGCTTGTGGGAATCAGTCGTATATTCATATACCGAACCATAAAACTATGTTATAACAACGGTAATGTTAGAGATCGTTAAAGAACACCGCGCCATATTACAATTTAACAAGCGATTGAAGCAGCAAAATCAAGAATTAGGCGTAATTTTTTAAGAAAACAATAAATCAAAATATAATAATAATAATAATAATCGCAAAATAAAAATATCGACCCAATCAATGTTGTGCATCGTAAATTACGACATTGGACCAAAAATTATATAGGAGATAGACGGGACATTTCTATGATGAGGATTTAATAAGGAAACGGAAACAAAATCAAAACAACTTCTGACTCGATACGCGAACGGAGAACATTAACGAATGTTTTTTGCAGATGAACAGATCTTCACTTTTAATAAATTAAATTTTCATTAAATTTATTCTAGAACATCCAGAGAACCAAAACAGTTGATTTCAAGGGTGCAAAGAGGTCATCATCCTTCATCCGTAGTAGTTTGGTGGGGAGTCAGGAAGGAGCGATAAACATTCACTTTTGTGAAAAAGTAGTAGGTAGTAGAGAACCTCAATAGCATCGGGGAAAGGTTTTGGAATGAGTTGTTAAATTACTGAACATTTTGTAATAAACCATGAACATGTTGAAATGTTCGACACCAGGCTACAAAACTAGAACGTCTGAACAATGGCTTCAGAGCACCGTATAGAATTTTATTTCTTCGGATGATTGGCCTTCTTCTAATCCAGGTCTTAATCCTTTAGGTTACAAGTTATGGTTGGATTTGGAGAACATAGTTTGCTTTAAAAGACATTCTAATTTTGGAGTTTCTCACACAGTTCTCATTCATTTAACATTCGTTATGGTAGCACTAGGTAAAAATAATTAATATCTGTTAATGATCAAAGGAGTCATTTTGATGGTTTAAATGGTCCTAGTAATAGTGATAACATTTACGGTTAGAAAATCGATTCATCCCATTGAAACACTACTTCTAAACAATTAAAATGGTATTATAGAAAGTTTTCTTTTGGTAAAATAGTGACAGTGTCGTGGTCACAAATATCGACATCAAACTAACAACTTCTATTGATTGAAGTAGCTTCTTGGTTGCCAATATAGCCCCCCAGTTTAAGGAGAGTGTGTATTTGTAAAGATTACACACATTTTTATTTTTATAAGGAATAAATAAAATAATAAAATATTTAAAAACAGGTAATGTAGTAGGTTCAATATACATTACAAAACAAAATTTATTAAATTGCTGTCATTTGCAAATATTTGTCTAACAAAAGCACGTATGTACACGCGGCTATTTAATTAACAAAGAAAATCAGTTGGCAATTTTCAATGGCAACTGGAAGGGCGGAAAGATACAATGAGAAGAGAAGTGGATTCAGTATAGCGCCCTGTGGTACACCATCAAGAAGTTAAACGAATACGGAACAGGTCTAAGTGTACTGGTTGAGTTGTACCAGAGAGGAACGACTTCAGTAATGACGCGCCAGAAGAGTAAAGTCCGCAGCAGGAACGAGCATGAACTAGGAGTTCGTGATTAATTGTATTGAACATTCGCTTAATGGTCTATAGTACAGCCCGATTTAAAGCCCGATTCATATTGAGACAAGATATGTATTTTCCTTCATTATATAGTTTTAGAGTTGCTTCCCGATACAAGGCTCAAGATTATTTTTCATTTGTTCAACGATTGTGCATTTCATTAAGTATTACTTTGCATCTGGCGGGTCAGATTTTTAAAGCAGTTCAAAATTTTTATCTAAATTAATAGAAATCATTATTATTCATCGCTACCTTCACAGCATCAATTTTTATCAATTCTGTGAATATTTTACACGGGGTTATTAATGTCTTAGAAAGGCGACTGATGAAGTGTGCTTAACGCACACTGACACGTTGACGACCTGCATAAAAACTGCAATTTATTGCTTAGCATAAAAAAAATGAGAATAAAAGCTGGTGTACGTGAGGGGAGTAAACAAAGGCGAGGTTAATGCGGAAAAAATAACTTATAAATTCTGCGGATGGCGTGCAGCAATTAACCCCGTAGGAGTCGCGGATAATTATTCAACAGCCGGCAATCCAATTTATTAGAGGCGACTTAAATAAACGCTAGCGATACCACGGAGTCGCGAGTTCGAAAGTTTTATTTGAATAATTAATTTAAGAAGAAATTCGTTAAGGTGGATTTTCGGCAAAGAGAAGAGAGAGGCTTGTTAAGAATATATGTTGGGCACGCTTTGGAAAACGTTTTGCTTTAGTTCTTTGAAAAGGAAGTGATAATACAGCATCTTAATTTGTTTTTGAATGATAAATATTGAAAGAACTCTCTCAGGATGTTCCACTTTGCTTATGCTGAGCCTCGTCTGCGTTACGGTTTGGTGTTCTGAGGTGTTGTGCCTGCGGCGAGTAGTGTACTTCTTATCCAGAAACGTGTAATTTGATACATGATGAGTGTTTCTTCTTTAACATCCTGCTGTACACTTTTTAAGGAACTACGTATGTCACTGTGGTCATTATATTTATTTGAAACATCCATGTTTCTTAAAAGGCATCGGAAAAGCTTTATAAGAAATTGTTTCTGGTGTCTTAATGAAGTCATTGCAAACTTGTGAGACTGTTTTTCCCATTAATCGGACTTTTTTGAGAAATATTTTTAAGGTTCTTTGTTTTTTAGTAAAATTTTGGAGTTAGCTTATTTAAATGATTCTGAACAACTTTTATTCACAGATTTTTTTTATAAAAAAATCCCTAATATGACTTCTGCAGTTTTGCTGTTTATTTTTTAAATCGTAGTAAGCTGGCGTTTTACTGTGATCGGGAGAGTAACATACCCTAAAGTTACAGTTTAGTGAGAGGTATGATCAGAAAAAAAAATTAAACCGATAATATGTTAACAAAATACTAAGGTGGTGCCGTCTAGAGTGCGACACACTGTATATGCAGGCTGTTCCCTGAGGTAACCGCCAAATTATATCATGTGTTCCAGAGATGATTCTGATCAAAAAAGTTCAGATACACCATAGGTCAATTCCCTTTCATTTTCGAGATATCGACAAAAATAAAAATGTGCTTACGTTAACGCTATTTGTTTTTTGAAATAGCATTTTACATGCAGAAAATAATTAAACAACTAACGCAGTGATGCTAATTTGTATGTATTTTATTTAAATTGACATTTGTTGGTTAGCAAGTTACTGTGCATTGACATTTGTTCATAAATAAAAGTACAAAACTAATATTAAAATACATAGTAACCATGCCTAAAACGTATACCAACGCGAAATACGCTGACATGGATTTTGTAATGGAAGCTGACGGGCTGCAGTAGAAGATACCATCGACGCTTTCCAAATCGTGTAGTGCCTTACTATACGACATTTTCTGTTTCATGTTTTGCAGCATTGGAGAAAGACGGAATCTTCTCCCAATTCAAGGGTCGAAAGAGAATTTGATAGTGCTCAGCAAGCTAACATTGTCCTAAATGAAGTTGAGAATAACCCATCCACAAGTATACGGTGTTCTTCATACTCAGGTTTGGCGAATTTTACATCTCAATGGACTTTATCCTTATCATCCTCAGAAAGTTCATCAATTGCGGCCAATTGCGTGCAATTTTGCCAATGGTTGGCACAATTTACTCGAGATGGTATAAACCATACAGGAATTCTCACAATTGGGCAAATCAAAACCCACATGTAATTGTGGGCCATCATCAACATCATTTCTCTGTGAATGTATGGTGTGTGTTGTTAAATAATCACATTATTGGACCGCATTTAATTGAAGAACGTTTTACGGCAAATTATTATCACAATTTTTTGGAGACTAATTTGCCAGAATACATGGAAAATATGCCACTAGAACCTGGACGCGGCATGTTTTATCAACACGACGGTGCTCCACCGCATTTCGGTAGGGAAGTTATTGAATATTTACAACAAAATTTTCCTGGAGGGTGGATAGGAAGAGGAAGCCCTATACCATGGCCTGCACGTTCCCCTGACATTACGCCACTCGACTTTTTCTGTTGATGTTGCCTTAAATCTCGTGTTTATAAAAATGGTAAGCTAACCACGCGAGAAGAATTGATAGCAAGAATAGTTGAGGCGGAATGAACTGGCAGGTATTAACTAGCAACAAAACATGGCTCAAAGACTAGCAGCATGTTTGGAGGGCGCAGGAGAACAATTCAAGCACTTGTTAGAATAGTAGTTTTTTATGTTATTACGTAGTTTCTTAACAAAATGTCTATTGGTAAACATTTCTTCATTTATCGATATTTCGAAAACGTAAGGGAATTGACCAATGGTGTATATGAACTTTCTTTATCAGAATCATCTCTGGAACACATGATATAATTTTGCCGGTTACCTCCGGGAACGCCCTGTATATGGATATATATTTTAGGTATGTAGATTTTGACAATGTGAATGTTTACAGGGCTTATGACAATAAATATATTATTATTATACATTAAAAGGTTAATAGATTTATTAAAGACAGCCAAAATTTAATTATTTTAAAACATAATGAAAGTGACAAAATTTAGTAATGAATGACCACGCCACTAAATTGGAAACACAAAACAATAACCTCATTAACAAATGCAGACTAAAAGGCTTAATATCTACATATAATTCACGCCAATTTAAAATGCACAACGCCCACTCCAAAAATAGACAATGGAAACAACCCCATGTGACCAGTCGTGTTTAGCGTTCAAAGGCCCTTTTATAAATTATCTAAATATCTTGCGAACATAATTAAAAATTTATACTTGATTAACAATTTATGGCAACTTAAATAATTCATAAACGAAGTCATTTTACCAGATAATTTCTTTAGATGTTAGTTGTTTAGATTTAACGCTACTAAGAAGCATATAATTTGTACAAATCGCGTTATTATCTTAACCTCACTTAATTTCACCCGCAAAAAAATAAAAAATGCGTATATACTCTTATTCAAAATGACTAGACTATAGTCACACTAGTTGTTTTTGTTTCAAATTTATATTGCCACGACAAATCATCGTCTTGAAATCTAAGGATCATCTGAATTGATAAAGGTGACTGTAGCCACCAGTAATTGTTTGTCTCACGAGCGACTTAGCCGTTGCTAGGGCATGCTGTGCCTTAAAAGTCTATCTTGGATCACTATTTAACATTTCTATCAACAATTTGTTCTGTTTGCATATGATAGCTTTTTGGTAAAATAACGACAATTCTAAACTGTTGAGGTTAGTAATTCAGTTGGTGCTGAGAAACTGTCGTTTATGGTTTAATCTACATTATTTATGTATCAATAATAATAAAACAAAAATTATAATTGCTTAGCTTGTAAATTAAACGAATAATGTTTTGTTCAAATTGAAATTACGTTTTCAAACAAATTGGTATTTCGAATATATTTTTTCGCTGCGTGTAAGTACGCAGATTGATCTATGTCAAGTTGATTGGCATATCTGCTCATTTGATATGCAACGATATCGTTTAAATCAGGGTGAACGCGTCACAACTAAATCTTGCTAAATCTGTCACGTCACATGTTTGTCTTTAACAATATAACTATGTTTAATTATGATGTAACTTTTGTAATATTTCGAGATGTAACCATTGCAGTTAACAGATAACATTATCTTCAGAGAGAAATGTCATAGCAGTGGACTTCGACAAAAATAAAATTGATATAATGATGGGTGAAATTGTTATTTAAATAGCAAGAAGTGGACGCTGTTCTCTGATTTTATATTCCCAGATTACTTTACTTCTAAGAGCTGTATCTAGAATAAACAATCTAGTTATGATTTATCTCATCTTTGTCTTTAGAGAGACGTTTAGCTTAATATTCTCGAATTATATATTACATTATAATCCTGTTTAGACAATAGTAGGTAATTATCTTCAATGCAGTGCTGAAGTATCGCTAATGTAATTGTTTTCGTTTTCAGTAAAATCCATATTCTATACAAAAAATAACAAGTTAAATCGTTGTAGTAAGAGTGAAAGTATCTGACGTTAAAGAGAGTATTGACTTGGTACGCGAAAGGAAAAATAATAATTGCCACTTTGGACAACCTCCGATGACGACTGCGATTATAACATTTATTGCGAGGGTAGCTTCCCCGGTGCGGCTCGTGACGATAAAGTTCAAAATCAGGTGTTGTTGATTTAATTAGCAACTCGATTTGCGCTCTGCTTACTGTTCGTGATAGTCCACTAGCGTCGCCGTCGCAGGCACACTAAGCTAAATTGAAAATCGCTTGAAGAGAGATTGGAAGTTTTCTAGCTGAACGCACACGAAAAATATTGGCCTTCAGTCAATAAGTTGATTGAATGCGTCCGTGTTAGTTTGGATAATTATATTGTCAGCTTATCTGCAAATCGATTTGAATAATTGTATGAATTTTGAAGTGTAAATAAGCGCAAATGAAGAAAAAGAATTATTCGTTTTTTTCTCTAAATTAACATATTTAATGATCGCAATTTTATTATGTAATATCTACATGTTTCGACCTATTAAGGACATTTTCAGGAGAACAGCCAAGTCCGAAATAAAGACATTGCTGGTCTCTATAAATGCAAGCTTAAACTTTTAGTTAGATAACTATTCATGCCAAATTGCAACAATTAATATATTTTAATCAAAAAAACCTCATGAACATTTTATTTAAAATATTTCTATTAGTTAAGTTAGGCTTTTGCGATTCATTTCTACAAAATATACTATCGTGTAATATTAAATTATTGTTTTCAAAAACCTCAATAAGGGCAGGGGTTAAAGCGGTTGGGTACTACATATGGTCCGGAGTTCGAATCTTGCCGATGACATTTGTGGCATTTACAGAAACGTAATATTGTAACAAAGCCATGGAAACATATTTACACACACAAGAGCTGCAGTGAGTGGTCTCACGAGCAGTACTATTGCAAATTTTGTGTATTCTTAATTTATTCTTTTACGTTATTATACAAAATATTCCTCTTATATTATGGTTATATTTCTAGATTGTATGTAAAACGAAAACAGGCCATTCATGTGTTGTAAAGATGTAAAGTATCTAAATTAGTAATTTAGATGAAGGAAAAATTGTCAAAAAAATACATTTCTAAAAAAAATGTGTGACACTATTTGCTGTTATCTTAGTGGAAAAGACATCGAAAAAAGGAATACTGAGCCAAACACAGGGTTGTCCAAAAAGACGTTACCACTTACACATAATAACATACATTATGTATACAAGTAAGCTAATGCACTGTTTCGACCTCTGCCTTTTGATTCTCAATGCATATTTGAAGTCTTTTCCCAATACAGGTCGTTCAAGCATTTCCGTTGTTATACGTTCTTTAACGTCATTAATGTGACATACACGCGTTCTTTTACTATTCTCTGCATCCAAAAATAACCTGAAATCAAGTCCAGCAAGTTACCATGCTGGACAAGCTAAAGGTCAAGCTCTTCCAATCCAGCGTTTACTAAACATTTCATCTAGGCAATGGTGAACCGTTAAGGAAGATGATTATGATGCGGAGAGGAATATTGGTCAGAGATCTTGTGTCCACAAATTTATCATTAAGCCGACATATAGTTAAATGGCTTGGATGATCCTTCTGAAACCATTACTAAAATTTTCTTACCACTTGGAGAGACCCTAACACTTTAATCTAAGCTACCTTCCTTCTCTCTTATAAAGTAAATCGAGTGACCATATTTAGTTTGCAACAATAGAAAATTAAAAATCAGGTAGTACCATATGAATGAACATCTTTTTGGATAACCCTGTAGTTCAAAAAATAAGAATAATAAAGCTGTTGATTTACATCAAATTAGAATATATCCTCTAGTATAGATGAAATTGTTCTGATGAAATCATCACTTATGAAGCATTTCACTCTGCCAGAAAAAAAAAACAGCCTCAGTGAATATAATCAAAAAGAGATATAAGTTCATCGAATACCTTAAGTGATAACGAGTATCAGTTCAATCATCAAGGACACGAAGACACTATCAAACTCCGAAAATGTATAAGAAATCACTAACAATAGAAATTAACAATTCAAGAAGAATATGATTTAACAGAGGCTTTCAATAGCCACTTGAAAGAAAGACAAAACAGAAAACTTTTCAAAATCCGAAAAGGGAAATGAAAAATGATTTGCAATGCCTGCACGAACTAATGTACAAACTGTTTATTTCTTAAAGCTTTGGATGTTCGATTACTGTACCAATGATGTAATAAGTAAAAAAGCATATTGTTGTATGTGAGATGAGTTAATTTTGAAAGAGGTGGATGAAAAAACCGGAAATGCTTTTTAAAATGTTTCTCCGAAAATTTAGCAACGATTATGTGATATTTTCAATTTCTTTGTTTTTTATTTGTTGAAACATTAAAACTATACGGCTGATTTTTATTAACATGACATACTAATCTAACAATTCAATTCAAGCCATTTAAATCGTACACTCATAGGTGTAGTGAATTAAAGAAACAGCTGCAGTTTGCGATTATGATACTCTAGACGGAGAACTCTTTTTGAAGCATTGGGAATGGAAATCAAAGCTTTCACCAGTTCTAAAAATCTATATAATATAATTTTCTTACGTAACAGTAGTGATAGACAGTTTTCTGTAAATATCAAAAACTATGCAACTAGAAATTAGAGTCAGGCTTCCTAGTTTGCTAGATGTACTAGCAAACGTCTTTGGATTGATTGATTGATTCTTATGAATTAAAGCTACATAAATAGATCGCGTCCTAGTTTTCAGTTTACAGTTTGAGTATCGAGTATTAAGCCTTTGTTTTCCAAAATTTTAAACCAACATCTGCTCTCCTATTCAAGTCAAAATATACTAATAAAACATTAGAATGTTGTTGTTGTGAAAATTGTTTTGAAAATATCATATTTAGTATTATCAAGTAGTTTAGTGGTTAGGCGGCTGACTGTCATTATGGCAGGCCGATAGGAGCCGGGTTTCAATTTTCCAGAGAGACCGTGACATTTTTTCGGGGAGTTGAAATCCGGATCGACTTACCATTCGCTGTTGGGAGCAAAGTGATTAACATAAAAGAGAGTATGATGGTGTCACAAATCCGTTAGAATACAATTAGACACACAAAAAACTACACCGCAAAAGTTGCAACTAAGTACCTACATACGACATATTAAAAAAAAAGGTAAATTGGCAAAAAATTTAAATTGTGTTGATTGATTCATAGTTGTAGGTATACGTCAATCATCTGAGAACATTAAAATTTCAATAGTAATCTAGAATTTGCGCTTGCAACTACATCTGGGTGTCTGGTACAAGAATATTCATTGACAAATGTACTAGTAACGTATTTTTATTATTACCCATCCCATAAACAGGAATGTTAAATCGGTATCTCTAAATGAGCTTCATATGTTTGGTTCGTTACTAAGCAATACTACCATTATATGATTGGTTAAAGTGCTACTACAAAAAACAACTGTTTTCACTTTTTTGTCATCATTAACTCATTATAGAGCTTTAGGCAAAGACATTTCTGGGATATTTTTGTCAAAATAACTTGAAGATTTGTTAGCATTGAATACTTAGTCAGAAATGTAAGAATTGACCTGCAACTTATAACTTCCATAGAGGTGACAAATGTGAAGTAGGTACTAATTGCAATAGGGACAAGGTAATAATTCATTTCCGTATAGTTCAAAGCAAGCGCATTACTATGAAAAGTTCTGAAAAGTTATAATTATTTCGAATTATAAACACAACTTAATCTACTCGTAATTATCATCTAAAATTAGAAAACCTACCACACTTCCTGACCGTTTAAAGTATTTACTAAACAAAAAAAGTCAAGTTTAATTATGGTGAAGTGAGGATCATCCTTGTCGACTGTGGAATTCGTCGAGTAATTCTATTACACGATAAAATTATTTTCGCAATTTTCACCGGTCAAAATTATGAGCTGAACAACCGCCGCATATTTTCACCAAATCAATCAACCCTCGGCTCTGTTATATTCTCGCGTCCGGAAATGTTCATTTCTTATCCAATTGCGGCAAGAGGAAGAAATTAATATCACCTCATCTCACTTCAGCAAACCACCTCACTGTAATCAACCTCGGAGATGAAATAAAGACTTAAAAATTGAGATAAACGGTTGGATCTGCCGGAAAGTAAGGGAAACTAAAAAACTGCTTTAACGAATTAATTGGTATCATTTCTTATATTATTTTTCGCCATATGTAGCATATCACTCTATAATACTACTGTATGTAGTTCATACAAGGAAATAATGAAAACTTTTGACTGGAAAGAATTGGATTTATTCAGACGTAAATTCATGCCGTCTATTGTATGTATATTGCGTGGATAGCTTGCGTCTAGATAGTAAAGTTAAATTGTTTTTTTTAGTTTTAATATTATGCAAGACAAGAACATGATGCAATATGGACATACATCAAAACTGAAGAAGATGTAATATCATACACCGGGTGCTACACGCAAAAGCTCGCTTTATAAAGAATGTCGTTCAAAGTGCTGATATAGCAAATATATTAAAGTCTCCTTTTCTTTTTTTTTGATGTTTTTAGCGGGCGCTACTGTAGACAATTTAAGTTCGAAGAATAAAACTGTGTCTTTTTAGATTCAGTACTCGCGAAATACATGTTTTATAAAGTTTCCGAAACATTTTTGACAAAAACAAGCTTGTTTAATACTGCTTTT
Source organism: Holotrichia oblita (assembly GCA_023690525.1). Classification (NCBI taxonomy): domain Eukaryota; kingdom Metazoa; phylum Arthropoda; class Insecta; order Coleoptera; family Scarabaeidae; genus Holotrichia; species Holotrichia oblita. The sequence goes on along the minus strand of CM043017.1, from coordinate 137,093,884 downwards.
CTTCGTAATTAATTAAATTTACCTTAAAGGCGATGAAAAAAATACCAAGTTAAATTAATAAGGTAATAAAAGTACTGTAAAGTTGACACGCACAATTTCGTCTTAATTAAATAAGATAAAAAAGGCGGCAGTTTATCTAATTAAAACGTAAGCCTCAAACGAGTACCGTTTGCTCTAGACAGGTTTCCAACAAATTTTCCGTACGTACTAAATTCCTGAAGAAAGATGTAGGAACTTTTCATGATTAGAAAAAAAAATAGGGAATAAGATGGAGGCGGAACATATTTTTTTCTTTCGTCAGTTTTTAATTTGTTCTACATTAACTGTCACTATACGTCAAACGCATATATTTGTAACTACTTTATAAGTAAACTTTGTGAAAGGAAATAGGGGTAAATTGACTTGAGCAGCTTCCTAAATAAGTTATAACACTATAGAGATCTGCATGCGTTACGTTCAACGTTGATTAATTTTCATGCTGTCTATGCCATACTATCATCTCTCGAAAACGTTGTAGCTTATCAACTGTGCAATATCTGATATGTGTAGGTGTTCTACTTAACCGTTGATGGATATTACGATTAAAACACAGAACGTCTTCTACCCGAATAAAATGTTCCTAAATGCTTACAGGCAGATATATCACTAACCACAAAATTATACTATATGATATATATATAAAACAACATGAATGATTCGAAAACATGAAGAGGAATTTAAAGGAAAGTTATTAGAATCCGTTTGAAACTAAAAGAGAATGGTCAAATGAAAGTAGATCATTGTTAAATGGAGACACTGAAGAAATATTGAATGGAAATAATATAGATGATATGGACATATCAAGAAATCATTTAGAGAATCAGTAAAAGTTGGCAAATGTAATAACGTCATAGGAAAATGATTTAAATGTAGCGAAAGGAAAATATGGCACATATCAAAAGCGACAGAGACTAGCATACGTTATCACTGATGCACTGAAGGCTGCCAAATAAAGACCAGATGGAAATATTAAACAGCACAAGGATAGACAAACCAAAAACATCTAAAGAACCAAAAGCATTTGAACGAGCAAAAGTTCAAGAATTACACATATTCATAGCCAAATTTCGAAGAGGTAAGGCGGTTAAATTATCAAAAAGGTATAAGTTCGAGAGACAAGTAGGAATCCATTTTCAAATGTTACTTACTATTAAACTGTCTCTACGAAATTTGGACATCCTGTATCATCAAATGGAAATATAATATTGCAAAAGACAATCGCCAATCAAAAACGAGTCTTCACTAAAACTATTCTCATGTAAACGTTACAAACAATATTCTGATAATAATATGCTGGTATGGATCGATGAAAGACCAAGTAAAGAGTATCGGAGTGGTCGGTTTCTTATGTAATGAATTCTTAAGTTATTATTAAATTAGAAATAATAAGCCAGAAGATAAACAACACCAATAACAAACGATAGATGTTATCATCAATTTCAATAAATGAAATTATGATACCTAATTTATATCTTATTATTCGATCATTTGGTTCAAAAGATTTCACTAAAAAGTATACCTATTCACCCATTCAAATAATAGAAAGCATAGCTTTATCAAGCCGAGATACAGTCGGTTTTTGTCAATGGTTCTACGTTGTGAGCTGGTATTATGTTATTATAAGGTTTGTTCGAACCTACAGTTCGAGAATCATTCTCGAATTTAAAATTCTGGGTCTACTGCGCATGACCATTCAAGTTCAAGTTCTAAAATAGTTCTGAAGATAGACGTACGAACAGAATTATACACTTCTCAATCATAACCTCATATCTGATCATAATATAACCTATATGCCGTAACCAGCCACAGCTAAGAAATTGTACCTACTTTATATTTTATTTGTTTTTACTTTGTACAATGGGAGGAAATGCAAATGAATTAACAGAAGGTAAGCCCTAAGAAAGAATAATAAATACTGAATAAACTGAATTATGTTCATTCGTATCCATCACAAAAACCGGCGGGAGAAGATATCATAAGGGCATATTCTCATTAAGATACCAGCGGCACCTTGTAATATTTTCTTTCCGGTTTCTGGTTTACTAGCGTTGGGTCTGGGGTGGCAATTACCTTTTGTGGGGTAAACTATCTTATTAACTCGAACGTCGCTCGGAAAATGCTGGTGACATCTGGTAACGATAAACGGAACTTTGTTTCGTTACCGTGATCGTGACTTACCACAGGTGACTTCCTTATCGGCTTCAATATTTACATGATGTCAAATGATAGTTTGTTTAAAGAATGATTGTTTGAAGTGAAAACTTAAACTTGCGGAAGGTAATTTGTGAAATCTGTATTCGCTAGTAATTAGGGAAAATTACATAAACCCACGGGTGCTCTTTTTGTCCAGGGTACAGGGGGATTAAAATTATAACAAATGGGTGAACGAATAAATACGTATATTGAACATAAAATGGAATACGGTGCTTTTTTACAACAACAAAAACATTAACATGTGCATAATATATTTACATACAAAAATATGAGATTGCGGAATGTATTTACAACATAAATGATAGAAGTGCGGTTTTGAAACTTATATGTGTCGGCAACAGTTCGCGCGTAAAAAAAGTAATGAATCAAACTATGTGATCGGTTGAAACTTCTCGTAATATTAGCGGCAAATATTAATAAAGACATTTGACGGAATAAAATTCAGGTAAGTGCACATTACGACTAAATTATGCTCATAAAATTCACGGTCAAGGTACTTGGTCCACAGGGCTACAAATTTTACTCGGGACGGCGTATAAGACGCAACTATATTAATATTTAAAAAAAAGGAAATTCGACTCCTATGAAAGGGTCGTGCTTTCAACTCAGCCGTAGCTGGTCGTGTACAAGGTACAAAATGGCGGCTATAAATGAACGTGATCGGCAACCATGAACTGGTTTTGAAAATAGAATTCACGGTTAAGGGCTTGAATTTCGGCCTGCCTTCGGCTGGTCGTGAAAACAAACAGGGTATTTACGGGACGGCACTCGACATGGCGTTTACCAGTCGCGGAAAGGGGTCGACCGTCGTAACGATCTTGACGTGCCCAGTATAATTGACGGGAAAATATGAAATAAAATAAAATAAAATAATATAGAATTCAAATCAAAAATGTTCAAATTAAGATCTTAAACGCTTGTTAGCACATTACCTGGACTCTACTCGGTTTGCAAAATTTCAAGTATAGATTTACGGAGACTGAAATAATATTTCTTTTAAAACAAAGGCAAAATTAAAAACTAAGTGTTCGGTCGGAAAAATTACATGAGACGGTACGGAAAAGATACTAGTTACTTATTCGGCTCGGAAGACTCTAGTTACTTATTCGGCTCGGAAGACTCTAGTAATAATTCTTCTGGACTCTCGGAATCTCTCCTCGCCTAGCTCGTCCCCTCCATAAAAGAGACTAGCGGGGGTAAGATAGCCGCGCGCACATTGCGCTGACACATATAAATTTGTACAATAGAAATTAAAATAAATGACCGGTTGCTCGTAATTAAAAATAAATTCAAAAAAAAAATGAAATTAAATTGACCTAAGTACAAAATTAAAGAAAATCAAACTACTACATAATAAGTCGGCAAAAAAATTAAATAAACAAGACAAGTAAAATGAAAATGCGGAAAAATATATACATGAAAGAAATATAAATTTTCTCATTTTACTTCTGGAAAGACGGATTCGTCACACACCCCTCTCACTTCCGGAGAAGAGATCGTCGGTAGAGAGATGGTGGGGATTTCTTCATCGGGCGGAGCCATCTTCACATCTTTGACGTGAACACGTTCCAGCTTGCGAGAACCAGGTAACTGTAAAATAACGATTGAGGGTGATTCTATTCGGATTACCTTACAAGGTCCGGTGTATTTCGGTGCCAGCTTAGCAGAAAAATTCCTGCCAGCGTTGGAGAGCGGGTGGTCTTTCTTGTACACCATCTGTCCAATTCTTGGGCGGAAGGGTCTACTGCGGAGGTTATAATGGCGGCTCTGCTTCAGAAAACCTTCAGCTAATCTTGTCCGGGTGATTTCGTAAAAATCCTTCAACTTTTCCAGCTCACGAATTAATTCTTGGGGTTCGGGTTGAACTGGATTATCTTCCACATCTTGAGCGTCTCTCCAAAGGGATTTTGGAGGAACTAATTGTCGGCCAAAATTTAAAAAGGAGGGCGGAAAACCAGTGGTTTCATGTCGGGCGGTGTTTATGGCAAACATAAACTGTGGCAGGTAAAGATCCCAATCGCGTTGGTCATCGGTGATATACTGGGATAACATGGGGCCTAAGACTCGATTTACTCGCTCTACGGGGTTCTGCTGCGGGGAATACGGCGCGGTGAATCGAATTTTAATTCCCAGGTCTTCGGCTGCGGTTTGGAATAGACGGCTGGCAAACTGCGGTCCATTATCACAGATAATGGTTTTCGGGACACCAAAGCGATAGATAATTTTCTCCTTTAAAGACTGGATGACGGTCTTCGCGGTGGCTTGTCGGAGCGGTTGACATTCTGTCCACTTCGTGAATCGATCCTGAAACACTAAGAGAAAAACAAAACCTCTACGGGAACGGGGAAAAGGACCCATTAGATCCACACACACTTGTTGCCAAGGGTGATCTAAAGGTGTGTATAACATTTTACCAAACGGCTTTTCTTGATTGAATTTATGTCTGTTGCAGGATACACATTTTCTGACATAATTCCGGACTTCACGAAACATTCCAGGCCAATAATACATGCCGGCTGCTCTAGCGATGCTCTTCGTCACACCTAGATGACCTGCTTCCGGGACGTCATGTATTTCCTTCAATACTCGTTGTCTTTCGGGTTTGGGGATGCACAAACGCCATGATGACTCATCATGTGCACCGGGAAATCGTCGATACAAAATGTCATTATGTACCAGGTAATCAGAATTACTGTCGGGATCAAGCATAACGGAATTTAGAATTTTGTCATACCAATTACAGGTCTTGTCGTGGAAAATGGCGAATACTTCTTCATCATCCTCGACAACGCAGAGTAACGGGTTCCTGGAGAGGCTGTCGGCCAGATTATTCATCTTATCCACTTCGGCATCGATGACCGCCTGCTTTTTCGGGTTACAGGGGTAATATCTTTGCTTGATCGGATCGGTACCAGGTTGTAAACGTATTACATGCTGAACGAGGTTAGTACGGCCAGGTACTCGGGAAAACTTGGCTAGCTCAACGTCAAGAAACTTCTTAACTTCCTGCTGTTGATCTTCGGGGGTCAGTGCTTCAATGGACGACACACTATCGGTAGGTATACGGTCAGTCGGTTCGCGATAAATAATTTCTCTTCTTGATACGTCGATAACGATGTCTATTTGTTCCAGGGCATCTATACCTAAAATAACATCATAAGAATGTCTAGGCATAATAACAAAGGATATATTCAAGGTTCTTCTGCCAGTTGACAGAGGAAGTTCTATACGGGCCGGAGATTCAGTGATGTTGCCATCAGCCATTGCTAAGCGGGTTCGGGAATATGTAACGGCGGGTAATCGATCTGGAGGTAACCGGTTCACCAAGTTCTGGCTAATACACGATGAAGTAGCGCCGGTGTCGATGAGTGCATCAATTTCTTCATCAAAAAGGCAAATTTTCATCCATAAACGGTTGTCGGGACGTTTGGTAACGACGGCAGTTCTAACTTCAGACTGGTTGTTACCACGATTCGAGCGACTCAGCCTCGGGACGCTCGAAGCTCCGTTTCCCGGACAGCGGCAATCTCTGCTGGTGATCCCTACAGTTCCACACCTAGAACAGAAAAGCATAACGGGGTTTCTGCAGCCCGGACGGCGATGTCCTTCGCTGCCACAACGCCAACAGCGTCGTTCGGGGTTGCTCAACTTCTTCGGCTGCGTTCCTGTATTCGTACCGGTTGATGAAGAACGCGTTGATGCGGCTTGCGGGCGACTACTAGAGTCTCGGGAGGTTCCTGGGGTCGAGACGGCAACAGCGGCTTCTTCCGGAGGATTTGTACTTCCAGTAGCTTGTCTGGATGCTTCCGGGATCCTGATAGCGGTTTGCTGCTCCTTCAGTATCAATTCATACTCGGCGGCTAACGTAGACAGTTCTCTTAACGTAGTAACCATGTTTCTACGTACGTAAAACTTGTACTCCGGTTTCATATTATGATATACGCGCTCTACAATTTCGTCGGTAGACATATTCTTACCACGCCGGATCAAAGTTAAAATATTTGTCAAATAATCTTTAAAAGATTCGCGCGGACTTTGATGACGGGAACGTATCTGTTCTTCGATTAAATAATCGTGACGGGGGTGCAAATATTGTAGTTTAAAATCGTCAATAAAATCATCCCAAGTGTTCCACGACGATTTATTATTTCGGTACCATAAAATGGCTTGTTTGCTGAATAGCAACGGTAACGCTTGCAATAAGTCTCGATCTGCTACATCATAGCATTCGCGAAGTTCTCTGACGCGTTCCAAAAATGAAACAGCATCGCCAACTCCATCAAAGTTTAAATTCCATTTACGTACCTTTTCGCAAATGTTAACGGTCGTCGGAATATTTGGATTCGGTTCGCGCGTCGGTGGCGGCTGTGAAGACTCTGCTTGTGCCCCACGAGCTTTTAAGTAGGCACTTAAACGTTTTCGGATATCATCTACGCTTCCAGATGAGTCCAAACCTAATCCTTGTGCAAATCCTTCCAAATTCTCACGGGACAGTCGATATATCCATGATACACCGGCTGAAGTACCTTGCGGTGCGAGAGGCATAGGTTCTTCTTCATCTCCAGGCATGTCGGAATATTTGTAAAATAAATTGTATTAAATCTAACTGTAAATAATAAAATTTATCTATGTACAACTGGAAAATAAAATATTATACGTATTTTGAGTTATATCTGCGGGTATACGAAGAGATAGGCAACTTCTTTTGCTACAAGTGTAGCACACAAGGTCTGTTCGTTTTGCCACGGATGTAGATTAAAGAAATTAATTTTACGGAAAATTGAGGGATATATCGGAAAAGTATTCTAACTGGCTATTTTGTAACGGTACGTGTCGGGAGAAGTACAACAATTTGTTGACTCGGCATGGAAATTGTGGTAAACGAAAACGTTCTGGTCTGGTCGGAATGTTTACAAGAAAAGAAATTGTAATTCGGTAATCAACGGTCAAGTCACTGCTCTCGGGCGCCAATGTAATATTTTCTTTCCGGTTTCTGGTTTACTAGCGTTGGGTCTGGGGTGGCAATTACCTTTTGTGGGGTAAACTATCTTATTAACTCGAACGTCGCTCGGAAAATGCTGGTGACATCTGGTAACGATAAACGGAACTTTGTTTCGTTACCGTGATCGTGACTTACCACAGGTGACTTCCTTATCGGCTTCAATATTTACATGATGTCAAATGATAGTTTGTTTAAAGAATGATTGTTTGAAGTGAAAACTTAAACTTGCGGAAGGTAATTTGTGAAATCTGTATTCGCTAGTAATTAGGGAAAATTACATAAACCCACGGGTGCTCTTTTGTCCAGGGTACAGGGGGATTAAAATTATAACAAATGGGTGAACGAATAAATACGTATATTGAACATAAAATGGAATACGGTGCTTTTTTACAACAACAAAAACATTAACATGTGCATAATATATTTACATACAAAAATATGAGATTGCGGAATGTATTTACAACATAAATGATAGAAGTGCGGTTTTGAAACTTATATGTGTCGGCAACAGTTCGCGCGTAAAAAAAAGTAATGAATCAAACTATGTGATCGGTTGAAACTTCTCGTAATATTAGCGGCAAATATTAATAAAGACATTTGACGGAATAAAATTCAGGTAAGTGCACATTACGACTAAATTATGCTCATAAAATTCACGGTCAAGGTACTTGGTCCACAGGGCTACAAATTTTACTCGGGACGGCGTATAAGACGCAACTATATTAATATTTAAAAAAAGGAAATTCGACTCCTATGAAAGGGTCGTGCTTTCAACTCAGCCGTAGCTGGTCGTGTACAAGGTACAAAATGGCGGCTATAAATGAACGTGATCGGCAACCATGAACTGGTTTTGAAAATAGAATTCACGGTTAAGGGCTTGAATTTCGGCCTGCCTTCGGCTGGTCGTGAAAACAAACAGGGTATTTACGGGACGGCACTCGACATGGCGTTTACCAGTCGCGGAAAGGGGTCGACCGTCGTAACGATCTTGACGTGCCCAGTATAATTGACGGGAAAATATGAAATAAAATAAAATAAAATAATATAGAATTCAAATCAAAAATGTTCAAATTAAGATCTTAAACGCTTGTTAGCACATTACCTGGACTCTACTCGGTTTGCAAAATTTCAAGTATAGATTTACGGAGACTGAAATAATATTTCTTTTAAAACAAAGGCAAAATTAAAAACTAAGTGTTCGGTCGGAAAAATTACATGAGACGGTACGGAAAAGATACTAGTTACTTATTCGGCTCGGAAGACTCTAGTTACTTATTCGGCTCGGAAGACTCTAGTAATAATTCTTCTGGACTCTCGGAATCTCTCCTCGCCTAGCTCGTCCCCTCCATAAAAGAGACTAGCGGGGGTAAGATAGCCGCGCGCACATTGCGCTGACACATATAAATTTGTACAATAGAAATTAAAATAAATGACCGGTTGCTCGTAATTAAAAATAAATTCAAAAAAAAAATGAAATTAAATTGACCTAAGTACAAAATTAAAGAAAATCAAACTACTACATAATAAGTCGGCAAAAAAAATTAAATAAACAAGACAAGTAAAATGAAAATGCGGAAAAATATATACATGAAAGAAATATAAATTTTCTCATTTTACTTCTGGAAAGACGGATTCGTCACAACCTGTACAGTAGTCTGCTTTATCTAGTGAAAATACTTCGCTTTTTAATTAGGAAAAGTGTAATAATTCTAACCTCCTTTACTCAACGTAAATTCAAATATCAGAAATTACAATGCGCATGTCTCGAACTATTTCAGAATTTAAAATACTTACTGCCTAGCAAGGACTGAGTGAACGGTTCTAGAATTGTTCTAAATTTGCAGTTCCGACAGTCCGAACGGTGAATTTGAAATTCTAAGAATTTCAAGTTCGCGAATTACGGGGTTCGATCATAAAAATTCTATTGCGCAAGCGCATCAGTCAGAGAACAGTTCTGAACTATAGGTTCGAACAAACCTTATAGAAACTTGTCTGAATGCCATATACATGAAATATTTATACATAAAATAATAATAATAATAAGACCTTTTTTAGATGATAGAATTGACAAAGAAGGCCACAAAGCTTTTGTAAAAGTCTACATAAGAAATTCAGTTGAAAAAACAGAACAAGCACACATTATATGCTAAATATCGATAATAACATTTTCTTCTTTTTTCTTATAATAATAGTTGTTTATTGACAACATTTTCTTACAATAACACATACAACAATTAATTATTAATTAATGTACTTAATTGTTGTATGCCACACGTCTGCCAGAAGACCGTAAAGCAAACCTAGACTCATCCTAAAAGATGACATTGGCCCAGTGGTTTATGACCCAATCGGCGTGTTCGCATGCAAACTGTAATCGGGCTACCCGGTGCTCTCTGGTGAGAAGTGGGCTAGTAGTTCTTTTGCTACCTTGCCCAGGCCTTCTTTTATAGTCCCCAGTTTCCCTAAATCGCGCTACTGCACTACTTACAGTTGATGGCTGCCTAGCACTCTAGCTACATGCCCATTTTCTATCAGTGTGATACCGTTGATTGAAGGAATACATAAAGATGCGCAACCTATGACAGTTGACAGAAATTTCAGATCCAATCAAATGGAGATTTGCATTTGATGGGATTTGAAATTTCTGTCAACTGTATGACAGTTGCGCATCTTTATGTTTTCCTTCAATCAACGGTGATACATTGAACAGTTTCTTCATACGTAAGATGTAAAGACACACGCTCCTGAACATTCATAACGGTAATTTAATAAAAAATTGATGAACCCATCTGACTAAAACACTGCAATATTTTAAATGCTCTCTAGTGCTCGTCTTCGGCACATCAAAAAACAGGCATTAAAATGAATGTTTTTTTTGGTATGTCGTTTAGATGTCAGTCTGTCAACGACAAAAAAGGTCATATGATCAATTTAATAGCAATCAGTACTTTTAAATGGTCGTAGACTAAAAAAATTCAGGTGTTGCGATAATTATTTTGCGGAGTGTATCTTGATGAAGGCGCTGTACGATATTTGTGAATTACTAGTTTGATAGAATGCAACGTAATAGAATAGGTAACAAGCTGTCGGATGTTCGGAGAGTGGAAGCTGATGTCCCCTCTGTTCGCGGTCCTATACGTTTCTCAGTCTATACATTACTTTTACGCTGATGATAGCCAACATTACCATACAATAAAAATGATTAATGACAATTTGGATGCATTGTGTACTATTCCTAGTACTAGTTCATACATACTCTGCCTGTAGTACACAGGATTAAAGCTTTGGGGTTAACTATTGATGATCACCTGCATTTTTTTACACCATATCACACTACTGTTGAAATATTCTTCCTGCAAACTTAAAGTTTTATTCAATAATAGACATTTTGTCAACAAAAGTTGAAATTACGTTTATGCGATTCATTTATGCTGTCTATGTTTACTCATTATTCGCCTATTTATGGTCCATGCCTAACGAGATATGATTCCGGTGGTAGTCGAAAAGTGCACAAATCATGTCTGCGCTTTATTCATAGAATAAGAAGGAGGGATAAAATCTTGAAGTAAGCTGATTGGTCGAATATGTTGAAGCTTCGGGTATATTCTGCCATTTTATTCTAAATACCATAACATTTTTTTCTAAAATTCCTCTATTTTTAAAGTTAAATTTGTAAAGGCTGTTTCTATTTTATTAAAATTAAATTTTCTTTTTTTGTGCTTACTGAATATGCATACCATTAAGATGTGACGCATACCCATAGGATAAAATCTACAGGTGTTAAATCGGGAAATCTATGCGGCAGTTCCAAGACCTATTGTGCTATATACAATTGGTACACTACTGTATGTACATATTTGTGATATAAGTGACAATTATTGCCATAATTTTTTTTTTTTAATATGTGGTGGGTGCTTAGTTGCAGTGACTCCGTAAACTGTATCGCTTGTCTGGCTATCACTGCAACTCTCGCGGTGTAGTTTTTGTGTGTGTATGTTGTGTTCAATGGCTTTGTGACAGCATCATATCGCCTTTTATGATGCCGCGCTGTTAATCACTTTGCTCCCAACAGCGAATGGCAAGTCGATCCGGGATTAAACTCTCTGAAAAAATGTCACCGTCCCTCCAGAGAATTGAACCTCGGCACCTATCGTCCTCTCACAACAATAGTCAGCCGCCTAACCACTGCGGCCATCGACCCGTTAATATATATGCAGTTTCTTAGCAGATTTCCATAGAAAACTACACAATGAGTTTGTTAAATTTGAATTTGCCAATATTTGTTGTTAAATATTGATCCCGTATGTAATTTTGTACTAATAACATTATTTAACATTTCCATTCATGGACTTTGTCTGGTAAACTTGTAATTTTTTGATTTTGAATGTAATATTAAGTATTTAATTGTGAACTGATAATAATTGCCACAAAATCGTAGATAACATGAAAACAATTAATTGAGTTTAGAGATAAGGAACCCTACTACAATTAACTTAAAAGTGGAATATATTACAATTATGTGTCGATACCCTGTATATCCAAAGTGATTCTTAGCTGAAAATATAAAAAATTGACTTAACGGTACTAAAAGTTAGTATAGAATAGTAGGAATGTTACTGATACCGAATTAACAAGTTACGCGAAATAGCTAAATAAATTTTGACAACTTTATAAACTGATACTGAACAATACATACTCTAATTAAAAAGAAACCTAGTTTTGTCGAGTTATATAACACAATAATTCAAAATATCCTCAAGTGTATTTTGACTCGTTAGTTAGGTATTTATTGATCTAAGTCTCATATTCAAGAACAAAAGCAAAATGGCACTTTTAATTTAATACTTACGCATAGCATTAGAAACTGCCAGACATAATAACTTAGATTAGATTAGTAGTGGGTTGTGTAGGCAATGCTGCTCCTCTTGACTGCGACCTAGACTTCTAAAGAAGTTTAAGATTTTCTTGGGGGCTATGGTTCTAACATCAGCCGGTTCTACGTGGGCCTGTTCGAGGTAGTGCTGCTGTCTTACTATGCTCCGAACATAATCGGCATTTATATCAATCCATTTTCTAATCTTCTTCACGTGATACCTCAGAGACTCGTGCCAGTGAGTACAGCCGTCATAGTGCTGAGGTCTCTTCTGTTAAGCTCCAGCAGAGATTTGCCGAAAAAGTAATAAGCTTTTTTGATTGTCTTAGTTTTGGAGTGTTGGTTCAGAGCTCTTATATGGCTTTGGGTGAGACCACAGAATAGCTTTGGTCCAATATATCGGAATGCCGTGGGGTTCTTTGCAAGACCATCGGCAGTTTCGTTGTCCTCACACACCCAGTGACCTGGTACCTAGTTTCCAGTACAGAAAATGTTTAGTTATGAGTGGTTTTTCCAATATATGTGTGTGTATAATAGAACGTACATGTATTTATGAGCAAGTGTATTTGTTTTGTTTCAGTGAAACCAAAAATGGAAGCGATTTATTAACAATGACCAAATTTTCGTTGTGGTCCTATTAACTCACCTATTGAATTGTCTATAATCAATTACTAAAATACATAGTTATATAGATCTGATGATGTCTAGTGATAATGTTTTTGGCAAATATGTTTATTTCTTATTTCATTTTAAACATTTTTTAAATTTAAATTTTTTTGGGCGACTATTGTTCCTTCATTCTTGGAATTAGAATTAAATTTTTGTTTTTTTCGAACCGTCTCATTATACGAGTAAAATATTTCAATTGAAGAAAAGCTTTAATACTGTCTGTAGTAGGAAAATTGTAAGAGTGTCTATGATGAAAAAATGTGCCATATATTTTATTTGAAAAGTTACCGTTTGTGACTCTCTGCTTTTTTATAATATATTCGAAACTAATTTTGTAAAACGTGAATTCAGAAATAACATAAATTTAACCGCAAACGTGCGGTAGCAGAATAAATAGCCAAGCGCAAAAATAAAATGCTTCATTACTAATTTCGTCTAATCTAAATTACAGATGCGTGAATAACTGACTGCAACTAAACTAAAACTGTATCCAATGACATCATTAATATTTATAAAAAAAAAAAAAAAATCGAATATAGTATAATAATATAACAAGCATTAATTTACCTTGAGGTTGTAACTAGCCGACATTGATTAGAGACAAGGTATTTACCGTCCAAACGGAAATACGTTGATATGGACATAATTTGTAATAGTGTTTCTGCATACATTCCTGAATGGTACAACTACGAACATGCATCTTCCGTGTAGTCGTAAAACACACGTGCCGGTTGCATAAACTACATTCCGGTATTCATTACCATTAATATAGCTAAACATGGATAGGCTCTTACTGAAAAATGACCTTTATTGTGGTAGCAAATTTAGTTATTTATGATGAACTGCTTTTTTCGATAAAGAAGAATATAAAACAACGGGTTTACAACGAGGGACGTTTTTACTAACTCTGCCGCATATCCAATTAAAAAGTTGTCATTTCCACCTATTTGAAATTTTGTAATACAAACAAAGGACATTTTTAAAAAGATAAAAGTTCCGTTTTAAAGAAACAACGTCAGCTGAATTAATGACATAAATAATACACTTCTTGTAAATGAAATGGAAAGAATTGCAGTTTGAATTGAATACTGTGTCATAATTTGATTATGCAGAATTGCTTTTAGAAAATTGGAAATCAGAAACAACTTTCCGTCATCACAGAGATAGAAGGAACAATTGGAGCTTAATTTTTAAAAACTTTATTTTTATTACTTTTAATTTTGAAGATTAACTAAAAACCTGAGAACATATTTTAAGTATTACTGCGAGAATACATAGTTTAACTAACGTAACCTAAAACATTACGTGCACTGGATTCCCTATGAAACGCGATCGAAGCTGGAAGCGTCAAATTAACACCGGCACCGTGGTAGATCTCGCCTAAACAATCTGACCTTACGTTATAATATTTACAGAATTGGTTATCGTGATATGAAATCAATGCTGGTGTTTTTAGCTAAATTAATTGTGATACTTGTGAGGGATTATCGTTCAGGTACCGCTTAGAATTCATCCTGAAATGGTGTGAATATATTTGGGAAAGGTCCTTGTTTCTACGTGATGCTTAAATTGAGTAAATATTAAAACTAGAGATTTGTATCCTATAGGGACGCGGTACAGATTGCCGCTGTTAAACTTACCACAAAGTCAACAGTTTATTTCGTTAAGATTGTAGTGATTAATTTCACTTTGCGGTGTAGATAATTGTAGTTCCGTGCCTAACCTGTTGCGTAAATTTATTATCTAGTACAATTATACATTATTTTTATTTATGTCGCAAATATTAATGATGGAGAACTTTATTAGCCCAATTCATTAAAAGAAAACCGCTTACTGTTAATGGCTAATAAATACCAACTGTGAATAAACGTAGACCAAGCTAAGACGTTTATCTTGGCGTAAGGCTTGAATTCTTCTTCTTCGGACCTCACTCTATCTTGGAGGCTAATTATGCTATTGTTCGTCTCAACCCTCAATATGTCCTATAGGTTTAATGGCAAAATTGCATCTCTTATTATCTTTTTCAATCTCTTAACAGAGCCATCTTTATATCTGGCTGAGATGTTGCAAGTTTTACTGCTGTCAAATAAGAATTGCTGCCAATTATTAGTCGCATTTATACTGTACATTCCTGCGGAAGTTGGCGAAAAAGTACAAGACAAGACGACTCATAGATTAAAAGATTCAAAGTTTCTTTAAATTAATTAAAAAGCTAACTAAATTTACCAATTATCGCGAAAACGATTAGTAGACGAGCAGTACAAGCCGGGTTAGTCAGTAGACGACTTGCACGAAAGCCTTTTATTTGCCAGCCAAAGAAGTTCGCCAAAGCTCACGTCGATTGGACAGTCCAAAAATGGAAAACTGTACTGTTTTCTGATGAATCCAAATATAATTTGAAATATTCCAGTAGAATAAGATGAGTAAGAAGACCAAAAGGACAGCGATTACATCCTAAATATTGTATCGCGACTACCGAGTATGGAGGAGGCAATCTTACAGTCTGGGTATTGTTTTCTTCACAAGAAATTGGACTTATCCACCGATTGTATACGCTGTAACTGATGTAATGTAGAAATTCTATTAAAATGGAGGTTTCAGCACGACAATGATCCGAAGCAAACCACTTCATGATGGAAAAAAGAAAGGTTTTGTTCTTAGTGTTGAATATATATTTCTTGCCGGCCGATGTTCATGACGAAATATATGAGAACTGGTTCATGAATAAATGGCTTCTAGATATACTGAAGGATTCAGTCATTATTCTTGATAAAGCTTCGTATCATAGCAGAAAATTAGAAAAGGTTCCAGTAGCTATGATGTTGCTGTAACGTTCCCATAAAATCATTTTTACCTTATAAAACAATGGCGTTTCTCTCGATTATATAGTCTGTTTCTTTTCTTTATTCCACAGATACTACAACATATTTACTCTAACAACTGACATGTTTCGTTTGTTGTGTTTTACTAACATAATAGAGAACCTACTGCGCAACCAAGTTAATCTGGCCCGCGGAAAATATGCGAACTAACTTGCCAACCTCTTACATCGCACCCCCCCTAACCTATACTTTCAGTGTTTCACAGCTCGGTACAGTCTCGTTTTAGGTGTTGATAGTTTTCTTGTTTGTCAATTTTATATTTTCATTTATTGCTGCATTTTTTCTTCATTTTCATCATTTACTTCCGTCCTTTGATTATTTAAAAAGTTTTTTTTAACTACTACGTTTTGTATTGTGAATTAAAGGTAAATAATATTATAATCTCAATTTTGTAGTACATGTCTATGTTACTAATATTTTATAGTTTATCTTTATGATGGCTAAACGTAAATCAAAGACGAAAAGCGAAGAAGATTACCATGATGAAATGAACTACGACAATTTCTCGAAATAGTTCAGAACACAGTTGATACCCAATATGCCGGACAATTCCATTATAGTTATGAACAATGCACCATACCATAGTGTACAAATTAATAGGGCACCAACATCTGCATCTAGAAAAGCAGTTACTATATCCTGGATTTTGTTGAAAAATATACCACATCATCCAGACATGTTAAAATGTAAGTTACTTGAAATTGTTAAGACGTAATAAACCACAGCCGGAATATGAGATTGACAATTACGCAGCAAGTTTAGGTGATTCCGTGTTAAGATTACCTCCATATCACTGTGACCTTAATCCGGTAGAGATGATTTGGAACATGGCGAAGAGAAAGGTAGCCTCAAAGAATGTTGATGGTGGTTGTAATGTGGAAGCCTCAACTAGGCAGGCGTTGGCTGAAATTACTCCAGAATCGTGGCAAGCAGAATGCAAAGAAGAATGGAAAATACAAAACCAATACATCCATAGTGACAAGCTAATGGGTATACAGGAAGAATTTATAATTAGATTAAATGATTCAGATTCGGAGTCAGATACAGACTGGTTGGACTCTGACGATGAACTATTATAATGTTTAATACTAGTGTATATTGTGCAAAATGAAGAATGGCCAAGTAACTTTTACATTACAATTTTGTATACTGTTCTTTCAAATTTCTTTTTTAATGATATCTACGACATTTATTGTTCTTTTGTAATATATGTACAATGTCCTCTTCACCTCACATAATTAAATAAATAAATATTGAATATTTTTATATAACATTCCTTTACTTGAATAAATGGTGATAGTTTATGTTGTTTTCTTTAGATTGTGAGAATTATGCTATGTATTTATATATTCACATAAGATGATATCACATTTAAATTTTGGCGCGCTAAGTTTTTGTTTGGGAATGTACACGACAAATCGATGGTGATGCTTGAGGGGTCAGGTTCACTTGGTCGCACTCTATGTACTTTGTAATTATTCTTTAAATTTAAAGATAATCATGAGAAAAAGCCATTTCTTTTTTTCCCAGACGAAAACATATATTTTTTCACCTAGAAATCGATTACAACGCTCTCCCAAAACGTGGCGTTTACGTTAACTACAACGTGTGACGTATGAAGCCTTATTTATGTTATCGAAATCAATGGCTTGATTACTTGTGCCTTGTATTCGGACGATTTCTTTTTACTTAAAAAAAATGGTTTACTGCCATGAGGAGAGATGTACCTTTGGCAGAGAAGACTACAGGATACTGTTGTTCTGATCATTTTGATGGAAGTACAATTACCTAATCTATACGAGTAGTATAGTATTAAAATTAGTGATATTCTACAAGTATATACGTTACAATAACATGTATTATCATCCATGTACACAAAGTACATAATTATTCAGTTTTATTAAAAAAAACTCAGGATAATTTTAAATTTATTTCTCTGAATCAAGACAATTGTATTGCTTCAATCTTACGAAGTAAAAGTATAGAATACTTTAATACGAAATTTTCGTTTTTATTATACCGATAATTACTTATTTTAAGGTTATGTACCATGAGAGTCCCATTTTAATGGCGGATTTATTTTTTTTACTAGAGAGTCATACTTTCGTGTTGATAGTAGTAGTTTCTAAACGTATATTATTCTAATGTAATAATGTCGTAATTGCAACTACAAAAATGTTTATAACTTTAAAACCTAAAATGTATGCACTTTTTACGTAATTGCTACTAAAAATTTAACGCATAGGTGGCAATTACTGGAAAATCATGTTGTTGTACCGGTTGAAAGTAACACTAACTTTGAATCAGCAACCATATACATGAATTTACCAAAAAGTTGTTTTGCAAGTAATATTGGGGTAACGACTCCGATTCTATTTACAATATACCGTGATTAACTTTAAAGTGATTTATTTCGTGCATATAACGTAATTGATACTATGAATATTACTTGTGGGTAAATAAGTCGCTGTAGGTACAATTTACAGTAAAAGCTACGTAATTTAAACTATGACCAGTGTTGCCAACCCTACCGATTTATCGATAGATCTACCAATTTAGGAGGTAATCTTCCGATATACCGATTTGGCACTTCATCTACCGATTTCTTGGATTTTTAAATTTTAGTCAGAATTTAAGAATACAAGATTGAGGGAGGTATTTTTTGTAAAATAGTAAATTGAGGAATATTTACAGCGTCATATTTCTTTATAAACGTATGCTAATTTAATAAAAGTTACTCAATTACAAGCACTTGACTCTGAGTATGGGTTATTGAGAAATAACGACGAAATTCAGTCAATTTCCAGATAATCCTGTACAATTTTGGCGTGTACAATTTTGGCGAAAATTGAGCTGGGTGATGGGTCCTTAATATTTCAGGTTCTTTTACTTTTAACATACTAACTTTCCCACTCTCTACATACGGCTAATGTACCTAGAAAGAGTATTCTCGTCCATAAATTCAATGAAAACAAAGCAACAAAACAAATTAACCACGGAATCAATAATAGGATTGTTACAAATTAAACAATATATAGGAAATAATAGTTGCTACAATTTTCCTCTTGAGCAAAAATTATTGACGTCTATGAACAAACAAAATTTATTAGTTCATCAAGCGAAGATTAGGATTAAGTATTTGGAGTTGATTTATTTTTTAAATTCTTATTTTATTTTTGCATTTGTTTTTTAATAAAAAGTATTTTTCTGTAACAATATTTGCCTTTATATTTCAAACCTACAGATTTTTCCCGATATCTACCGATTTTTTACGGTTGGTGCTACCGACTTTTGGATTTCCAGATTGGCATCACTGACTATGACAACGTAACCATGTCGATAACACTAGTAACTGTAACCTCAGGGGGGTTATTCTCGAATCTGAGGGAATGGAAAATTCAAGAGAATTGTCAAAAAATTCCTACAATTTCAATAATTCCTATTCTGGAGCTGACTTTCTCACTTTTTCGTAACGAGTAGTGTCGAGGAGTGAGCGGTGAAAGTTACTCCCTGGGAGTGCTATTTTTCCACTGTTTCGAGAATAACCCCCCAGCTGTAACTATGCGTGCTACTTGGGGTTAAAAAGGTGTTACAGGCTAAGTCCCAGAATGACAAAAACAAGATTGATGAATTTGCAAAGAACACAGGACATGACGTTCTTTGTTTACCACTGTATCATTGTGAACTCATAAAGGTTATGTTGTGATTAGAAAGAAAAACCGGAAATACAATTTGGCAACGACGAAGTCAATTGTGATAAAATCTGTACTGCATAATGTGGTTGAAACGGACTATAGTGCTTGATTTTTAAGCCGTTTTATCCAGGTCTAATTTACGTTATATTTTTGCAAATAATTTTGTGTAATAATTTTTGTACCTACTAAATTAAATTTTTTAATATGTAATATTTTCTTTCCATAACCTAAGATAATACTTCATTAGAAAGCACTTTTTGATAATTATAAACATAAACAAATGTTTTAATTGAGTTGAAATACATAAAAATAAATAAGTGTTAGGTACTATTGTGTATGTTATATGTATGTAGCTTATTATCTCTATAATTTATTTGCATACTCAAGAGTCAACCAATTCAATCAAAAAAAAATGCTAATTTTAGAATATTTAATATTAATATAGAATCAAGTAATTTCTTAATGTTACTTACCCACGTTTATAATTCCTTCGTAGGTGACATCGTCGCTAAGTAAACACCACTTTGTAATACTTTTAAAACTAAATTTGAAAGCAATCATTGCAAAGACAAAACTATTACTGGTGAGTTATGTTAACTACAATAACACTACGCAGCAAGAACGAATATGCATGATATCCTTACGAAGCATCCAAATATCAATTAAACGATTAAAATAAATCCATGTTCGGATAGTTCACTCTTCCCACCATGTTGCAGAATGTGGAAGTGAGATAAGGACAAATTATAGACGTGATTCGATTTAGGTCTCATACAGACCGAGATGCAGGTGTGCATGATGTTAGGCCGCAAAATAAATATTTCGCACTTCATTTGTGTCAAAAGAAGTGATCACTACGTTTTTGTTATTTTTACAAAATATTTGTGTTGTCCGACATTCAGTCGTAGTCTGTGTACAAAACGTTAATGTTAGTTTTGTACAAACGTTAGCATTATATGTATGCTTGTTTAGCAGCTTGTGAGATGTTTTGTACTATCACGTAGCACATTTGTTACGTTAGCTCGTTAGCTACATTATAGTTTTGTTGTAAAATGTAATACGAGGGTGGTCTGACAAGTTTCCGACCTAACAAAAACACAAGACACAAGTTGTTCCTAAAATTTATTTTTATTTTTCTACATACTTAATGGTAATCATAATGAACGACATATACCTATATACACTTATACGAAAACTTCGAATGTCTGCATCTAAAAAGGCGGGTAATTTTAATAAGAACATACATAGTGCCAACAAAACCTCGGAAAAGTTTAATCACAACTATTCGTACCATACTTTATATAACTTAATAATCTAATCTGCGTGGTATATAGTGGTACCAGATCAATGATTCAATTTAAAATTTTATTTATAAAAGCGAAAATATTGTACGTAATGAATTGAATTTTTCGTTTACTTTATAAAATAAAGAATATATGTATATATTGTTGTACTTTTTGTTGAACTATCATTAGTTTATTTTGAGTTTTGTGTTTTTTAATTTTATTTTTAGAGTTACAAACACAACCCGTTAGAGTTGACATTTAACGACTCTTCACTTTATCACATTTGCGAATTTAAAATTTCAGGTTCCCAGTAGAGTACATACAATCGGGGTTGGCTAAGTAGATCATCATTTCATAGAGATTTTTGACAGTATTGATTATAAACTGCTAATTAATAAACCATCTGGTCCGAATAATGCATTATCTGCTTCTACCTGATTCATACATAGCCATTTTAGAAGTATGTAGTACAGGAATCAAATCTAAAATCGCTATTGTTTTCGTTATTTATTAGTGATCTATAGTACAGCAGGTTAAGTTGTAGCTAATTCGAGTGTTAACTGCAGTTAAATACAGTTTCAAAGTACAAAGTTGTAAGTTTCACAAATGACACGCATATATTACGACTATGCTGTCGATGGAATCTCTCTTAGACTAGATTCAACAATTAACAATCAGGAGCATTACTGTAATACGTCTCTCACATTTAATATACACAGGCGTAACACTTTGGAACTGTTTAATCACAGATCGTAAAGGTGTAGCTGCATAGCTCGATAGAATATTAAATTTCAGTTTATGCTTACACTATTTTGTTTGTAGAATCAAATATCATCGTCATTATACATGTTTCGTATTCATATCAAAACTTCAACAGTAGTTTTAATATAATAAGGATTTCTAAATGTAAAATAACAAATTTTGGAGCTGTTGTCTACTATTGCGAATAAGTTAATTTCATGAAGAAAATAATATGCATCTATTTATGTCGCTAGAATGGTGTAAAGATAGAGTAAAGCAAAAACTGCAGTGGGGATTAGGCGGCGCTCCCACACGTAAGCGTATATCACGTATCCTATAGTATCTTTTTAAAGTAGAGAGTCGAATTTCTGAACATACCCCAGGCCCAAATCACATGCACGAAAATCTTGCAAACAAATTGTACGCGGCAAAATTCAAATAATATTTGCATTTGTGATACGTACATACATTCATATTATGTATATCAAGTATAGATCTCTGTTTAGACTGAAGTTTATTTTCTGATATAAAATTTATAGACTCACCGACATAATTCTGAAGTGGAAAGAATTTAAATTTAGAAAGTGTAAACGGAGGATAGATAAGATACATAACATTTATTTATTACAAAATATACAATCATAACACCTTTATTATAACCTTACCGGATCTGCAAAAATTACATTCAAATATTTATTTACAGAAATGGAAATGTAATAAAAATATTTATCATAAACTTATGAGCTGCTCATAACTATTAGAAATAAATGCATATATATCTCTACACTATGAACACAATCAAAATCTTCACTCTCACTATCCTCTCCAACTCTAATGATGAATTGTTATACATTGTCAATGATTGTATCAAGATGTTTCATACGAGATTCTTCTTTTATAACATGGTGTATGCGTTTTTGCCAAGTAGTAGGAGTTACATTTCTGAAGGCGTCATGTCTGACCATATCCTCATCATACTGTATTTCCTTGCTTGTTAGCCAATTTGGAATATCCACCTTTCCCCATGACGATGATTGTGGCTTTTCAATTTTTCGACTATGATATGATGCATTATCTTTCATACGAGATTTTTCTTTTATAACATGGTGTATGCATTTTAGCCAAGTAGTAGCAGTTACATTTTCCAAGACGTCAAGTAATAATTGTCTCACTTCAGATAATTTAAATGTTTTGTTTTTCGCAGCCACTTCATTTTTTATTTGGGCCCACACAAGCTCGACGGGATTCAGTTCGCAGTGGTAAGGAGGTAATCGTAACCCTTATGAATTTTAACCAAGCTTAACAGTTCAGCTCTGACCATATCCTCATCATACTGTATTTCCTTGCTTGTTAGCTAATTTGGAAACTCCACCTTTCCCCATGATGATGATAGTGGATTTTCTTTTTTTCGACTATAATATGATGCATTATCTGTAACTATAACAGCATTGTCAGGTAAATAGTTTAATATTCGAGAGAACCATTCTTCAAAAACAGCATTCATTTCATCATGATAATCAGTGGCTTTCTTTCCTTCAAACAATAATAAGTCATCTTTTACAAAGCCATCACAACTTCCAATCTGTAACAAAATAAGAAGACGTCCTCTTCCAGCTGGATTTTTTAGTCCATTTGTAAGTCTTTCGTTAAAGGCTTGTCTACGACTGTGAATACTTGTGTCAGTCCACACTTTCTGTACTGTAGGACTCTCGTTTACCCAAGTTTCATCCAAATAGAAAATTGATCTGTTGATCTGATCATATGTAATAAATATTCTCAGTTTCAGTTTCTTGAGATTGGATGTACCAGCGGCACTTGTACTTGGTTGTGCATCCATATCGGAGACCAAGTATAAAACTTTTAATTGTATTTATTTCGATATATTCCTTGTATATTACTTACGAATATATCTGGTAATTATTACTGCAGAGCTCTGAAAAGAACTGCTAGAATATATAATGAAACGGAGAAATAATAGAAACAACAACAAGACTTAACCATAAACAGTGTCAGGCAAGATCGATACAGTGTAATTTGGCCTTGCTTTCAACCAATGAGAATTCGCTGTCAAAGTGGTCTGTTCACAAATTCGTCTCTTTACTTTCAAAATAGACTATATGATTAAAGTGCACACTCGATATCTAGTATATTTTGCGCTTGAGGGTATCCCTATTTCTTACGATCAATTATTGACACTGGATGACATAAGGAGATTTAGTCTTGAGGAAACATTGTAGAAAATTCTACCAATTTTGATTCTATCAAACGTAACGTCATATATCTATGTACATAATATACAATATAATAGTATTTATATACAGGTGTCTCATAGCGATCGTTCGTTAAAAGTTTCTGAACATTTTTAACATTTTATGGACTGCGACGACAATTCGAATCAATCTTTCATTTCGCCATCATTAACTTTATCTCTTTTTGTTGTTGGTATAAAGATTATTCTTTTAAATGATGACTGATAAATGGCGCTTTGAAAAGAGGTCTCGTTAATAGTGAGAGATTTTGATCTATAATCTGATGATGAATATGAAATTGTACCCAAAATTATGTTCCTGTACCTAACAAGGAAACATTGCGAAGTGACACCTCGAGATCGATCGGATTGAAACTTGGCAGATTTATAGAACCCGTCGAGTGTTCTAAAACGCCGCTTACCGTTTCGGCTGAGTCCCAGGTTTAGGGGTTAAAACTGCCCTCGCAATTTCGACGATTTTCGAATGAACCATATCAGTTGTTTTCTTGGGAATGGTAAGAATATGTGTAGATTTATCGACAGGTATGTATGCCTTCTAATTGCCAGGACAGTGGCCACTCCAAGGATCGAGTAGTAAAGTTGTTTGCGTCCCACGCGTTATTCGGTGTAAAAACATTCATGAACCATTTCGTAAATATTTCAGTTGTTAATTTGCCCCATGTAGAAGCCACAACCTGAACATTTGATGCCTAACAAATATAAAATATTATGATTTGAAAATATGCAAAATATTAATACCAACCTGGAATAAATTTTCGCGAATTCATGACCCAAACGTTCCTTTAGTTTCCTTAAACCTTAAGCCGATATTATAGGCAGTACAGTGTATAATTATGCATTGTAGATGTTAGGGATTGTGCGGTACACTCAACAGTTTTGCCTCCTCTATAGGTCACAGTACGACCTGCGTAAAGTTCCAAATTAAACCCAGTTTCATGCAGCTTCACCTTTAAATTAAAATTCTCTCAGAGAACGCTAATACTTGCAGCTTTGAATGAATGGTTTCCGTTAAACAGTCTGTCTAGTTACTTTTCATTTTTTTCGGGGTAGTTAGGGGTGGGAGGGCAGCAAGTGCGCGTATAGAAGTAAATGGTTTTCCCTGGAGAGTACTTATACTTATATTTTTTTCTTCTCTATTCAATTCCCATTTCGCAAGAGGGCGGGGGATGATGGCAAAAGGTTAGAAAAAAATCTCATCTGCGCTATTTTTATTGACCTATAGAAGAGGCATTCAGTGATCTATAATTTAATTTTTTTTGTTCATAAAAACGATGTAAATTGCAAAAATCCGAAAATCGTCGAAATTTCGGGGACAGTTTTCACCCCCTAAATCTGGTACTCAGCCGAAACGGTAAGCGGCGTTTTACAACACTCGATGGGTTTTATAAATCTGCCAAGATTCAATCCGTTCGAGAGGTGTCACTTCGCAACGAAAAGAAAAGTGAAAAATTTAATTTTAAACAATTTATTTATAAAGTGTCTGTCAGTTTATTGAAGCTTGCTACTAAAGCTTAGACATTTAACAATTTTTATTAAAACGAACAATATCGCAATTAATTATAAAAATCAATCAAGCAAGTGATGGGCTATAGGGAACTCTAGATTAACATCTTGACTTATTTCGGAGTCATCTACTCTTATAAGTTCACGTTGGTACAGTACCAATATTCTCCAGACCGACAGAGTCAACTCATATCAAAGGCTTAAAAAGAAGATTGGCATCTTCTGAAAAAATTACTTGAACAAACGAATTGAAGATTTTTGTCACAATTGCATTTCTAACCGTTACAATAATTATATGTAGTGTACAGCCAATCTATATGTCACCCCAAACCAAATCTAACGTCAATGTTTTTTTGCCTGTTAATGGACAACTGATTTTCTTACAGTATCTATAATCGAATCTTGAATATAGGATGATACTTGAACTTATTGAGATCGATCGAATATTATCTGAACAATGCCTCTTTGCTTCAGCAAGAAGGATTTGTGTCAATTTTAATGGGATCCCACTCAACGTTTGAGAACACTTCTACCTTTGCAAATATTTCAAAGCGACATCATCTGACGAAAGACTTAAATGAACGCGTTAGTGAAGCATTTGTATCCCAAAAAAAAAATCTTAAAATAAGTTAGGTACTTTAAATATGTGATTGTACAGCATTATAATTAGAAAACATCACATGATTTTGTCATTTATCTTATTACACATATTTAAATCACTTTTGTTCTACATCCGGACTTTATTGGTGAAACTACATACACCTTATATTCTAGTTTAAACATAGATCGTTCGTGAAGTAATAAAGTAAGCGTAACCTTAATTGATATCTTAATCTCTGCAGCGGGACAAATACTTTCAAGCTACACTATCAACGTGCTGCAACTTCAATTAGAACTAAACTCTAACTTTTTCAATTAAAGGCTATCTTTACTTAACTGCAAATAAAGAGATACTAATTGAACCATTAACAGGAGGGTTAAACTAAGTAGCATCTTTTTATCCAATAAACTCTCTACTATGAATATTTATAAATAGAGTACAATACAGTGGGCGTTTTTATTTTCATCATCTGTTAATGTAGCCGATTTATGATGTAATATAAATTTTTAAGACCCTTTACTTTTCGGCATCGCAAATTTTTGGCTTATAAATATTTTATGTGTATAATCAAGCGCTTATGGAATGTATAATTTGAACACTGGGTTGAGATGGAATTTACGTAAGTTGTCAATTTAAAAGTATGTTATACATTGTTTGAGGAACTTTACTGGTTTTTTTTTAATTTGAACTACAGGCCTTCAGTAAATACGTTTTAGAGATTGATAAAAACTGTTGAATAATATATAAATAGTTCATCTAATGAGACTCATTATTGTGTTATATAGAACAAAAATTATCACCCAACGCAAGTTTGATTTATTACATTGATTTCGTATCAATACAAATTTCGCATTATCATTGCAAATCCGGCTTTTACACGCTTAGTAACACAACAACAACAACAACAAAATAAGATCGATAAGTACATCCTCTAATAGACTTTTAAAAGAATCACAGTCAATCAATAATCATCAATCTTACGGTAAAACTACTTTTGTAGGAGAAAACTCGTTTCTTTCACGCGATGTATCTCAAGAAATATACGCGAATGAATAAATACATTGAAAGCTGGAGAGACTCTTTTATCCACAAATTAAGGAAGTTCTTCTAATAGTGATAATTGTAAACTTCGTCGGGTGGGTATATTACCTTCTCGTGCAATGCAACGCTATCAATCACTTTGTCAAACGGTCGCTAATTTTGTCGCTGAAGCATTAGCAAATAGAGGGGACCACTTGCGAAAATTAAAAGTGGAAAAAAGCTTATGCGCAGGTGTATGCCTTGTTACACCAGACAATATATTTTCATTTACTGCGATGGTATAATGATATGCTGGGGACTGTTTTACTTGTTCAATGTTAGTTAGCGTCAAGTGCGATATGATGTGATAGCTTCCAAATGATGGTTAATTAGACAAATGAATACGTTAAAGTAGTGCTCGTGTAATTTAATGTTTGAGGTGTATTGTCCAATTACCTTAATCAAAATGTTTTACATTTGATGCAAGAATTAATTACATAAACTGTCCTAAATAACAGATCCAGTTTGGGCATGTGGTTTATGGCAATAGATCTAGGTTACATTGAATTATTACAAAGAAAACTTTTCCTAATTTATCACTAATTTATTCTAATTTATCACTATCGCTATTCTTGTAATTAAATTGAGGACCAGTGAGATTAATTGAACAGTTGTTGTTTATTAAAGCATTAGATCAAATGTACGAGAGACGGCCGCACAAATGTTAGTATTCTCTTAAGTAGCTGCTAAATAAGATTTAGTGTGACGTTTTATGTTTTCCTGTATGTTAGGTATATACATATGTACAGGTCCGACACCCAAAAAAGCAACGAGCTTTGGTGAAAATGCGGATGAGAAACTTGCCTATATCAGTTTTGTATAAGATAGAATAGGATAGCAATATCGGCGGAAGAATGCTTGTGTGTTATAATCAGATGGAACTTGAATGCCATTCATTATACCTTATTTTGTAAAGTTCAAATAGATTGTCTGGAAACTATTGCTGTGTTTAGAGTGAGTAATTCAGTTTAGCTGACGTGTGGGCTTTCAATATTTTGTAAATACACATATTTAATACAGTGAATGTGTATGTTTACAAAAGAAAAAAAGAAATAAAAGTATATTTAAACATTTTGTATCAATTATAAAAATTATAAAAGTGTAGGATGACCGCTAGAGGGCGTAACTGATCACAAAAAATTTTAATTCTTATTTTACGCAAAATTTACCAACTTAAGGTCAATCATAAATATGAAAATCGGAATCTACTGAAAATTTTGTATATTTTACGACGGAAAACTTTCTTGTATTTTGTCAAATAAGGCGAGGGGTGGAGGGGAAACTTTGTATTGAGGGAACGCTTATAACTCCGGTTCTGTTGAACCGAATTTTGCAAACTTAGTCTCGTTGGATACAGCATTGCTCTTCCAATCTAATGCTTACAAATTTGAACCAATGTAATAAGTGACGTGCATGTTAGAGAGCGCTGTTTAATTTTTTCAGGAATTTTGATGAATGTGATAGTGGAAAACTAAAAAGCACTACATTGACTCTATTCTGCCCACAGAGAGTACTATTGATTTAATAATGATCTGGGACAGTATAACTGACATAAAGTAGTTTTTTTAATAGTGTAAATGTGACTTTATTCGACAAATGTTTGAAAATGTCAATGCGATAAGTCAAAATTGTATTAGTAACTTCAGTGCAATTTACAATAGGAAATGCATATTGTCCGAAATCATTATGAAATCAATAGTACTTAGGCCAAGAAAAATAAATACTTCGGTGTTAAAATTGTCTTCAATTTACTTATTAGCGCTATTTTTAAATTAGCTTTGGACATTTACATAATAACAAGAAATAAATTTTCCCTAATGTAAGATACAGATTTTCAAACAAATCGATATTAATTTGTATCTTTGTATTTTACTAAAATTTAAAATCTGTAGAAAATTAATTACATTTACATACAATTAACATTATTGAACGGAATATGAGTACAACGATTCATTTTAAAAGGTTGACAACTTGGACTATTAGTGGTAATTAATAACGAGTTTTTAGCCTGTCTGGATAAACTGCAGCATCTTTTTAGCGTGATGGAGCTCGTACTATGCTACTGTGTAGTTGAAGTCCAATATATCTTTAAATTATGATATTTTTTAAAGTTTTTCTGGTACATTTATAATATAGAAACAACAATTTTCAGTTCAAAATGTTCCAATAAGAATGCTCACAATAGTTATATTATTTCATATCAAGAGTTGCAAAACAAGTCAAACAAGCAATAAGGCATAATAAACTGTTGCAACTTGCACCGAACATAAGACAAGATTTGTTCACAGCTAACGTTAACATTTGATTAATATTCAGTCGAAGTCTGTATCCACAGTACGCGCTTAACGGCTCTGTTAACTTAATTCTGTGTTTACTTAATTCTGCATTTGAAGAGCTTTACAACAATTTCAAATCATTCCAGCTCATATAAATGATACAGGAAAACAATACAGCCGTTTGTTGTGTAGAGTAACTAGAGAACAAAAATGAGAACTATTTTGCACATGATGTTATATACATGATAAAAATCCTACCTATATGCAATGAGAAATAATTACACAAAGTCCTAGTAAGTGCACGAAATTCCTAAGAAGAGCATGTTCAGTGTTAAGGGTGCAATAATACTTAAATGCAAAATGGTGCTTGTATACATTGTACCTAAGTAAGTTAACTCATTTATAAAACAACTGTAACAGTAAACGTGTCGGAAGTTACAAACTGTAAGAAAAGGGGTTTCCCCGCGACCTTAGTCAACAGCGTGAATTAATCATCCGAAAAGCAGAAGCAAAACATCGTTCCCGGGTGCTTAAAATCCTGTTAATTTAAATCAAAATGCCTCTGCAAGACTCTATGTTCTCGTTTATCTTCTTTACAATGCTTTTACTGTAACCCGCATACGAAATTCAGAAGTTAATTGAACACAGTTTTTGTCAACGTCGATATTATGAGGGTTAAAACGGTCCGTTGCAGAAGAGGATTAAAACTGTTTTATTTCATTCGCTCATAATAATGGAATTATGGGCCTACCTTTCGTTGTGAATTACAAGTATAAAACTACGTTAATGTTGAGAAGATAACAAAAGATACCTTTAATATTTATTTCAAAACAATAGCTTAGTTATTTTTTATAATATATGTACATTACATTTTAATACTAATTAATAATAACTTAATACAAGTTAAAAGCAACAATTGGACGTATTACAAGTTTACAACTTATATATTTTTTTATTTGACGTGAATGCACCTGATTGAACGCTATCGTCAATCGCTTTCGCTGCTGAACTCGAGTGCCATCAACGGTTGAAATTTTATTTTCCATGGAGACTTTATTGCTAGAGATTTAAGATGGCGGAAAGAAGATTTGACAGATATCAAAATATGTAAAACTCGTATTCAGTGTTAAATCACTTCTAAATTGAAAAATTACAATTATTGTTATGTTATGACAAGTAAATTAGTGTAAATAACGTCATCCACTGTACAATTCATCTAGATGATTAAGATAATGATGGATAATTTTAAGTTTCTTTTATTGTAAAATTTTATTTTGAAAAATTAAAGCGAAATAAATTAAAGGCAATTTTTTTTAGCACTATTATAGTCGGCATTTAGCCATGTTTCATTGTTGACCTTTTAGAGGAGTAAATTCACAATTTTTGGTTATCTATTTACATATTTAACTCTAATATTCGGTACAGCATCGACAATCCCCTAATTTAATTGATGTCTAACTAAGTTATAGTATAGGTACTCCAATTTACGAGAGGTCTTATCCGAACTAATTCGCCTTCTCTCAGATATTTCCCCTCAAACTCACAACAATAAAATTTAATTTGTACATTGCGACAATCAAAACTTCGTTACAAAATAAAAACTGCGACTGATATATTTTTAATTGCTTTAGCTTCTATAATAAGTTTTGAGTACTGTAATTTGCTGTTCTTTCTCAAAAAAAACTTTAGAGTATGCATTACAAATAAATTTGTTTATTTGTTAATAAATCTTCTTGGTTCGGGACACTTGATTAAGAACGTAGACATTAAAATTAGTCTACTACAAAGTTTGTTGCAAAGGAAAAAATACATACGAATAATGCGAACTCTGGAAGCTGATAAAAAAAAGTAATTAAACATTACATATAGGTATCAAATTGTTTGCTTTTATAAGTATGTCTTTTGTTTGAATGTTTTCATGAATAAGTAGTAGATATTGCAAATACTGCTCTCCTGATACCCGTCACTAAACAATGGAGGAAGATCTTTTGTTTTCTTGTAAATATTTTTCATATTTGGAAAAATCGAGAACTTATTCAAGTTTCAAAATACATTCTAAAGGTTCAATTCATTTTCAAATCTGCAATTATTGTTTTTATTGCATCTGTTCACTCATCTTCATTTTTATAAGATCTCCAGAGAATACAGAATTTCAAGTCGTTAGTATGATTTAACAATAGTGGCAGTCTATATGTCCATGTCATCGGCATCGGAGAGTTTGAAGTAATTCTAACTGATTTAGAATGGGCCATTTGGAATAGCTTTAAGTGTAACACACAATCCCTTAGCATCTATCTATCTAAAAACAGTCCGCCTTAAATAAGTCGAAAATGTTAAAGAATACGAAAAACACATACGTAGACGCAAACTACAAAAATTTTGTGCGAGAAAATGGGGACAGCACAAAATTCGCACTCAACGGCAAAAAACTCTGTGGCTGTAGCACAAAACTTTGACGTATTGCAAAATCCGTTTTCGGTTGTTGCGGTATGGAAAATTCCCATAGATATAGTATTTTAGAAAAAAAATTAAATATTTCGAAAACGCAAGCAGAACGAAACACTACAAGCCTACAGCAACATTTTGGCGCTAACAGATTTTGATTTCGTTGGTAGGGGTGCTGGCATGTCAACGGCACCCCCAAAAAGAAACGCAAATATCTCGAGAACAGAAGCAACACAAAACTTCCGGTTTGTGGCACAAAACTTTGTGTTATATAATATTTTAATTTGTCATTGTGGGGGTGCCGTTCACATGCACACACAGTCTATATAAATATTAATATTCGGGGTTTTTGAATGCACTGAACTGAGCCAAAGAATAGGCAATATCTTTTAGTTAAAAACACGCATTTTATGCCTTCAATTAACTTAAACTATGTTTAAAATGTGTAAGATAATATTTAAAAAGTTACTACAATCTTATTTATCGAATTGGTTTGGCATAACATTTGATGTTCTGGTTCAGGTTATATTCAAATATCATTGCATTGTTTTTAATGCAACGATACTTTCCACAGTGCTTTCTTTACTTGGTACATACATAGTTTCAACTTGCTGTAAATAGAATTCACAGTTCATTTAATGTTCAGTATTGAAAGTTTAACTTTTTTCCTCTTTCCTTTCTCTATTCTTTTTTCCAATTTCTCGTTTTTTTTAATTTCTTTGTTACATTTTACTTTCTGCATTTGTTTCCATTTTTTAGATGTAATTGGAAACAGTACTTTACAGATCTTCTTTTCTTCTTACTGGTGCTTTCTTCATTTCTTAGCCATGATAAATGCAGGTATTAAAAGCTATCTACTTTTTCTAGAGCGACATTTGGATATCCATTTTGTTCACTTTACTATTTTGACTGGTTTTATCTGATTTACTATCTTTACCTGTTCGTTATTATTTGTTTTGTTTCTCGTATGTATGTGCATCTGTTTAGTTTTCACTTTAATAAGCATTCGATCATTTCGTTTCTTATCAATATTAATTTAGTAACATTAGCTAACTGACGAACAAATGGATTACCAACCCACTATTCAAGCCCAGTTGAGGGCAATTTGTGACAACTTTTTCAAGCTAGTCTATACCGGTTCCCGCTACCATTCACTGTTTGTACATAATTAATAGAGCTACGCGACTTACTACGCGGTAATGCACTAACAAACCCACGAAATGCTTTACTGCGCAAAGAGCTGTAGCTGTAGTTTTGACAAGAAATACAGTTTAGCATTTTATTAAGCTGGGGGAAGACAATTAATAACTAACTCTTTACCGACATCTTCTTCATTGTTATTAACTGATGTGCACATTTTCTTCAAAATTACGTTTTGCACAAATCGGCCAAACGTCAAAACTGGATTCTACAGTTCTGTTGAGGGTGGAACTCTTTCGATTTCTAAAAAAACTTGAAGTGTTCATTCATTAGTTTTAAGCTTTTATTAGGAACAAATACTAGTTTCACTAAATTAACACTGAACTATGTTGAGTTACTGTACTGGGAAGACAAGAACTTGTCTATAACTAGAAAGAATGTTGATAAGAATTTATGCATTATATATCCATCAAAATTAACCATCGTTCCATGATATTAGATGTCACCCAGTCAAAAGTGCTTTCTATGTTCAAGAATTGAATACCCTTATTGATAAATGTCAACAATATCAGGTCCAATTTTGATCTACAGGTCAGGTAGTCTGTATTTGCTGATCCCTTTCTGAAAATAATTGACAAGACTTCTCGTGCAGTAATGGAATTGTTCCATTCATAACTTAAAGTTAAAAAAAACATTCTGTTTAGATACTTTCTGTAATACGTATTGCAGAAAAGATCTTGCATTACTAAATGTTTAGTCATGAAATCCTGCTGAGTTTATGAGATAATCAACTTAACAGCACTGTCGATAGGGTAGATAGATGGTTTTGATTCAAAACTGTGCAATTCAACATGATCATTTCATAATCCTTTATACAGTAATTTGAATGTTCCACTTACAATTTTAATAACTATGTTAAATTCTATTCGACACGGTTGTCCCAAAAAGGTCCATCAAATTCGAATCCTTAACTAGAGAGGTTTTACAATTAATCGGTCGTCGAGTACTCGCTGGCATTTACACGCAAATGCATCGGCAATTAAGATTTCCATTAACAGTCGAATTCCATTTTCAGTGCGAGGGCATTTTAAGTGTACACAACCCGTTAAAGCATGTTTGTAAAGACCCAATAACGTTTTATGTCGCACATTATAATCCTTACTCTGCACGATTATTAGTGTTTAAATCGTAGTAGGGACGGATATAACAGCTATACGCACAAAAATATAGGTTGAAGAACAGTGCCAAATTAATCTATTTTGAACGAACATAAATATAATATGAATATAACCGGCAATGTAATACAGTCCTTTTTTAATGTTGTGTTAACTTTTATTAGTTGTGAAATGCCTATAAATGATATTGTGAAATATGAAACTTTATCGGATACAAAATATCATCAACAGATTTCCAATTCCTTTCTTCTTTTTATAATCATTGATTTCTATATAAAAAATAGTAATATCTCTGAAAAAATATGTACAATAGATTCCACAAAATATGCGAAGATAACTTTATTCATTTATTTAAGATGAAGTATTCAAAATTTTAAAATTTCGATTCCCTTACATTATCACACCGCTCGTTTAGGACTTAGCAAAGCATATAGGCACAAGACAAATTACGTATTTACTTTCAATATCACTTTCGCATGAAAGTTGACGCAGTGCGTTGTAGACAAAATTGAAAATCTTGTATATGACATGGATTATGCAAAATACGAAGTACGAGAAGTGTGAGAAATAAACTTAAAGCAGTAGTTAGGTTTAGGTTTTAAAATTGCATCTGAGTTATATTATTCGAGGATATTAATTTAATATTTCGTATTAAATCCTACTTACTATAAGAATCATAGTTTATTTGTTCCATAGAGCAAAAATAATCTCACACACGGCAATAACAGAACAACTATAATATTTTAACGACACATTATTTGGAATGTGGGTTGAAATATTTTCGTCTATAAGCAAATAGAATGTAAAATACGAATAGAGAACATAACCTAAAGCATTCAAAGTATGATTTTTCGGTCTGTAGAAAGTAGAATAGCCGTGGATATCCTCATTACTACATATACGCGATATTTCTTTTAAAATATTCTCAGAGAGGATTTATATTGTTTTTTCTGTTAACACAAAAATATTAGCCCCATTATACATGTCCATCTACGCACATTGTTGCGGCACAAAACAGCACAAAGTAAGCACAAAATGATAGCATATTCAAAGTTTCGAAAAGCGGAGGCTGGCATTTGGCCCCGCCAAAAAGAAATCCGTATAACTCGGTTAATATGAAAGCACAAAACTTTCTTTTTGCGGCACGAAACGGCACAAAATGATAGCATAGAGTAAGTCGAGGAGAGATGGGTAACTTTTTTTATTTCTCCATGTACAGTCGAGAGTTTGCGAAAGGAAAAAAAACTATTCCGTGTAAATTTAAGTTTTATTGCTTGTGAAACGAATCATATACATACAGTCAGTGTCACAAGAGCGTATCTTAAATTATAAAAAAAGAGGCACACTTTCAAGATAAAACTTTTTATTATCAAATACAGCATATAAAATAGTATTACGCTATAAATTAATATGGGGTCCAATCACCATCGCCATCCACTATAGCTCCACTCCGTTTGGACATGCTTTGAACTAATTTTTGTGCATATTCGACAGCGATATCTGTCTAATTTGCCTACATAGCGACTTTAAATTAAAAACACGTTTGCCACGAAGTTTGTTTTTCATCACGGCCCAAACGTTTTCTATCGGGTTTGCGTCAGGTGTCTGTGAAGGCTAATCCAATACCTGAACGTTATTTTCGTCTTTCCAGGAGATACAGCGTCGACTTCGGTGTTTGAAGTCGTTGTCTTCTTGTAATATCCATAACGCCTTGTTGTCTCCAAATCACTTTTTTGCGGATGACAATAAGTATTTTTTGTAAATTTGAACCATCCCTAACGCGTTCAAATTGGTTTTAAACATGTGCAATTTTCCAAACCCGTGTGCGCTGAAACATCCCCAAACGTGCACCTTTGCTGGATGTTTCACAGTCCTCTGGACCATTCTTTTACCTTGTACTGTCCAAGCTTTGCGTGGGTGAAGAAAACACCAAAAAGATGCTTGATCTGTGAAGATAACATTATCCCAGTTGCGCCGTATATTTTCTTGCGCCCAGAGTAAACGTCTGTTAACATGTTGCGCTGATAGGAGCGGTTTAACCATTACTCCTGCCGTTTTATGTTATGCTCACATAATCGACGCCCTATGGTCGATATACTAACATTGATATGTTTTTTTAATAATAGTTGTTGTGCTTGTCTTAATATTAAAGTCGTTTTTTTTTGTAAACAAACTGATAATTCATCCTCGCGGTTTACAGTAGAGCGCTTTAACCCACGTTCTGGTAGATCATCGACGGTATTAGTTCTTTGGTATCTAGCAACCCACTTTTTCACAAACGGCACAGATCGATGTCAATACTTTGCCGTCGAACTATACGACATTTTAGGCCCTTTCGGGTGAACACACAGAAATACTGTTCCCATCCTTTTCATATACGGATCGCAATATCTATGTTATCGCACAAAAATTACGTACTCAATTGACCTTAAAATATTATAGCGTAGTAGAGAAAGTCGGAAGGATTAACGAATAGACTGTTTTTTTCAAGAAAAGCCAACTATAATTTCATTATAAGCGATACGCTCTTGTGATCTATTTCTACTAACATTTGACACCATACGATACGTTTGAAAGGAAACAAAAAAATCGAAAAGAGATGGATTAGGAAGAAAAAATGAATGTTACTATCTAGTGAATGTTACTATTTAGTATAAATATTGATTATATGTCGAATTTTTATTCATTTTTTAGTCTCATAAGGAACATTATATAGTTTTTTACAAATGTAAACACAACTTAAGGCCAGATTCTTTTCAATAGACGTTTTTCTTCGCAATTATTTCTGGAATAAACTCATATTGACATGTACAAATACAAGCGAAATACAAATTATAAAAAATGAGAATTAAATAAAATACAAATTAAAGACAATGCAAATTAAACTGTTGACTGTTTGCGAGATTTTCTCGCTAGCTGTTTTTTCGACGCGTCTTTTTTCCTTGCGACTTTTTCTTGTAGTTGCTCTTGGTGCCCCTTCAAGTAAGAATTTTGGCTCCTCGCGTTGTTCAGCGAGTCGCATTCTTACGCTGTAGAAGTCTCGGCGTTGGTTGAATTTCATGTAGAATAGACGTCGGTGATTCAGTTTCCTTGTCAGATGATGATCTTCGAGATTACTTTGGAGTTCGTTCTCGTTGAAGTGCTTTCAATAGGCTTGTGAGCGGAGTTTCTTCATCGGTATACCCAGGGTCTTCTACCTCCATTGCATATGACACAGCAAAAAAATTATCAGGGAGTGCGTTCCTGTCGAATGGATAAATTCCGGTTGCAGAAAAACCTACAGTTCCGTTTCCAACAGTGGCCGATTTATTCCAAGCAGTGTTAAGCAATTTTTCAAATTAATATCGAGTCTTCTTCCGATGTGCTACTGAACCCAAGTTTTTGCAGTCAGTTTTAGTGTCACAACGAGAATGTCGGAGCATTTTCCGAATGGATTGGAAAATGATGGTCTTCTAACTTTGTAAATAAGCGTCATGGCATGACCTTTTATATTTTTTGTCTGTGTTATGGCACACTAACTCACAGACAGCCAGCTCAATCGGTGCAATAAGCGCTAGATCCATCTCTCCTCGACTTATATCCTATACAAAACTTAAAAGTATGGGGGTGGTAGGGCTGAGGACATGCACTCGTGACAAATCCGGCTATCTAATCTATCAAATTGGTAGTGGATACGTCTGGCATGTATTTACGTAGGATTGTCACAGGATATCCATATTACGAAACTAGTGATTGTGTTGCATAACCCATAGCACTCCCCTTACCGATGATGTGACCAACCTCTCTTAAAAAGAGCTAATGATTGCCTATAGAGTTGCGTATCTAATTGTGTGTGATTTGTGTTTGAGGTGTCATCGATTTATAAACAATTAAACTACAGTACTCACAGCTTATCTTCATTTAGAAGATAAATTTCTATTATACTTGCTATTTTATATCGTAGAAGTTAAGTCATATTCTAACACCAACGTTATTAAATCTGCATCTGCCAAGCGTACTAAATTTAAATGTATTGTCATGTTATGTTATGTGATCAGCAATCACTGTCAATTTAACTGATGCCAAACGTTTTAAAAAAAGGGAGGAATTAATAGTGACACAAAAATACAAGAAAAAAACATCACGATGGCAGAGGGAAAAAAAAGAAGATCGGATGACAGAAAAGAGAAGAAAAAGTAAAAACAGGAGTTAAAAATGTCGAAAGAAAAAGAATGACAATAGAACATACACACATCTGTTTATGCGATAAGTCGACATCGCATAAACGACTGCTACTTTTTCGCTATAAAAACAAACAAAGAAATATTAAAAAGGAGATTTCATTCCTAAGAGAAATGTTATTCATTTTATTTATTACCTTAAATGTGAATGTTCTTATTTTTAATGTAGTTTTTTTATCAAGAGCGTTTATGAAGATTTAATACATATTGTACATCATAGGCGTCTCTGCATTACTTACTTCCCGTTTAGGTTTTCATAATATGAAAGTGAGTAAAAACCATACCAATGTGCTTTTTAGATCGTATCCATTAAAAAATACTTTAAAAACTTTCCGTGGCAACATTAGCTCGTTAAATACCCTCACCAACACAATACCCAGAAGAAGTTAATGTTTGGGCAGGTGTTCTTGGAAACCATATCATTGGTCCCTTTTTCATTGAGAGCGATTTGAATAGCGATTGCTATTTGACACTACTTCAAAATGATGTCATTCCAACTTTGGCAAATTTATATCCTGATCCAAGAAACCCTCCAGTTCCAATGAATACGATATGGTTTCAGCAGGATGGAGCACCACCACCAATGTCCAACGCAATGTCCGGCAGTAACTCGAGGCAAGATTTCCCAATCGGTGGATTAGGAAGGCGAGGATCGATAGAATGGCCAGCGCGATCACTTGATCTAACCTTATTAGATTTCTTTTTATGGGCATATGTGAAGAGCATTGTGGACAAAAATTTTGATTGATTAAATGACTTAAGAGAACGAATAACGCTTGCGATTAGGTCGATCACGCCTGATATGTTAAATAATGTTAGAAGACAGTTTTATTTAAGATTAGGATGTTGCCACGATGTTCATGGTGAACATTTTTAACATCTACTTCATTGATACACATACCTAGTTCTTTTTGATGTACATTTCATTTTTTGCGTATATTAATTATTACAACAAACTTAAAAAACAATAACATTTTTGAATTGAGAATAAAGAGACCTTTCAAACGATATATCACAAGCCTACACTTCCCATTAAAAAAAATGGGAGTTGTACCTGTCATTCGAAGGGGGTTGAAGGTAGGGATCGCATTTTTACGTTGAAGAATGTCAATTTATAATTTAAATTTTATGTATTTCGGGGTTTTTATAAATATTTACAATAACCGAAATAATGAATTTATTCCATTTGGCTTTCACACACACTGTATAGACATAATAATAATATAAACAAACTTTATTGGTTCATTCAAAGAAACTGATTTCTAAAATTTAACTTCCGAAAACCAAACAGAAACTGTGCCCACTTCCTATTACCTACTCGGTTTTTCACCCAGTATAAATAAACAAGGATCTAGCTATTACGCAGATATATAAAACTTTAACGTTTGCTAATATTTAGATCTCATCTCGTTCCGTTTGTTGAAGTAACATTTGCAACAGGCTTTCCGGGGTATAGATATACATACATGTATAGCTTTAATATGAGTACATTCGTATAAATTTGCAACTGTCTAATGTTGATTTTCATTTTCGACTGAGTTCATAAGCAGAAGCGGTATAGGCATTCTTGTTTGCACATCACAGAGAATGTGTAAATGTGTGTATAAGCGCACAAGTAGAAAAGCAATATCTAGTATTAGCTAAGCCGCCTTTGATGTCTACGGATTTTTCATTTTCTTTTGGTCGAATTTTTTTTTCTGGAAAAATGTATTTTTTATACGCATTAAATCGGGATGAAAGTTAGGTTATGCAGTAAACGTAGTCGGTATCCGTTATATAAACAGCATCCCATAGATGTCAATCAAAAGTCATTGCAATTTCCAAGGTACATAGTCGTTCTATCTAGTACAAGCATAGATTTACCGTTAATAGGGTAGACTTTTTCCGAGCATGTTTGCATTTCATATATAAAAAATTCGGTGTATGGAATTTTAGGTAAACCCATCCATCATAATGTTAAAATGGCGATTTACATATTATGCGGAATATATAAATATATAAACAGAGCTCTATAAATTTACAAATATGCTTCTTTGCGCAAATATAATAAGGCAGACAAATTTTATCGCATTGTCCCATCGGTAACGTAGCGGTCTACAAAGTTACAACGAAGTATTTCTTTTTGGAATACCAGCGAAATTTATATCACACGGTTATAATTAAAAACTAATTCGAAATATTCGAGATGATACAAAGAAGAAATGCATATCATATTTTTTTACAGGAAATTCTGTATTAGTGTTG
This sequence comes from Holotrichia oblita, assembly GCA_023690525.1. Taxonomy (NCBI): domain Eukaryota; kingdom Metazoa; phylum Arthropoda; class Insecta; order Coleoptera; family Scarabaeidae; genus Holotrichia; species Holotrichia oblita. The sequence goes on along the minus strand of CM043017.1, from coordinate 137,053,530 downwards.
AACATAACAATAGCAACAAAGTGCTGACACCTTATTTGAAAGCTGCTTCGAACTGCTTTTTGTCCGTATTCTAATTTATACATATCTACATTTAGCGGTTGTTTTGTATGATTTAACGAACTCACCATTAATATTTAATTTAATTGACAATTATAACAACACAACTAAATATCTTCAAAACAAATGCCCAGAGTCTCCGCACCCCCGACTTTCTAGTAGTAGAAAATCTGTAACAAAACTCTACTCGTACCTGTTGAAGTTTTCTGTGGAAATTAGCCTACATTCCTTGATAATTCTGTTCTTAGCGATCCTATAGTGCTGAACATAACGCAGTCTTCGCGTGCTGTAGTCACGCGGACCGTTACGCTTGCGGCTGAAGGCGCGTACGTCTTTGCTCATTCCATTCTCGCTATGCCTGTTGCACTGCCGACAACGCTCGGTCGAGAAGGCAAGCGATTTCACGGACGGATACACCTGCTATGCGCATACCTACAACCAGTCCTCGCTCTAACTCCCTCAGGTAACGCAAACAGTCTTTCATTACGCACAAAGTACGACTACATAGTATCCCTTAGCCCTTAAGGATTGTTGATCATCAAATCAACAATCCCTTAGCCCACAGTAAGAGCGGCCGGATTCTCTCATCCGCTTCGGTTTTCATACCGACGGAATGTTGCATCTATCGCAGCATTTTCTTCTATCATTTCCAAAATGCAAAGTTCAATAGCATGCTGTAACGATTTTAAATATGTCTCTTCTGTTAAATTTGCATTTAAAAATTCAGGCTCAATTATGTAGTTTACGTACACTTTTTCTGCTCTCGCCACAGATGTATTCATTTATATTACTCCAATATCTTATATTTTGACTCAGTGTGATTGCTTAAGTCGATTGTTATTAAAAATGTAAAGAGTCACATTACTATTAATATATTATATGACATGGTGCGGCAAAAAAGACGTTGACGTTGACGTTTTTTAAAGTAAAAACAACGTTAAAGATAACGTCCTTTGTAAATGATGTCCTTCTTCGAACAAGCATTCTTCCAGTCTTGCACTGAAGTTGTCGAACACCTTCTCGAATAATGCAGGAGACAGGTTGGCTTATGACTCTTTCAGTTCAAACAGTGTGTGGGGTCTGTTTGTATAAACTCTTGCTTTAAGGAATCCCGATACGAAAAATCACAAATGCTAAGGTTTGGGGGTTCAGCAAGTCCATCACCTTCATTGGCTGTATGGGCAGTTGCCCCATTCTGCTAGAACCACAGCCTCCTGCGCACTAAACGATTTCTCTGAAGTTCAGGGATCACGAAGTTTTTCAATATTAACAGATAACGGTGGGAATTTATCGTAACGGTTCGACCATCCTTTTCAAAGAAGTATGACGCAATGACACAACTTTTCGTTACACCACACCACATAGTAACGTTCTCACTGTGCCGAGGACGTTCATGCACTTCTTGAGGATTTGTAGCCGACCAATAGCGAAACTTCTGTTTGTTGACGTAACCGTCGAGATGGAAATGTGCCTCGCCGCTCATCATCAAAATTCGTTCGTCAATCCTTAAGTCAAATGTTATCCGGTGGTTTGCATAGTCGTTAGGGTTTAACTTCTGGACAGTCGCCATTTTTATGGGTGGAAATGCAGATAGAAGCACAATATTCGTCGTACCGAGCTGTCAGACATGTGTAAAGCAGCAGCTTGTTTACGGGTCGGTCGCCGAGGACTGGTTTCTACAGCTTCTCTTACTCAATCGATATTCTTAGGCGTCCGGGCTGACTTTCGACGATATGTTTAACGTTGAACTGGTAGCTCTGAAGTTACTCAGCCATAACAGAATTGTATTCCGAGTTAGGACTCTTCCTCTTGGATCCACATTAGAACGCCTACAGAACTACTAATAATGTCTAAGTGTGGGCTGTGAGATGCACTGCTCTACTACCCCCCACCACCTACTCAGATCTTAAACGGAGGAAATTGGTTGTTCTGATGTCATTTTCATTAATTTACATGTACCCTCTTCTGTAATAAGCAATAAAACAATTTTTATCACTTTTCATTTTTATGTTGTTTTTACTTTAAAACCGTCACATCTTTTTACCGCACCCTGTGTAATGGTATCACAAAAGCATTCATCGTCTGCTAGTATTTAATTTCAGCATACAAATGTCGAAATAAAAAATACAGTTCAATTGCAATTTACTATTGTATAAAAAATGTGTTTCAGCTATAATTTGTGTTTGCTCATTTTTATTTTATTCGGTCTTGTTGTTCAGATTTCTGCTGCACAACATGGTTATACATACATCTCTGATACTAACATCTTACACACTACTCTTATTGACATGCACACTAACTAACTCATATAACAGGCTTTACATTTACTGCTATCAACCAGCAATAATTTTGCATAACCTTAATAATAACTTATTTCCCATCTACTATATTACATTTCCTGATTTGCTAATTTCTGTTTGTCCTATTATGGTGCCCTTTAAGCACGTTATTGTGAAGACCATTCGAGAACGAATTGACTGCAATATTTTCATTAAATCTATTTGAAGCGTGAGAGCATTTTTGTTACGTTGATTTAATCTTTACAGTCATTTATGGATTTTGACCCTTGTTTTATTAAATATAGTGTACAAGCTAGAACAAAGGTTGATTTTTTTGTAATACAATAAAGTTTTAGATTTTTCACAAAATCAGTATTATTTGTCTTTAATTTAATCTAATTTTTGCGCTGTGCATCAATCTGGTTTTTAGGTTAAAAAAATTTAGCATTATCTTCTAATTACAGCATTGTATAAATCAATACGTTTAATAAACTGTTTTAGTTTCTGTGTCATCCATTACTACCAACAAACTTTTCCATTACCCTGAAAATGGTTATTAAAGCCAATCTTATGTAAATTTGAAATTATGGTAGAATCAGAAAATAAAGTTATTTGTTCTCAACTACAAATTGTTAATTTCATCTAAGTATGCTGCTTAAAGCTCTTAAGAATTGCATTTTCCATTTCAAGTTTACTTTTAATATAAAGTTTTGTAAACTCCCTGTTCGTAACTTGAGCATTTGTTCTTCTACTCATTAGATCCTTTCCTAGATTTCTACGGAAATGTCCGTGCTGAATATACATTAGCAATTGTTTGTGTAAACAATTATGACTTTTATGTATAAATAGATTTACATAGTTTGGAAAAATGCATGTCTGGATTACCAACACGCTTCATGACGTATGCAGATGACACAAATATTTTAGTAAAAGCTTCTCCAGTAACATTATATTTGATGTAAATGTTGTGTGCTTGATATTTTAGGTAATCCATTGAAGACTGCGTACAAATTGGCAGAGAATATTTATTACTCAAGAATATGCTATTCGAATACTATCTACATAATGCGAAATTAGGAAATTCCTATAATTCTTCACATGGAGTTTTTCAAATAGCTAGATTCTGTCAAAAAAACCACTGATTTAAATACTTTATCTTTAGTAACTATCCTTGTGACCATTAGCTTATTGACACATTCAAAAAATGCATTTAAAGAGATCTTGCATTAGGTATTAGCACTACCACGTTTCCAAGTGGTACTATTACTGTTGATAAGTGATCAACTCGTTTATTTCTAACCTCTCTTTGTATTCTGAATTTTCTTAATAAATTTTGATTTTCTGAAAGATGATAGAAATGATGTTTGTTGAGCTATGGAGTTATCTAACTGTAGTTCTTGATTATTTTCTAAATACGATTATGATTTTAACATGTTTCGGGCGTTAGGAGATGTTCTTGATAATTTAAAACCATATCCTCAAGATAGAAAAATTTATAATAAAAATTATTATAAGCCAAAAATACCAAATTTTACAATGTTTGATAGCTTCTCAGTTTTACAATTCTATAATTACTTAAGAAATACAGTTTATTGTTACTCATTCATTATGTATGCATGCAGTAAATTGCTAATGGACAATAATGTATTAGAAATAAACATATTACCAGCAGCTGGGATGCAGCTGAAATTAAGCATGTCTGTACGAGCGACAACTCCTACAGACAGCTTAGTAGGGCAGCAGCTATGTCCGCTAAACACAGCCAATGTCGTATTTTTCTTGTGTCTTAGTACCGGTGGCTTGGAAAATGTTTTATACTTACAGGTTTTCCCATAATGGCAGTTTATGTCATACTGAATATCAAATCATAAAATTAACACGATTGAAGATCAAAACTTCTTGAATATTACAATAATATAAAAGAAAATGAAAGAAAAAAAGGGATAAAAAACCATTCAATTGATTTAATCTAATCTCAATGTTAAGCGAAAGAAAATTCAAAATAGAACTTAAAGTTTGTGCCTGGGATATTTTCTTACGGCTACAGTAGCGTTAACTATTTCATTTCTCAACTTTGCTAGAACGACATCCTAATTCCTTTAATGAAATACGTCATATCATCAAACTGGCACGAGGAACTGAGCAATTTATACATAAAATAGATTCCATTACATCTGTTTCGAATGTAAATATGAAATTAACACGGTGTACAGGCTACAGAAATTTTCTTCGTCTTTTGAAAGAGACGAAACGTAACACATCGCCCGACGTAATTGCAACTCGCTCCGCGAATACCGAAATACACGCAACACTATATCTACCACCATCAGTAGAATAAAATGCCTCTCGTTATGCCTAATTGGTTTTCCTCTTCCGCGCCTTAGTTCCTGCTGAAGGGATTCGATTAATGAATACTTGACGCGACCTTAAAATACGTATACGACGACAATTAAAGCGCTACAGCAGCTCATCTGTGATTATATCCATCCAATGACGTTATTAGAATTTTCGACTTAATAGTTTAGAATCGTAAATCCTTGATAACGTATTGTCTACTTGATGAGAAAAAATAATTAAAAAGAATTGCTCTTCATTAAGATTTTGTTATATTGTATTCGTTGTTTTGATAAATAGTATTTAGTTACTTTTACAAACTAATCAGATAAATGTGTGTAAAAGTGTCAAACGTACACAAGATACTTTGATCAGTTTTTAATTAAATATTGAATAAAAGTTTGCTTTGTTTTTGTGTTGTACAGTCCTAGTATGGTAAACGATAACCTGCAACACACACGATCAACTGTTTGCCTCTTTTTCTGTATACTTTCTGCTCGATGACCATATCTTTACTTAAAAACACAAGTGATGAACTTATTTCTTTGTCTACTATATAAGTATGTATTGTTTGTCTTAAAATTTGGAAAAATTTTCTATATTCACAATTTAAGTTCTTCACTGGATCTCTTGGTGCAGAAGTAGAACACTAAACACTGTAACTAACCCACTAAACATCAAACAAGTTTTAACTAAAACACCGACGCGTTTCAACAGCAATGCTGTCATTATCAAGGCCATAATAAAACTAAGTTAAAATAAAACCTACAAATAACGGGTAACCTAAATGTTATGCACGGTCAATCCGATAGGCATCATTAATTTACGATTAACGAAAACAATGACGAATGCGGATAGGGCCGTTGTCACAGTTCATTACACACGACTTCATTTTATATATTTCTAAATTTTCAGAAACATTTAGAAACTTACAATTGTTTATTTGTCTAATTAATTTAACATTCGTATGACAGATGTTGTAATCTGTCTCAAAAATGTGTTGGGCAACGCTCGATTTCTCAATTCTATTAAATCTAAGATTAGCCATATGCTCTTTAAATCTATTTGAGACTGCTCTCCTGGTTTGCCCAATATATTTTTGATTACAATCTTTACAATTGATTTCGTAAATACCTGACTTTTCTAAAGGTTGTATTTTATCTTTAAGGTTACCGATTAGAACATCGTAAACTAATCCCAGAACTGTAAACTATTCTGAGATCTAGCTCTTTGAAGATTTTACTGAAATCTTTAGTCATAAAGGGAGCGTATGGGAGGGGTTACAACGGTGAAGCTTTAACATCCTCTCGAAAAATCGTAGATTGTTTCACAGGTTGTTATAATTAAACTTCCTAATTAACTTATAGATATGCTGAGGCTGGAAACCATTACACTTGGCCGCATCTTTTTATAATTTTAAGCTCTTTCTCATACCTCGCCTTGTTCAACGGAAAAGTGAGGAGTCTGTGGACCAAAAAATTCAGGTTTGCTATTTTGTGTTGAACACAATGATGGGAATCTGAAGGAATGTAGCGAAGTGTACTTTTATACACGTCAAACTCTAATCTATTGTTATTTCTAATTACTAAAGTATCTAAAAAGGGTAGCTGACCGTTTAATTCTCTTTCACAAATGAACTTTATAGTTTCGAACCTATGATTTAATCTATTGAGAAAATCGTCAATATTACATTTTTAGTATCAAATATAGCGAAAATGTCGTCCACATACCTCAACCAAACCCTAGGAAAGTATTCGCTCTCAGATGCTAAGTCCTTTTCAAAACGGCTCATGAAAAGGTTAGCCAAAATAGAGTTTCCTGTACTTTCCGACAGGTTTGTTTTAGAACCGTTAGTAGTTCACCAGATGGAGATATTATTGGGAGAATAGTGTAACTGAGGATATTTGCTTTTATATATTAACTAGCAGCTAAATGCTACTGAACGTTTAAAGTGTTGAAACTACTTTCATTTACTTTATTTATGCTTGATACTATAACTCTTGTTTACCAGTGTAACATTAATTAAAATCGGTAGCAACCTCTTCTGATTCTAAGTTAAATTTTGTATACACTTCTTCGAAATTTTTTCTAGTTTAATTCTTTCGTTGGCCAGGCGTTCTAATGCCTAGATTCGTGATGTCTACATCGTGCATAATTGTATTCAGTGTAGCCTATTGTTCATATTTCCTGGTACATATTTAGATATTGCTGTTAGTTTCTCTCTCTGCTTTCTGCCTTTTCCTAGACTTGCTTTCCATCTATGTATATAATTGTCGTAAAGGCTTTAGCTTTCTGAACCTTTTACACACTGCTACTATGGAAAACCGATTCTTTTTTCCACTCTTGTGTGGTGGGTGATTAGTTGCAGTAATTCCGTAAGCTGTATTACTTGCCTGACTATCACTGCAACTCTCGCGGTGTAGTTTTGTGTGTGTAAATTGTGTTCAAATGGCTTTGTGACAGCATCATATCGCCTTTTATAATGCTGCGCTGTTAATCACTTTGCTCCCAACAGCGAATGGTAAGTCGACCCGGATTTCAACCCTCTGAAAAAATGTCACCGTTCCTTCAGAGAAACCCGACTCCTATCATCCTGCTACAACGATAATCAGCCGCCTAACCACTGCGGCTATCGACCCATTTTCATCTCTAAAATACCGGCTTTTTCTAATTACTCATGGGAAATTGAATATTAGCTATCAATCAAGAAATTCTAAAGTCGTATCGATATCTACATCAAAGGTAGTGTGAGTTTTATTGCTTGTAGTTAATTCTTTTAAGATAGCATGGAGTTCTATTTCATGCCGATTTAACATGTGTTTGTCTGCCTTCAGCAATATTAAATGACTCCTTTAATAACTTAATAACATTGATTTCATATATCAATGACATTTTACAATAATTTTGATTACCTTGATAATTTTTTTATCTTCATATTACTATAATGCACGCCAGCATAAGTGTGTTCCGATTAAATACAACACCGTGTATATATTACATTGACAACATGCATTTACATTTTTGTCGTATTTATTTCCGTTCAAGTCTTAAATTACCATAACTGAAAGTGAATTTTGGTAGGTACAAACAACACACAAAGCTTTGCTCACCAGCTGAGCTTTATTATTTGAATTTGCAATGCACTGAAAAAACAAAAATTAATAAAATCATTTATTGAGTTGGGTTCATTAATACAACAACAAAACTATAGTGTGGATAAATTTATTTATTAGTCATACTGCTTAATAAATCAGTTTATCATATTAATGACATGACGTTTATTACTTACTCAAACAAGAAATTATAAATTACTGGGTTAATATAATGCAGCAGGTTATTAATTTAATAAAATATTTTATTAGTTCCTATTTCTTTCAGTTTACGTATAAAAAGTTAATTCTTTTAATAAATGTGTTTATTAAAATTATTAAAGTATTGATTGTTTGCAATCATTTCACTTTATTAATACAATAAACGCATATACATACGTTGTATTGATAACTGGGTTCGTTGGACGAATTTTGATAAAAAAAATATTGAATTAATTATATTTGTGTAAATGTTTCGTTCAGTGTGCTTTCTAGTTAGTGAAATCTGTTGAGGGTAGTTTGTACCGAAGTGTGGAAAATTTTCTATACTTGTGGTTTCAAAATATATTTTTATAATTTTCATCCGCACTGTTTTCCACGTCCGGTAAATATTGATGCATACTCTAACATCTAGCTGGTATAGTTGCTGTGATACGTATTATGCAAAGTTCTGAAAGCAATGCTATAAGTATCATGCATCGTCTATTTTTGTTTTCCAAGATAGTAACGAGAAGTTGCTCGCAAAGATTTTTGCAAATTTGTCTTTCTTAATCTATACAGCTCTTGTGGCATTCCTCTACACTTTCTGCCGTATTTCCTATTTCTTCTCATTTCTTTCATCTTTTCTTGATTTTACATTTACTTTTTTCTATGTATTACACTTGTTTTATTGATTTTCCCTTAATGTTCGGATTTCCCAAACGTATATCAGTGTCAAAGGCTTTTATATACTTCTAGTTTCCCTTCTTGCGGTATTTTAGAATGTTTCATGCTGTTAGTCATCCTCGTGCTTTTGTTATTCTGTGTCAAATCTCTTTGCACATATTCTCTTAACATTCATTCAATAAGCTGCGTTCTTGCAACATGTTCACTTGACTTCAATTCCTTTTTGGAATTTGGATCTTCCCAAATGAGAAACCATTGAAGCCGATTCACCATGCTACTCGCAAATTTCACTTTAAGACCTACAAGCGCCTTACAGTGAAGGTCTTTGTGTAAAATTTCAGTATTCGATTTTATATATTTTCGAGTAGTATTTTATAATGTTGACTTCTTTAAATTTCTAAGTATGGAAGCTGCCATTTTCTCTATCGTACTACGACAAATATACATAGTTGCGCTATCATCGATTACGTTTATTTCCAATTTTCACTATTTTTTCTTTTTTGCCTGCTACCCTTCACGTGATGTACAACTAACGTAAGGTACTGAATCTATTCGTTCAATCCTTTTATAACAGCAATCCGTACCACCAACACACGCAATAATGGTAAAAGAAGGAGATAAAAACATGTAATTCACGCGTATAATTCTTCGGGTCTTCCGCAAATTGGCGCTAGGCGATATAATACGCCCGTTTATTAAGATAAGTATCCTTTCCGATGGTGCGTCGCATCCGTAGCGAATGACTCTCACCTTTCATTTCGGTGCTTACTGAGAGGTGCTGCCTCGTAATTATACGAGGTAAATAAACGTATCGCATTATTTCATTTATACTGATTCTCCCGGATTTCGTTAAAGAAAAATCCAATTTTACGACTGTGTATTCTGAAAATGATATGTGTACGCTTACACCTCATACTAGGCTCGCTTCCAATAAGGTTGACACAAGTTTCGAATGACGTAATTCATTTTTTGTTTCATTTTTCTTTACCTATGTTTGTGGCATATTTATCCTCCTCATTCCCAACTTTGGATTGGCTGTCCTATAAACTTGACGTGGATTTTTTTAGTTGCTCGTAGTTATATAACATCACAATTTTTTTTTTTTCAAAAAATCAGAGGTATCAAATATGATACTTTGGAACTCAAACAACCACAAAAATTAATGTTGGATAATTTATTTTATATTAAAAAATATTTACAAACACTTTTTTCTAGCATAAAGAAAAAATCCCTTAGGTTAACAAAAAATACGTAATTTTCATAAAATTTAATTTTCGTGGAATTTAGAGAAACAGTTTCACTTGTTGAAAAAGAGAAAAACATTGCAGATTTTACACCTTACAAACGTTAACATCTTTTACAGCCAAGGTATCTACATTTTGAACGTGTTTTCTGAACTTCTAGTGGTATTTATTGACATATGTTTTGCATGTTTCCTTCTGGAGCTACGATCTGAAGAGACCTTATCCTTCTTCGTTTTCGAGGCCGCACATCATCGTCATTACTCTCAAAATCAGAATCAGAACTGCCACTATCATTGGACGTACCAACACAAGCAAATCCTCACTATAGAAAATTTAAAATTAAAATAATCTAATATCTCTTTGTGCTGCATATTTGCGTCAGAAGCATCCTCACAATATTAAAGCCAACTAGCTGCACTGGCAAAAATCGAGAAAAATGAAAGATAGCCCTAACTGTCCATTTCTTAGTTCTTGTGCGCGTCAAATAATTACCAATAACTCGGTCGAATAAATCTACGCCACCCATATTGGCGTCGTAGCTCTTCACAACTACCGGTTGTTTTACTTCAATATATTTACGTTCAGCTTTCGACCACCGAATACAAGAGCCCAAAGGTTCGGCTCCACATACAGAAGATGCAAAATGGACTGGTCTTGAATCAAACCATTTTATAGCACATATATTTTATCTTCTCTGATTAGGAGATCACAGGAACCTCTTCCAGCTTTTGGAGTTGATTATCTTTCTTGGAAAACAATTTCCTTTGGGATACGGTTGTTCATTATTGTTGTAATAACGTAATAGAACCTAGAAGTAGTGTCTCACTAAGCGAAATTGACGTAAAGTACCTATTTGTGTACACTGATATTCCATGCGGTAGGGTATCTGTCAATTTTTTTAGGACCATTCGACCACTAATATCTAGTTCTTTCGGTGTGGGAATCAAAGCAGACTCTATGGTATGTCGTTTGCCTTCATACAAATAAAAGTCTAGAGGCATTCCCCAGGAGTGGTCATTACTTCTGTCGTTATTATGAAATATTCTACGTGTGAAATACAAGAGCATTTTACCCAGGTTATCGTATCTCACAAACTATGTACCATCTTTGGCAAATTAAATGCGAATTTTTCAGTGAGGGACTTCCGTTTACTAAATAAAGGCTATACTTTGAAGCAAATTTATTTCTCTAAAAAGAGAGTACTGCTTTGATGAACTTCTTTGGAGTAATTAAATTCACTTTAAACAAAGCCTTTATTTACAAAATCAACATTCCCCGATAAAAAATCGCATTTAAATTGCCAAAGATGGTACATATGTATCAGAAGTATACTCATACTTTTCCGACTGACTTTATTTTTATTTCATAGCTAGTTTACTGGTACCTACCGCTAAAGTTAGACTACATATTTACATAAAATAGCTACCCTCATTGGTGAGGACTGTAGATACTGTCAAAGCTTCATCGTTCACTGTTATACACAATTTGACAAAAGTACCTATTACGTCACTACTACAATTACCTTATCTAGCTTCATGAACATAAATTACATCGAATAACACGTACAATCTAATGACTCTTATCACATAGGTGCGTAATCCCATCATCTAACCGAAACAATTCTCAATGGAGTACAGGCGGTTTAGGCTGTAGAGAGGTGTTTGTCCTCTCGTATAACGTGCGCCATGTGCAACTGATGAATTTGCATCCGCCTGCAGTTCCCTCTTCCTGTAACGTCGTGACGCCCGTCACTTCTCTGATCGTTTCATGCTGCGATGGCTTTTTCGTCGCTCGCGTAATTAAATGTGGAGGTTGTGTTGCGTTCGGGTCACCGCCGCGAGGCACATGACCGATAATTGCTGAGGTCCAAGAGGGAGATACAGTACCCTTTTACCGAACAGGTAATCAAGTTAACTGGGTTCGATGACGACGTGGATATAGTAGCGATATTTTATTTCCTCGAGTTGCCGTGAAGATAGACACGTGCCCTTATCAAAATCTCTCCCTGATGACGTATATTTATATAAATATAGGAGCGCAGGACGATACCTATGATTAATATTGATTTTCGTTTCCTGCTTAATGATGCTAGTTTTCTATTTTCTTTTTTATCAACCAACTACTTAAGGCCACTCAAACACATTTTGATGAACATTATTAGTGATCCCGTAACGTTCAAGACCTGGAATGCCTTAACTTTGAGGTATCGGTGAAGGTGGCAACCCTTCATTAAATCTAGAAAACAGTGACAAAATACCTGATCATATTTTCAGCAACACACACGAGTTAACAAAACCTGAAAAATTTTTGTGTGTTTGAAGAGTACAGTCACGTGCAATAAATCTGCGTACAAGTCCTATGCCAATTTCCATGTTTTTTCGATGTATTGAAATGTACTTTTCAAAATTAGGTTAAAAATGTCAACTTGACAGTATAATACATGTTTAATATGTATAATAGCAGAGAGGTAGATTGACAACTATCTATAGTCTATTTTTAAAGTCGAGAGACGAATTTCTGAACATACCCCAGG